>OX421494.1:27392184-27992184 GCA_949126835.1 Anisus vortex
CGGCTGATGTCAACTTTTAATAAAAATAATAATATAAGCATCAATGATCTATGCACTCGGATATCTTTCACTATAGATCAGTAATAAATATGCCACTCATCAATTCTATCCACGAAAACAATGTGCTACCAATGTATTCAATACATATGGGGGTATTACAATGACATAATGCATCCATTTGGCTATAACATGTTTTACATAGAAATTAAATAAATCCGTACGTTTGTGTATCATCAAAAAAAAATTACCAATTTTTAAAGCTCTTACCTAAATTTATTTCGAACAAGAGCAAGCGAACAAATTTACAAATGACTAAAATTTATATTATATATATATTGTCATGTATATTGCTTTTCCAAGAATTGGAACACGCAATGTTTATTTCTCTCTCTCTCTCTCTCTTTTCTTACTACACACAATATTAGGACGTTTAGTAGGAAAACAAAAGGTTCTAGGAAATGTTGGGATTCTGTGTTGATCTCAAATTCTCAGAGTCTGGGAACGATTCATTATTTAATAGGGGAAGTTCCTATCGTTTTTGTTATGAGTTTTGTAATGATACCATGATTTTCACCCCTACTGGTAATGGGTCTATCCCTTGCACCACTCGGATAGTATTTAATGATTTGTTTTGTCTGAAAGACAGAGAGTTTCAAAATATGTTCCTTTGAGAACGTTTGTGTTTGCACTATTTTATTCTAACTGTACATAATAGATATATTGTATATATTGAACATACCACCTGAAATAAACTATCAACAACAGTTACACTGAAGCTTCCTTGTCAAGTTACTATTCTATTGTGTTGTACACATTACTATAAGATTTAGCTACTACTATAATGTACAAGAAAGGAAATGTTGGAATACAAATACTGAATTTGTGCCCAGGACTATAAGAAGAGTTCGTGTAATACTGAAACATAAATACTAATAATTAAAGTCTCCCCTAGGACTAACGAGAATTATCAGCAAGATCTACACAGCTCTGGCCACAAGGGGATTGTGGACGTAACAAAATTTGGTGGTCTCGCCCGGTATATTTGAGTTCTACTTTTCCTGACCTAGGATTAACAAAATTTAGTGGTCTCGTTCGATATATTTGAGTTCTACTTTTCCTGATCTAGGATTGGAAAAAAATTTGTTGATCTCGTCTGGAAAATTTGAGTTATATTTTTCCTGACCTAGAAATATTTTGCGACATTAGTAGTACTGAGAGCGGCATATTTGTGTTTCGTTTTCTAGGACTGTGAAACTATTCTTTTTTAAAAAGAGGAGAGAACTGGTTTGCGCATTTATTCCTTGGGAAGTGTGAAGATTCCACGAAGTGTTTAATATTATATTGTGCAAATTTCTGGACAAATCGTAAGTTGGAACTTTATATTTTATTATACAATATATACTACTCTACTATCACAAATATTTCGAACGCTATACTATGGCTTCGAATATATCAAGTGAGGAACTTAATGCCATGCCATTTGCTGAACTAAAAGAATTAGCTGAGTCCTTTGGGATTGAGGCAGGACAGGCAAGACCTAATCGTAATCGTTTGATCAAAGAAATTATGACATGTTTGAACGGGCAGATTGCCATGAACACTGTTAATGTAATTGAAGTGGGACAGAACGATATCAATGAAGGTTATGTAGCTCCCAGTGGGGGCGAGGTAATTGCCCACGGAGACGAGGTAAGAAATATGTCATCTAGATCATCAAACAATGATGAAGATGAAGGGTTGAGTGAAAACCTAAAATTCCAATTAGCTATGAAGAGAATGGAATTGGAAAGAATGAGGATAGAAACTGAAAGGGAAAATGAAAGAATTAGGATAGAAACTGAAAGGGAAAATGAAAGAATTAGGATAGAAACTGAAAGGGAAAATGAAAGAATTAGGATTGAAAGCAGAGAAAGGATAGAGATGGCACGCATGAACAGACCTGACCATCGTAGGGACAGCAATGGTATGGATATTAGCGCAATGAAGCAACACTTGCCTATATTCAGAGAAGAAGATGTTCAAGATTTATTTTTGCTTTTTGAGAGGATAGCTGTAGATTATCAGTTCCCTGATGATAAGATGGCCTTATTGTTACGGTCAACTCTCAACAAAGGAAAAGCATTGGACGTAGTGTTGAGTTTAACACCCGAGGAAATAAATGACTATGAAGTAATCAAAGATAGGGTGCTAAAAAGTTATTCCCTGACACCAGAATAATATAGAAAGCTATTTAGAGACAGAAAGAAGGCATATGATCAAACTCATGTAGACTTTTTGAGACAAAAGGAGAAAATGTTAGAACAGTGGCTAAGGTCACAGAATGTAAGTGAGTTTGATAAACTCAAGAACCTAATATTGTTTGAGGAATTCAATGATTGTATTCGAGTGGATATTAAAACCCACATCTCAGACCGAGGGGTTGAAGATGTGCATGAAGCTGCTAGATTGGCAGATAACTATGTCATAATTCACGCCAGCATAAAGCCATATTATGCTGACAAACCCAAAGTGCACAAACCAGAGCCCAAGGAGGCTAGTAAACCAAAAGAGACAAGTGAAAACAATAATAAGAACAGTGGTGTAAATAATAATAGTAACTTAGTTCATTTCAGGAAGCAGACAGATGTAAATAAAGCAAAGGTGGTATGTTTCAATTGCAAGAAAGAGGGCCACATGAAGAAAGATTGTTGGATCCTTACCAAGAAGCAAGGTGCTATTCTACACTGTGCCAGAGTGCAGAAAGACAGCAAGCAGACAGAAGAAGTGTGCAACACAGGGTCAAGAAACTCAAAAGAAATGCGGCCGGCATCGCCCATAGTTGTGGAGTCGATGGTTTTTGAGAACAGTCTATCTAAGGTAAAAGAGAATAGCTGTACTCAATCTATTATGCTTTCAGAAGGCCGTGAGGAACAGATGGTTCCTGAAGTCCCGGAAGAGGACGACCTATCCGATTTTCGACCCTTTGTCTACGAGGGGACAGTGTCGACAGAAGTCGATGTACTCAGCAAGAAGAAAATACAGATATTACGTGACACGGGTTCTGCTGTCAGCGTGATCCTGGAGGGCAGTGTGCCGTTAACAGATGCCACCAGTACCGGTGAGTCTGTTGTGCTGAGAGGTGCTAGTATGGAGGCTGTGGAAGCTCCACTGCACAGAATAAAACTCAAGTCGGATATTTTTACAGGTAACATCGTAGTGGGAGTGTGGCGCGCACTACCCGTCAAAGGCGTTTCCATGATATTAGGAAATGACATTATGGGCGGCAGAGTCACTGTCGAGCCCATGGTTAAAGTGTTGGAGACAAAGATGGCGGAGGACAAAAACCTACGTCCTGCCAATGAACGCCCAACATGTGCACTGACAAGAGCAATGCAGAAAAAGAAGTCGGTAAAGACTCCTGCTACGCCGTGTAGTGCAACGAAAGATGTGTTTGTCTGTTCTGAAGACACACATGCGAATGAAACAGTGATAACAGAAACACCTGACATCGATTTAAGTGCTACGTTCTTTGCTGAACTAACAACTGGTGATGCAACAGAGAACGATAACATTTTGTCACCAAAGCAGAAATTGGTGAAAGAACAATTTAATGACGAAGTAATAATGCAACTCAGAATGAAAGCTGTTGATGAAAAGACTGCAGATGCAATGGCGGAATGTTTCTACATGAAAGATGAAGTGTTGATGAGAAAGTCGAAACCGCTCAACTCAGGTACAAACGAGTGGGACAGTATTCACCAGATTGTAATACCTAAGTGCTATCGTCAAGATATACTGCGTATGGCGCATGATCTTCCTTTCGCTGGTCACATGGGAGTCCGAAAAACGCACCACCGTATCCTCCCTTACTTCTACTGGCCAGGACTGAGAAGAGATGTCGATCAATACTGCAAGACTTGCCACGTATGCCAAATGGTAGGACGTCCTAACCAACGAATTCCTGTCGCTCCACTCCAGCCGATACCAGCGTTCGACGAACCATTCAGTCATATACTCATTGATTGCGTGGGCCCGTTGCCGAAAACAAAAGCCGGTTTTCAATACCTGCTCACAGTCATGTGTTCATCCACTCGCTTCCCGGAAGCCATTCCGTTGCGGAACATAACAACAGTGAAGGTGGTAGACGCCCTGACAAATTTCTTCACACGTTATGGCCTACCGAAGACAGTACAGTCCGACCAGGGGACTAACTTTACTTCGAACATTTTCAAACAAGTCATGGAACAATTAGGGATAAGCCATAGGCTATCAAGTGCCTATCATCCTGAGAGCCAGAGAGCTCTGGAAAGGTTTCATCAGACATTAAAATCGATGCTTAAAAAGTACTGTTATGAAAACGAGAAAGACTGGGATAAGGGTGTGCCTTATGTACTGTTCGCTGCAAGGGAGGCCACTCAGGAATCCCTGGGGTTTAGCCCATTCGAACTTGTGTATGGACACTCAGTCAGAGGTCCGTTGAAACTTCTACATGAAACTTGGCTAACGGACAGTGAACCGATTGGACTTTTGTCATATGTAGATAAATTTAAAAATAGGCTTTATCATGCTTTTAACCATGTGAAGATTCATTTTCCACAGATGCAGGAGCGTATGAGACAGAACTATGACCGTAAAGCTACAGCTAGAACTTTTGCACCAGGTGACAAAGTTCTTGTGTTTCTACCTTTGCAAAATCAGCCTTTAAGTGCAAAGTTTAGTGGACCCTATGAGATAGAGTCAAAGCTTGGCGAGGTCAATTATTTGATAAAGACTCCTGACCGGAGACAAAAACAGAGGGTATGCCATATTAATTTACTTAAGCCCTATGTTTCCAGGGAAAAGAGTAAACCACGGGAGGTCCCCATGATTTCGTTAGCTAGAGTCCCGACGGATTTATCTAGGATAGAATATAAGTTTGCAGAAAGTAAACTTAATAATACAGATGCCCTTAATAGTTTAGATACAAGGCTAGAACATCCTCCGGTAGAAGATAAGGAGAAGATTATTGAGCTGGTACATGAAAATAAGTCAATGTTTACAAATGTTCCCAGTAGGACACATGTCATAGAGCACGATGCAGTGTTAACCAATAGTGCCAGGTCTATTAAACAGCATCCATTTGACCCCATCAGACCTGAACATATTAAATTAGATGTAAAGTATATGTTAGAAGATGACATAGGAGAAAAATGTGATAGCAAATGGTCTACACCCTGTGTGATGGTACCAAAAGCCGACCACACACTGCAGTTTTATAGAGACTTTGGGAAATTAAGTAATTTGACAAAGACCGACTGGTATCCCATTCCCCGTATCATCGACAAGATAGAGACAAGATCATAGCTGATACTCTATCTCGGGTGCTACATGATTGACTGAATAACCCCATACTTCTTTTTCAGATCATCTCACTTATTCATTAAGAATGTGTCATGATAACCTATCATTCGTTTGAATTTTGATTATGGAATACCTATAGAATACTTGTATCAGTCTTTTGAAAGTATTAATAATTTTTATAATCATGTATAATATTGATGTTCTGATATATTTTAAATTCATTTGATTATGGAAAAGAAATTCCAGTTAAATGTTAATGCATGATGCAATAAATATATAAATATGCACGTATTTACTTGATATGGATGGATAAAAGTAATTGTCATCACATGTAATTAAGTGGGAAAACTTTGAGCTAGTTGATTTATTATCTTGTTTTTTTATTTTAGTTAATGAATGGAACTAAATAATAATATGTACAATTTTTATCTTAGAAAGTGATGTAATATCAATTGGTATAAATTAATAGATAATATTGGAAATCTATTGCTAAATTGTTATATCATGGTAATAGAATGGGAAAAACTAGTGGATATTCACTATGTTGTATATAGGTTGTTATATATTCCATATATCCGGGAATGGAGGGAAACAAAGGTACCTAAAGGTGGGCACTCATTCAACCCTGAACAATCTTTTATATTAAACTTTTAAATTTGCCAAAAACGCATAATAGTGGATTACATTTTAATATTTGGATTAGTGTAGTAATCGTAACTAGAGTGTATTTTCTCCTCATATTTGAGAAAAGGGGAAGTATCATCATCTTATGTATGAACCCTGTTAATGTCAAGTCGACACTGTAATTTGAAGGGGAAGTAACCTATAGTTTGATTCGAGTTATGTATTACTTATCTTTTGGTTGGTATATTAGAAGTAAACTGTTGAAAATTGACAGAGTTTGAGCAATGTTAAATTTGTTTAAATAGATTAAGACTTTTTGCAAATTTTTGGTGGAAATCCACACAACTGTACATAGTTAAAATAAGAATGACTAGAATATTTTGTACTTGTTGAGACATTAGTTAATATTAATATTAACGGGGAAATATTTGTCCATCACGTTATAATCACAATTACCATTGGGTAGTGACACTTTTTATAATTTAGTTGTGCCAGTGAGCCATGTTTGTTTAAATTGTCTTATAATCTTCCATTGATTGATGGTTGTTAAAACGAAAAATGTACCATGTTGAGTATTACTTGGGTAATTATGGTACATTATTTCTTTCATTGGGTGGGGGCGTGTCATGTATATTGTTTTTCCAAGAATTGGAACACGCAATGTTTATTTCTCTCTCTCTCTCTCTTTTCTTACTACACACAATATTAGGACGTTTAGTAGGAAAACAAAAGGTTCTAGGAAATGTTGGGATTCTGTGTTGATCTCAAATTCTCAGAGTCTGGGAACGACTCATTATTTAATAGGGGAAGTTCCTATCGTTTTTGTTATGAGTTTTGTAATGATACCATGATTTTCACCCCTACTGGTAATGGGTCTATCCCTTGCACCACTCGGATAGTATTTAATGATTTGTTTTGTCTGAAAGACAGAGAGTTTCAAAATATGTTCCTTTGAGAACGTTTGTGTTTGCACTATTTTATTCTAACTGTACATAATAGATATATTGTATATATTGAACATACCACCTGAAATAAACTATCAACAACAGTTACACTGAAGCTTCCTTGTCAAGTTACTATTCTATTGTGTTGTACACATTATTACAGACCTCCTGTAGTATTAAATTTAAATTAAGTGGTCTCGTTAAAGAGGTTGTAATAAATAACAAACAATATTAATTATTTGTAGCTAACTTAATTAATAAAAATTAAAATAATTTATTTAATAAAACAACCCTTCAGACGATACCAATTTTAAAACAATTTATTTACTAAGTCAAATTAATATCAAAAGAAAAATAGAAAAGAAAAATCAACTCACGAATATCCTTACAACAGAATAAAACAACAATGTAATAATGCGTACAGGTACATAAAAGATACAATACAGCTCTGCCACTGATGCGCTTACAATATGCTTAAACCAAGACTCAAGAATACTACATCGATGTAAAAACTTCCTGCTATCACGCGAATCTCCTATATTTATACTATACATGTTAGAGATTTCTGGAATAAAAGTAGGCTAAGAATAACTCACAAAAATTGTCAACATCTCTTTCTAACATGTTCCAGACGGTGAAAGAATGATCTAGGTACACTCTAGTAAACAACAATTCTTGACGCGACAGTAGCAGAGTTCAACTAGAGGTCAGGACTAGGGCCCTGGCAGTGGTGCAGTTAGTTACATAGGAGGGAAACAAGATATAATCTAAACACATAACACCTCCCTCCTAAAAATAAAAAGTTTACATTTAGTAAGAAATGTAAATCTTTTTACAGCTTAATTAAAAATGTATAAGATACACTAAATATACTGTAGTAGTACATTAAACAGGATGTTACCGGATGTACAATAATAAACATAATAATAAATTATTTTTTTAACAGCGGGATAATGTGTCAGCAATAACATTATCAATGCCTTTGATATGTTGAATATTTAGATTATATTCCTGTAAAAATAAACTCCATCTTAACAATCGTTGATTTTTACAACTCATTTTGTGTAAAAATGTTAAAGGATTATGGTCTGTGAAAACCAGTACAGGTATATTTGAGCCCTTAACATAGAATTCAAATTGTTGAAGGGATAGGATAAGTCCTAAACATTCTTTTTCTACAGTAGAGTAATTTCTTTGATGAGTATTAAACTTCTTAGAAAAAAAACATATTGGATGGTCTATATGAAGATTGTCTTCCTGAAAAAGAACAGCACCTATCCCAATGTCACTGGCATCTACTGCTAATTTAAATTGTTTTTGAAAATTAGGAGGCAATAGAATGGGAGATTGAGATAATACAACTTTAAGTTGTTCAAAGGCTTTTTGACAAGAATCTGTCCATAGAAATTTAACATTCTTTTTCAACAGATTTGTTAAAGGATTGGCAATTATGGAAAAGTTTTGGCAAAACTTTCTATAATAACCAGCCATTCCCAAAAATCTTCTGAGTTGTTTTCTATCAGTGGGAGTAGGGAGTGCTTTAATAGCTTCAACTTTAGCAGTGACAGGTTTTATATGACCCTGTCCCACAACATAACCCAAGTATTCTACATGAGCATGACAAAATTCACTCTTATTCAAATTAACAGTTAAATTGGCTTTTGACAATTTTTCAAAAAGAGATCTTAACTGCTTAACATGATGTAAAAAATCTTTGCTGTAAATAATTACATCATCAATGTAGGCATTGCAATTCTCCTGGTCAGCAATGAGGTTATTAATCATTCTTTGAAAAGTAGCAGGGGCATTTTTCATCCCAAAAGGCATAACCTTATATTGATACAACCCATCTGGTGTAACAAATGCTGATATTTCTTTGGCACGGTCTGATAGAGGTACCTGCCAATATCCTGTGTCTCTCAAAATTGTTACAGGTCGCAGACTGGTATGATCACCTAATAGTGATATAAATCCTTCCGAAATGAAAGGCTTGAACTCCTCTAAAACATCAGGGGTGACTGATGTAGACATCTGGACTTTGTTAGAACTCTCGATGGAGTCTTGAGAACATCTTGGTGATGTAGTTGACAAACTTGTGTTGTAGTCTTGTGAACATCTGGGTGATGTAGTTGATAAACTCGATTCGGAGTCATGAGAACATCTTGATGATGTAGTTGATAAACTCTCTTTGGAGTCGTGAGAACATCTTGATGATGTAGTAGAACACTTTGATGTGTATTGAGGACATCTTGACGATGTAGTGGAACACTCGGATGAGTGTGGAGAACATCTTGACGATGTAGTAGAACACTTTGTTGTGTATTGAGGACATCTTGACGATGTATTAGAACTCTTTGACGAGTATTGAGGACATCTTGACGATGTAGTAGAACACTTTGATGAAAGTGTGGAACATCTTGACGATGTAGAATAACTCTTTGATGAGTATGTTGACGATGTAGTAGAGTCAGTAGAGCTTGGTGTGGCAGGCTTAGTATCATTAGCTTGAGTGTGTAAAAATTGTTCTGTTGTATAGGACACGGCACATAAAGTAGGTTTCGGAGAAGCCTTTTCGTTTTTCCTTTTCAATTTATAGCATTCTTCCACTTTATGTCCTTCTTTCTTGCAGTATGTGCATGAGGCTTTTGGTTGTGTCACCTTCTTTTCATGAGTGTTTTTTATTGAAGTGCTGTTTGTTTCTTCGGGCAGTTTCGGCTGCTTCGGCCTAACATCGGCTGTGGACTTTGCGAACTGATGGGAGATGACGAAGTCGTCGGCCAACACTGCTGCCTTGTACACATCATCTTCGCCACGGTCTGCCATATGTGTTCGGACGTCCAGCCGGACACAATTCTTAAACTCCTCCATCAGAATCAAGTTCTTGAGCTTTGAATAGTCAGTACCAATCTCTTTAGATGTCAGCCAGCGATCTAGCCTTCTCTGCTTTTCTCGTAAGAACTCAACATGGGTCTGGCCATCCAGTTAACGCAGTTCACGGAACTGTTTTCGATAAGCCTCAGGGACAAGTTCAAAAGATTTCAAAATTAGTTGCTTAGCAACTTGGTAGTCCCTTTGTTGTTCCCCAGTGAGTGAGCAGAACACCTCTGCAGCCCTACCAGTCAGAACAGTTTGTAACAGCGAGGACCACAGCGTTTCAGGAATAGCAAAATTTTTGGCAACAAGTTCAAATTGAACAAAATAATTATCCACATTTCCCACAAAACGTGGAATAAGTTTTAAGTATTTAGCTGGGTCCACATTCTGATTGGTGGTAGGAAGATCTGTTGGAGTTTTAGAGCTTATTTCTAATTTCTTTAATTCTATTTCTTTCTCACATCTCATCCGTTCTATTTCTTTTTGTGCTAAGTGTGCTTCTTTTTGTGCTTCAATTTCCAACTGCTTAATTTTTAGCTGTATTTCTAAATCTACAACATTGGGTGTGTTTTCGTTTCCTTCTCTACTAATTGTGGATAACGCCTCTTCTGGCAAAAATTCTTCGTTGACAAAATGTAGGACTATACTATCTCTAATAACTTGTTTTACAGCACTAGATTTGATTTTGAGTCCTAAAAGTTTAGAAATAGCCAACAGATCCTTTCTGCTGCATTGGTCGAGTTCTTGCAAAGATGGATTAGCAATGAAAGCCTGATAATCCATGTTAATGTATAACCTTAATTTAAACAATCAACTAAGAGAGAAAAGTTTTTGGTCAGCACTTACAATGTATAAAACTTGGTATCGTCTAAAGAAAAGTTAAAGAAAATTTTAAATTTCTTTTCTATGAATAAATATTATATAATATTTATATCCGTAGGAAGAGCCCCCAATTTTATTACAGACCTCCTGTAGTATTAAATTTAAATTAAGTGGTCTCGTTAAAGAGGTTGTAATAAATAACAAACAATATTAATTATTTGTAGCTAACTTAATTAATAAAAATTAAAATAATTTATTTAATAAAACAACCCTTCAGACGATACCAATTTTAAAACAATTTATTTACTAAGTCAAATTAATATCAAAAGAAAAATAGAAAAGAAAAATCAACTCACGAATATCCTTACAACAGAATAAAACAACAATGTAATAATGCGTACAGGTACATAAAAGATACAATACAGCTCTGCCACTGATGCGCTTACAATATGCTTAAACCAAGACTCAAGAATACTACATCGATGTAAAAACTTCCTGCTATCACGCGAATCTCCTATATTTATACTATACATGTTAGAGATTTCTGGAATAAAAGTAGGCTAAGAATAACTCACAAAAATTGTCAACATCTCTTTCTAACATGTTCCAGACGGTGAAAGAATGATCTAGGTACACTCTAGTAAACAACAATTCTTGACGCGACAGTAGCAGAGTTCAACTAGAGGTCAGGACTAGGGCCCTGGCAGTGGTGCAGTTAGTTACATAGGAGGGAAACAAGATATAATCTAAACACATAACAACATTACTATAAGATTTAGCTACTACTATAATGTACAAGAAAGGAAATGTTGGAATACAAATACTGAATTTGTGCCCAGGACTATAAGAAGAGTTCGTGTAATACTGAAACATAAATACTAATAATTAAAGTCTCCCCTAGGACTAACGAGAATTATCAGCAAGATCTACACAGCTCTGGCCACAAGGGGATTGTGGACGTAACAATATATATATATATATATATATATGCGAAGCCTAATAAAATATTTATACTTGCAAACGTTTAGAGGTTAGAAATAGGTTTCTAATCTTTAAGATCGGCTTGGTAACACGAAGGCCTATTGATCGCCATCAGTGTTCAGGTCCGGTTCAGTTACCAACAGGGTTTCGAGTTCGGTTGTGAATGATTTGGTTCGGTTCTATTCCTATCTCTTACAAAGTGTCTATATATTAAAGTTGTAATCTTTTTTTGCAATCGCTCCCACCATTGCAACCCATCAACCCCTACCCTCCTTGCTTAATTTTCACATACGATGGTATAATTAAATGCAGTATATCTGTCTGTTCCGTAGGCTTGTATAACCACTATATTAGACTACATTTTTTGGTCATACATTAGACGCATGCTCACACAATTCGGGGTCTTTGCATAAGAAAAAGATATAGGTTATATTTATTTATTTATTTATTTCTTATTATGAAACGAGCCGATAAAAAATGATTGATTTGCCAGAGATGATAGTCATATGAATTTATCTTCTGATTGGCCTGTCAGATAAATGTATGGGTTGTATGAGTCTAGTAATGACATGATAGATTTACTGACATACGAAGCTGTGAGCATACAGCACAACTTATCCAAATCTTAAAATATTACTCATATTTTTTTATAGCGTGCTGTGTTATTGTCTTATACAATAGATATATATCTCTATAACTTTATCTATGCTTATATATATATATACAGATTGAGAGAGAGAGAGTGAGAGAGAGAGAGAGAGAGAATGAGATGTTAGTGTGCATATTTTATAGTCATTTGAAGACTTAAAAATAAAAAAAATTATGTAAGGAAGTCAACTCCAAGACTTATAAAATAATATTATAGACATACAGGCATAAAATTCAAATTGATAAAACAGCAACAATCTATTACAATGCCCAGCTAGACATAATAATAAACTATTTATCTTATTCCAAATGCAATAACATATGCATTTAAGCTCTCCATCTTCCCGAGTTGAATCCATGCATATAATAAAGTGCCTGAACATACAAGAAATACCAATAACTTAACATCAGTTAAAACACTAATCAAAATGCAAGACTAGACACAAACAACGGATGAGCATAGGACGCAAAAATCTTCTGGGACTATCTAAAGAGCATCTGAACATAAAAAAAAGATAGGATACAAATATAATTTAAATACTATTAAACTATCTATACAATTTAAATTAAATTAAATAAAAGAAAGATTATCACTTACAATCTTTTAGAAATTAATAATCAAACAAATAAAAAATGTCAATACCTTGTAAAATGTAGTATAAATACAAACACTACAGTATTAACAAAACTAACTCGGTAAACAAAAACACCAACATACGTATGTAGGACTTGGACGACTAAATAAGAACATTTTGCTATATATAGGCCTATATAACAGTCGAATAGATGAGTCTCGAGGGGAGACTATGATCCAGACAACACACATTAGAACAATGTTTCTCAAAAGAGAGAGTTTGAAAAACAATCTAAAAAAATATTTTAAAATGTAAATATACGCTAGTGTTCAACATTGTCATCCACTGGTCATGGCAATCAACTGAGGTCAACTGGGGTCAACTTGGGTAAACTGGGGTCAGTTCAGTAGAATATTAAAGGAAATAACTCTATAGAACTGTATATTTAATAAATATTTACTTATACTTATACATAAAACATATTGTATATCATCTAGAATAGATTCTAGAATAGATTCTTAAAAGAAAAACCACGATAGATATATTATAAATAAGCATGGAAAACACTTGACATAAAGCATTAATTTTTTAAAATATGGCATTTAATGTATATTTAAGAATCAAATTAAATTAACTTCAAAGTAAATAATTTTTATCTCATACACCTTTTAGCCTAATCAAAACCAATATTCATTACTTAGATAATTGAGTATTTTTTCTTAAGTAGGTGGTCAACAATAATTCATTAAAGTATTAAGTGGGTACTGGAATAGTAGGCCTACTTTAAATGTCTGAGTATGTATAGTAACATTTCTGTCAACTAATCAGAGTGCCATCTCCCCCCCCCCCACCTTCCCTTATTTTTCTCCTTAAAATTCATTGAAGGTCAACATGTTGATGTTGTCGGTCCCGGGTAGTTGTTGATAACCGATTCTGACAAAGAACATTCGGACTGCCTCCCCAGGTTCGTATAGTACTCACTCCGCAGCAGAACTCACATTCCACACTATACTCACTCTGTAGCAGAGCTCACCCTCACACAGTACTCCCTCTTTAGCAGTACCCACCCCCACACAGTACTCACCCTCACACGGTATTAACACTCCCACAGTACTCACCCTCACACAGTACTCATTCTCTTCGAAGTACTCACTCTCACACAGCACTTCTACACAACTTTCGCTTTTCTGAACTTTGTAATAAGCAACCACGTGATTTCTTTCTCTTGTTGTTTTTAACCACCAACGCCCTCCCCCCTCCTCCCTTTTCCCGATTTTTCTCCGACTAATTATTCGAGCACTGGTTGATCCAGGGAATAATTTTGGGGGAGTGTTCTTGTTGTTTCCTATTTTCTTTAATATAAAATTTTCTCTGAATTTCTGAGTTGTTGTGTGTCTACTCCTTTATTCTGGAAGTACACCAAGCCCTGGATCTGACCTTGGTCAACGCTATAATAACATACCGACTTGACCAGGTCAACTCTACGGTATATACTAAGATGAATTGGTCAGGATTTTGATACGTACTGAAAAGGATCGTTGAGTACAACATACCAATTAGACGTTGGCTTAACGGTACAATAATCAGACAATACAGAATAGTGGCTTAACTTTACAGTAATCATACAATACATAATGTTGGCTTAACTTTACAGTAATCAGAAATTACAACATACCAACTAGACGTTGTATTAACGGTTTAGTAATCAGACAATACAGAATGATGGATTAACGGTTTAGTAATCAGACAATACAGAATGTTGGATTAACGGTACATTAATCAGACAATACAGAATGTTGTATTAACGGTACAGTAATTAGACAATACAGAATTTTGTTTTAACGGTACCGTAACCAGACAATACAGAATGTTTTTGTTTTTTTCTAATTTAAGCCACAGCTTTGATATATAATTATATTTTTGTTTTAAATTCTCAGAAGATTTGTGAATAAAATGTATTGGTCTAATGATTATCTTATCTTATACATTACAGACGCTTATTCTACAAAGAAGCACTTCAGTACCTATGGGCCTTTACGTATGCAAAGTGTGTAAACCGCCGATGCGATCGCATTAATATTACACTGGCGGGCGAACGCTTGGGGGATGGCTCCCGCAGATGTTCTGGGTGTCCCGTATCCATTGCATACTGGGTAGGCCTGGAGCCCCGGTGGGGAGGTGGAAAGGACGTTGCTAACCCGCAGAGTCGGCAACCTAAGAACGCGTGCCAAACCTGGCACGCAGAGCGATTTTTAATGGCACGCTAGAGACCTCCAATAAGTGTTTTAATTAGTAAAAAATAAACATTTTCCGGTTCTGAATGAGGAAAACTGAGTGCTGAATGCTATGTTTCTGAATGAAATAGATCCGCACATGATCCGTGGGAAACTCTGCAGATAGGGAGAAAAGTGTCGTGCTTGTGACTGCGGAGAACGTATCGGCATACCATATTAAATAAAAAAATGGAAAGTTGTCATACAAGTCAAGAGAAAATGTAAGTAATGTCCAGCTAACATGCATTGGTTATCAAATTTTTTACATTGCTGTTTTGTATTTTTTTATCACTGTTGTTCTTCAACTGAAACTAATCGGGTAATAAAATTGATGAGAGTAAATTTTGTGAAAAAAAAAATTTAAAAAAAATTAATTTCTTTTAGTACAAAGAAAGAAGCTGTAGGCAGGGGGCGAGAGAGGCATTGTGTGGGGGATGGAGATAGATAGAATGTAAGAAAACCAGTTGCTGAAATAATGAAAATATAAAGAAATAATTGTATTCTGCAGAGTGAAAGTAATATTGCATGCTCGAATGCGACTGATGAAGAAAGAATGACAAGTCATAAACGAAGACTGGATATAGAAATTATAACAACAAACTCAGTGAGAAGTCATAAACGAAGACTGGATATAGAAATTATAACAAGGAACTCAGTGAGAAGTTATAAACGAAGACTGGATATAGAAATTATAACAAGGAACTCAATGAGAAGTTATAAACGAAGACTGGATAGATAAATTATAACAAGGAACTCCCATACCAAAGAGTTCAAACTCTAGAACAAATGTTCACGTGACTCCATCGTGTGATAGCCAGCTGACAGATTTCATAGAAAGTGGAATTTCTCTCTCTCTTTCTCTCTCTTTCTCTCTCTTTCTCTCTCTCTATCGTGAAATGACCACTTTCATGATTTATTTAACATGAAAAAGACGAAAACCTATGGGTACATATTTCACGAGATTTTTCCTACTCATTCAATATCAGAAGCGTATCTAATATTCAGTGGCGTAACCAGAATCTCAAATTTTTGTGGGAAAAACGGGTGACAAAATGAAAAACCTGGAATAAAGTTTAACAAATAACCCAGCACTGACGTAGTAGACGGCTGGTCAAAACATTGAAGTTACCTCAAAATTTGTAGACGGCTGGTCAAATCATTGAAGTTACCTTAAAATTTGTAGACGCTGGTCAAAACATTGAAGTTACCTTAAAATGTGTAAACGGCTGGTCAAAACATTGAAGTTACCTTAAAATTTTTAGACGGTTGGTCAAAACATTGAAGTTACCTTAAAATTTGTAGACGGCTGGTGAAAACATTGAAGTTACCTTAAAATTTGTAGACGGCTGGTGAAAACATTGAAGTTACCTTAAAAAAAAATTCTATGAAAAGTCTATATTTATCACAATAACCATCATCATGAAGATCCGTCTAATAAAACCCAAATGTATAGCTGTTACGGTTATTGAGTTTGTTCTTTAGCATGTTGAGAGGGTTCAAAATAATAACATAACACTTATACGCCTATGTGCAATAGATGAAATGTGACTTTAACATCATGTGCAATGTAAATAAAATCATATTAGTTCAACTGCAAAACGTTCTAACCTGTGTGACAAAATTTTTTTTTAAAGATTTTATTATCATGATTTCATCTAGACCTCATTCATCACGTGATAAAAAAGGCCCATTGTACCTGTCTAAATTGAGCGTGCTAGTCAGTTTTAGAAAACTTTAACATATCCTATTACGACATTTGATTTTAATTCCCTTTTTTTAAAGATTTTTTTTTTACATTAAATCTGACACAAGTCAAGGTAATTCTAATAATTAGAGACAAAAAACAAAACATTCTAGAGTGAAATGTCTGTCAAAAAATATCGTCGCATTCTGTAGCGTTAAAAAACAAATTTGTCAGCAGATGAAAGAAACTTTTTTGAAAACTTGTGAACGCCCATAGAATCGACTGATGGAGCTGTTAATGTAATAATTTTTTGAACAAACAAACTCAAAACAAACATGAAAGAGCGCATTATTTTAATGACAAAAGAAAAAAAAAGGTGGTAGACTATATTATAAGATAAGATTGCTTTATTGATCAAAAGAAATGGAAATTCGTCTTTTCTTACAGATGTTTTGTCTTTCAGCATACTTTCAACAATATAAAAGAATGATTTGTTGTCAAGCACATAAATATACAGTAGAACGGCCATTTTGTCATACTCTCTTATTTTCTTTATTCTCTTTTTTCACTTTTTTTCTTGTCATAGTGTAGCCTAATTTAGTAGACCTAATTATTTCTAATTTAAAGAAGATTATTGCGTCCTACCAAAGACCATATTATGATGGACCGCTTGCTATATACTTAGATGTGAATAGTTAGTTTGCGCATGCGCGGCCTAAGCTTAGCACTCAAATATTCCTGTGTAGCCTAAACAAAAAAGAAACTTGTAAACTGTATCGCAAGGTGCTGTCTATATTAACGGACACTATACGCTTGAAATGTAAAAACAAGGTATATTGTTTATATAGTGTATACTTGTAATAAATTCAAGCTTCAATTAATGTTACTGTTTGTAATTCAAAACTTTAACCTTTCGTTTTAGCACAGACTATAATATTTTTAAAGCTTTTTTTTTCAGTGCCCAGCCAATAAAGCTGTCCAATTTTCAATTGAGAAAAGTGTAACATAGATTATAATACACATGGACCGCTTGCTTTAGTATTTCTGCTATATGATGACTTGAAACACTGATTTTCGGAATTCCCGATTTTTAAACAAAGTAATTGCTATACAGGAAATAAAGTTATTGCTATACAAGTTCCGTTTTATTTAATCGCTATGATTTTCTCAATGAAAAATTTAAATCGAAAGTTGTACAGAGCGGAAACATGTATAGATTAGTGTAGTGTGCGCACGGAAAAAGAACATAAGCTCTAAAATTAGAGCGGGCGGTCCATCTTATTAGAGTCAATGATAATAGGATTAAGAGGCCTACAAGTATTCATTTAAAGTCGAAAAAAATGCGATTTAATAAAACGGAACTTGTATGACAATTACTTTATCTAGAATCCGGAATTGCCAAAAAAAGAAGATAATAGCATAAAAAACTAAAGCAAGCGGTCCATGCATATTACAGTATATGAGTGTACAGTGCAAAACATAATCGGGAATTCCAAAAAGAAGTCATTCTAGTAATCAAATAACAGAAATAATAAAGCAAACGATCCATCCAATTAAAGTCTTTTCTTCTACACTTAACGGTTCCTGTTTTATAATTATATATAAGGATAGGAATTATTGATGTTTTGTTTTTTTGTTATTGTTCTGACTGAATGAAGTAACCCATTGAATGTCAATCAAGAAGACGGATTTTTTTCTTATATAATATCTATGTATTCTTTAGACTTTCTAAGCTACTATTGAGTGTTTTCTCGGTATTTATACTGCCACTACTCTTGTCAATCTTCACTTTTGAAGTATTCTAAATACATTGATTGATTTTTCTAACTCTATTACTCAAAACCTTGTGTGTTTAAAATCAGCTATAGATATAAATCACATTCATTTGTTATTTCAATTAGATATTAGATGTTAACATTTTTCATACAAAAAGCCTTCGATCTATAATAATTTATTAATGAACCGAATTTAGTTTGTTACTTCTTTTTTTTCTTCGATGGCGAAATGTACTCGCATAGTCTATGTCAGGGGTCGGCAACCTACGGCACGCGTGCCAAGCTTTTTCAATAACAAGCGGAAGACTCTGGAAAAAGAAATTTCAAGTATCTTTCGCAAGATAGGATGACTTTAACTCTGTTAGCAAGCTTAATAAATTAAAAATCACACTTTGATACACTTTTAGCAAATAGTTGCTGACACTTGGTCAATGTACTCTATATTAGTAAAAAAAGGAAAGTTTACTCTTGAAGCAATTGTCATTATCGATTAAAAACATGAAAAAAAGAAAGAAAAAGAACTATCCAACCGATTGTATAAAATCTGCACACGTTACCAGGAGGGATTAACTTTTTATTAACATCGGACGCCAAGTTTGTGATTATTAATTCATGCAGCACTTTACTTTTTCCAGACATCGCTATGGTAAACATGATCAATTCTAAGTCTAAGGAATCTCAATTTTCTGCAGCTTTAACTATTTTGTTGCCAATTTTTTTTTGGTAAATAGTAATTTGTAATGTTCTTTTGTTCCTTCATTTAAAATTTTTAAATGTCATTTTTTTCCACAGTGCATTTTTTCTCTGGGGATAATACGAAGTTTTCACCGTAAATGAAAAAAGAAACTGACTATGTAGGATAGGCCAAAGATGTAACACTTGATCTATTTAAAGAGCTGCATAGTTAGTTGGTGCATGCGCGGCCTCCGATTTGCACTCAAGTCTTCAGACCCAACTGATCATAGGGATGGTGAAGAGGCGTTCACCAGTTTCTGTGGTCACGGCATAATTGGGGATGCGTGGCCAGCACAATGCCCAGCCTCCTTTACTTTACCCCAATCACTTTCAGGTACCCGTCAGAGCTGGGTAGACTCAGGTACACCATCCGGGAACAAAATCCTAGCCTTCACCAGGATTCGAACCCAGGACCTATAGTACGCCAGCCAAACGCGCTGCCGATCGACCACCGTGCCCCTGAACCATATAATATGTGTCTAATGAAAAGTATTTTATTCTTAGGTCACGTGATGACGAAGTTTTAGATTGATGAAATGTATTTAGGAAACAATAGTTTTGATTAATGAGAAACCCTGACACTGAAAACAAAATAAATATTGAGGTCAAGCCACACGTAGAGAATATGAATAATTAGTATTCACACCAGCTGTTTACCGCAACTGTTCATGTGGCTAACCCTAAATAGCCTTTACGTACCATAATAACGTCATAGTGCAAGGCTGTGTGTTGGGAATCAGACGCCATTAGTGTAATTGTACATGGCATAAAATATTAAGTTGGTGTAGCTGTCTAGCTGCAGAATTTTAAATCAAAGGTGGAGACATTAACTTAGGATATATTTTTGTTTTGTTTTTATCGAATCATGATTTTTAATGTAGGCCTAAAACTTAACAATATTAGTGGACTTTAACAAATTTGCTGGACTATAACACTATAAAAATCATGCTTTGTTAATTTCTCCTGTAGACTGTAGAGTGGGCAGGTTCTCCAAATTGTTACATGTCGTTTCAGGTTGCTATTGTGCTAGCTGATTGTTACATGTAATTTATTTAAAAAATGTTACTGTTGTTTGTCTTTATAATTATTTTTCCAAGTCTTTTATAACTCACAAACAAGAGGTTAAAAGTTAATAGTTTAATAATAATACTTCAACGTTACATCTGCAGTCCATAACTAAAACAAAATCAAACTCCAGACCAGAAAACAATATCACTACTTCAGTCTTCCACTACCAACAACCAACCGACAACACTCCAACACAATTGACGAGAACGGGCAAGGTATGTCCATGTAGGGCCTACACTAAAACATAATGTAATAATCTTAATGAAGATACACAATCTTATTGGAGACAAAATGTCCTGGTGGATTGATATGTTAGGGTACACGGTACTGATAGTAGTTAGTGACAAAAATGTATTCTGCTAGTTAAGTTTGAAATAGAATCTTTGTCAAGAATTCGTCTAATAATGAATCTTTATATTTTTGTTTAATAACAAGGACGGGTTTTTAAAGTAAAAAGAAAATGACAATTTTAGAAAAAAAAAAATATATTTTCATCGCCATTGATTAAAACTATTTTTTTTAACATGATGATTTTTTTAGTACGCAACAAATTAATTCAAGTAAAGATTTTGAAGAGATCAAATTACACTGGCGCGTCTCCTGACGCATGTTATGTTGCAATCTATGTGAAACTTGAGACATGTGTCTTCCTCCCTCTTGATAATCAATCAATGTAATTTAAGAAATTATCAATTGAAACACTCAACACACATAAAAGGAAATAACATTTTAAGAAACTACACACATACTCACACACACATTCAACCACCCACATACACACACAAAAAATAACACAAACAAACAAATCCGATGTTTTATTTTCTATTTTTGAACTTCTGTGTCGACAACTGGGGAGCGGGTAAGGAAAGGGGGGGAATTAACTTGAGATGAAAATGATTAAGTCCAACATTATTTGCTTTCGACTAAACTCAACCAACAAAATATAGATGAAAAGAAAACAACATAAACACGATATTTTAAATACGATTATTTATATGGTATCGATCTTCTCACTACAAGTGACTATAGATCATTTATATCAATATTCTAGTCGAATACGACGAGTACGAAGTACTATTCAGAGACTACAATTAATTAAGCTTCTAAAAAATCAGATCCTTTTGGGAACAGTTGACAATTGAAGAATTGCTTACCAGTTGTTTTATTGTTGTAGTTTTCGGGCTACTGCACTGCATACAAGTGGTTTGTGTGGCCAATACAATGCCCAAAGCTTACTAATTTAACTCAATTTATTTTAAGTAATAATTAAATCTCAGATAACATCCGTAAGTTAAACAAAAATGCGAAGACTTTTGAACAATTTGATTTGTACCATTGGAATCATAATATATCGAATCCATCTCATTGAAGAGAAACCAATGGCCATCCTACACTTTCTGAAGATAACGATTACAAGGTCTTTGTATATGAAAGAAAAGTTCAATACTATAAAAGACAAAGAAGAAAATCACAATGGCCCTGAAACGAAATGTCGTGTACTTAAAGAAAAGCCTTAGCACATACTGCAGGCATTTCTTCTTATTCTTTCTTTTTTTTTTTTTTTTTTGTTCTGATAATGTTGAATGATGTCAAACAATAGTCTGATTATCTTTCTGTATCGATTGGTGTTAGTTTATTTGGGGCTTTCTGTTGGGTGGGCAGGGCTAGTCTCGAGTTGAGTGACAAGCAAGGCATCGCTGATTGTCTAGCGACTAGTCATATGGCTGCTGCAAGAGAGAGACCACTGTGTGTAGGTAGGCCTACAGCTTAAATAGAATATTTGAAGATGTTAGAGTCAGGGCTGTCTTATCTTAAAGGCACAGTAGGTTTGGGCCTATGAAGACCTTAAAATGACCCTGGTAAGATTAAAAAAAAAAATGAAAACTGTTGAATAGATGTTCAAAAATAGATAGAGATAGATATAGATAGAAAGATAGATAAAGATACATTGATAGAGATAGATCATATAGATAGAAAAATAGATAAAGATACATTGATAGAGATAGATGATATAGATAGAAAGATAGATAAAGATACATTGATAGAGATAGATGATATAGATAGAAAGATAGATAAAGATACATTGATAGAGATAGATGATATAGATAGAAAGATAGATAAAGATACATTGATAGAGATAGATCATATAGATAGAAAAATAGATAAAGATACATTGATAGAGATAGATGATATAGATAGAAAGATAGATAAAGATACATTGATAGAGATAGATCATATAGATAGAAAAATAGATAAAGATACATTGATAGAGATAGATGATATAGATAGAAAGATAGATAAAGATACATTGATAGAGACAGCTGATATAGATAGAAAGATAGATAAAGATACATTGATAGAGATAGATGATATAGATAGAAAGATAGATAAAGATACATTGATAGAGACAGCTGATATAGATAGAAAGATAGATAAAGATACATTGATAGAGATAGATGATATAGATAGAAAGATAGATAAAGATACATTGATAGAGACAGCTGATATAGATAGAAAGATAGATAAAGATACATTGATAGAGATAGATCATATAGATAGAAAAATAGATAAAGATACATTGATAGAGATAGATGATATAGATAGAAAGATAGATAAAGATACATTGATAGAGATAGATCATATAGATAGAAAAATAGATAAAGATACATTGATAGAGATAGATGATATAGATAGAAAGATAGATAAAGATACATTGATAGAGACAGCTGATATAGATAGAAAGATAGATAAAGATACATTGATAGAGATAGATCATATAGATAGAAAAATAGATAAAGATACATTGATAGAGATAGATGATATAGATAGAAAGATAGATAAAGATACATTGATAGAGACAGCTGATATAGATAGAAAGATAGATAAAGATACATTGATAGAGATAGATCATATAGATAGAAAAATAGATAAAGATACATTGATAGAGATAGATGATATAGATAGAAAGATAGATAAAGATACATTGATAGAGACAGCTGATATAGATAGAAAGATAGATAAAGATACATTGATAGAGATAGATCATATAGATAGAAAAATAGATAAAGATACATTGATAGAGATAGATGATATAGATAGAAAGATAGATAAAGATACATTGATAGAGATAGATCATATAGATAGAAAAATAGATAAAGATACATTGATAGAGATAGATGATATAGATAGAAAGATAGATAAAGATACATTGATAGAGATAGATCATATAGATAGAAAAATAGATAAAGATACATTGATAGAGATAGATGATATAGATAGAAAGATAGATAAAGATACATTGATAGAGATAGATGATATAGATAGAAAGATAGATAAAGATACATTGATAGAGACAGCTGATATAGATAGAAAGATAGATAAAGATACATTGATAGAGATAGATGATATAGATAGAAAAATAGATAAAGATACATTGATAGAGATAGATGATATAGATAGAAAGATAGATAAAGATACATTGATAGAGATAGATCATATAGATAGAAAAATAGATAAAGATACATTGATAGAGATAGATGATATAGATAGAAAGATAGATAAAGATACATTGATAGAGATAGATGATAGAAATGGATAGAGATAGAATAAGAGATAGATAGATTACTTAATATGTCGATAGTTAGCTTTAGACACATGATTTAGATGAATAGATATCTACATGAATAAATTAACAAATCATCAATATAAATATAATTATAGATATACATATATATATAACTAAAATTAATACATTAGTTAAATAGCTATATAAAATTGATAGTTCTAGCATTTTCCACATCCTGTCTCAAATTTGCAAGCAGACATCTATGTTATCACACTAGCTATAAAAACATCAACTACTGTGAACGCCAAAGTTATGTGCATCACCCACCGTTCCGCGCATTACACAAGAAGACAGCCATCACCTGAAACGAAATACCATCAAACAAAACTGTCTCTTATGTATATCCGATCACCCTTAGCAACGTTATTAATATCTTTGGGAAAAACCCTTTCAAACGACTGCGCACCGCCCAACGCGCATATCGGAACCCGACCCGGATACTGTGTTTACTTCCTGTCAAGAGATGAAAAACAAAATGTGCAAGCGAGTCTCATTTCTGGGCGGTAATTAACGAAGAAACAGCGTCATTTATACTCTTTTTTCCCCTGTCTTTCTCAATCATCTGGCAACCTTCACAACCCCCCACCCCCTTTCCTTGTCCCATAATGCTTTTAGTGTCCATGTGATCTCCTGAAAATTTGGCAGTTTTATAGGCAAGTCTGCTAATGGCTAGCGAGCCCATAATATAGAAAACAATTTGTTTTCCTTTTTTTTTGTTTGTAGTCTACCCAGAAAGCGTTCTAGATTGACAAGACTGGTATAACTAGACATGTTTTAATTAACTTCATGTCATTCTTAAATATAGTATAGTATTCTTTATTTTTGAATTACACAGATTGCAAAAGTTTCCGGAAGAATGATAATCCTATTCTAATTGATTCAAATCAATAATTAATTCGCACGAGTTAGAAATTTCACATAATTAAAATGGCCTGATTTGTAAATATACATCTAATGGGCATAATTATTGGGAATAAAATATTGCTTTTTTTAATGTGTAAAAAAAATATTGTATTAAAAACGCAAAGTTGAATTGTTTTATTTTAAATGACTAATGCATTAAGTTCTTAAGGTAAAAAATTTTTTTTTAAATATTAGTTTTCACTTGTCCATATTATTGACGATATAGTCTCATAAAACCAATTTTTAAAAATACAATTCTAGATTAAAACGAAATTTGAAAACATTCAAACACTGTTAGATATTATTGATATATGGTTTGATAGATGGACGGATAAATGGACAACAAAGATTGAAGGATAGATAGATAGATTGATTGATAGAGAATTATCAAAAAACTTTTTAAAAATTTCTGTGGTCCGTATATGTGTGTTATTTACAATTAATACTATTAATTGGTATTACATTTTTTAACGTGGTGTATTGCTTTTCTTAATAAATAGGTATGAGCTGATTATGGTTATAAACACTTGCCCCGTACACTGTATGAGAAGCGCCCCATTGAGTCAATCATTCAACAAATTATAAAGGCAACATTGAAGCAGTCTAATACTATAAGTGACGTTCAGAGACAACAAACCATGAAGCTACTTTCTGCATCAGGTGGTTCAACGTTTATGTCTTACTATGTGGGTGTTTGTGTATGTTTGTGTGTGTGTCATTTTGTGTGTTAATGTAAGTGAATAAGCATGTGTGTGTTTCATTGTAAGTGCCTGTCTTTTAGCTGTTAGTGTGTGTCAATGAGTTGAGTTTCTGTTTGTGTCAATGTATGGTATCCAAGAGAGAAGCGGGTGTTATTTATGCCTGACTCGGAACCAACTAATTTATATCTCAGCCTCACATGGGCCGTTCTTCACATTCGTCACTGCAATCAAAGACAGAAGTGACTGTTGTAATTTTATTCCAGATAAAATGTTTTAGGTGTGGTGTCGGCTTCACACTCATAGCTTACCCGCATATATTCCATCCCCCCCCCCCCCCCCCCACACACAAACACAACCATCCTTCCACCCACTCTGTAATCATCAAAACATACTACTACGATTATCTACCTACAAATATAATATCAAAATAAACAACACAGTCGTAGAAACACGATAATGATATCTACTATCTTCGGCCAGTGTATGAACAGCAAAGAAACTTGAACAGAAGATATTTATTGTTCCACGCTAGCCTATCGTTATTTCAATCTATTCTTACCCCTTTTCGCTTTATTTATTTATTAGGAATATACTTCTGAGGCTGTCAGTTCGTCAAGAGTTATTCTATCTTGTGAGCGTAAGCTTTAAACCAGGGCCCGCGGGCCACAACCCGGCCCACCAGACCAGCTGGTGTGGCCTCAGCTAAAAGTGTTATTTGTTCAAAATCGTGAAACCAGTTTTAAATTTTCGAATTGACCATACCAAATGTAAAGGAAGCTGCGTCATTTAAATATAAAGCACACGGAAAACGGCGATTTTCATTTTTTAACATCAAAACTACACTTAGTGTATATTTAAAATTAAGAAAAGTTTAAAATTAATGTGATAGTAATAATTCTTCAACACAGACTGAACGGAAATCAAAACCTTACGAATTGAAATAAGTGATAAATTTTTTTTTTTAAATCTTGTGTAGGCTAATGTATATTTATACGCGCATCCCATTTGTGTGAGTTGTATGCAATTTTGGGACACATGGTGTACAGTACTGTACACTGTACCGCATTTACCTTTACCATGTGGCGAACACTGTGCCAGTAATGTTAAAATTATACGAAGGCGCACTGTTGGCTAATTACAGTTACCTTACGGTTCATTTTCTGATTCTTCATGTTTGAAATAATTCAAAGTTTAACATGTTTTGATATACCTTCATATTGTATGCAGGTAAAGATGTCTGCTACTAAAACAAAACGGTAAATTGATGATGAGGCATGTATCATTAAATTTTTTATCAATGACTGAAACAAGAAATACTTTGTTGTTCGGTACAACCAAGGTGCTGTATGTGTCAACTGCCATATTACTATAGCCGTAATAAATAATACAACATAAAACGTCACTATATAACACAACACTCAGCTATGTATGATGCAAGGTATAGCAAGCTCGAGTGGTCAAACTACAACAGATGACTAAGTCAATTTAAAAAACAAAGAACTACTTATAAAAGAGATTCTGAACTTGTTACTAAGCTAAGCTAACAAATTTGCAAATCAGTTGCAGAGAAGGGAAAAACCTTCAACGATTAAGAATTTATCAAAAATTGCTTGGCCATTTTTAAATGATTTCGTATATCCAGAAAGGAAGCTGCTGCAAACCAGTTTTTCTCGGTTTTCTGTATAGCGAAGGATCAATCAACTTGCAGCAAACATTGCTGAAACCTTAACAGAGCGGATACAAAAATGTGCAACATATAGTTTAGGACTAGATTAAAGCACAGATCTAAGTGACACTGCACAATTGGTTTCATTTGTACGCAGTGTTACTGACAATTTTGAAGTCATTGAAGAATTTTTTAAACATGGCCAGTATGTCTTCAACAACTTCTGGCCATGACATTAATGAACAAGTTTTGAGGATGATAAATTTGAACTTTGTCCTTCCAAATTGTGTGGCTTGACAACTGATGGAGCACCCTCATTGACAAGGAGAACCAATGAATGGATTCACCAAGAAGTTTTTGGACACCATTGGCACAAAAAGGGTTGTGGTTAATCACTGCATTTTACACCAGTAAAACTTGTGCACAAAGGTACTTGGTATCACTGATGTCATGAAAGATGTGGTTCAGTGTGTGAATTACATTCGCGCTCGTGGATTGAACCGTTGGCAATTTAAATCCTTTTTAGAACAACTGGACTCTGATCACCTGATATTCTATTTTTCACTGCAGTTTGTTGGCTCGGTAGGGCTGCAACTTTGAAAAGGTTTTGGAACTTAAGAATGGATATTGAACAGTTCATGTTAAATATGCAACAAGATGTTGCCTATTTAAACAAAGATGAGTGGTTAAATGACTTAGCTTCAAATATGCTGTGTTTATGTAAATATTGTAGACAGTGTATATATTATAAAAATCAATCTATATATACATGCATAAATGTATATATTATACATGCCTGCATCTATGTGTGTTTAAGGGAATGTATATTCATCTTTTAACATCTATATAAACTATTGCGTTCTCTAATAAAGTCAATTTAAAAAAAATCAAGCCTAAATAGATCTAATAGCCTGATTAAAAAAAACAACAACAACAGCTGAACATATCCTGTAGATTTGCGTGCTGAGCAATGGACACGGTTGGATGCAATCTGGACACGACTAGCAAATTATGGCACTGAAAATGAGGCCAGCAAGCTCCTTAAAATTAGGCCGGAAGTGACTGGCATTAGGTTCCAATGCACATGTAATATACATGATGTGAATGCATGCGACAAGCATTGCGAAATTCCACATTTACGATGAGCTATTCTTGGTGTGTTGAATGCGTTTACATTAACACATAATATATAACAGTTTATGTGTGCATAAATAGTAAAATAACTCGAAGTTGTGAATTGCAGTTTCTTTTACTTTTGTCTTAGTGAAAACAATAACGTAATGACATGTTTTAGAGGGCACGGTGGCAGCGCGTTTGCCTGGTGTACTGAAGGTCCTGGGTTCGAATCCTGGTGAAGGCTAGGATTTTGATTCCAGAGAGTGTCCCTGAGTCAATCCCAGCTCTGTTGAGTAGCTAAATTTAGTTTTTGTAACGTTTAGGGCACACAATCTCCTAGTATGGCGTGGCCTCGTTAACTAGTGAACGCTGCTTCACCTGCCCTATGGATCAATTTGGTCCGACGAGGATTCATGCCCTAGTTTACAAAAAAGTCCAATCGAATTCCATCTTAAAATTCATGGTCTCATGTTTTTCCCCCCAGTCGTGTTAACTTTAGTTGGTTCATGAAATTAGTTTTGCAATTGTCTAGCTATATTAAACCCTTATGACACAGTGGAATACAATCTAGTTAAAGGTCATCATCCAAAAGGTTAGTACGTTACACTCTAAGAAAACAAATGCTATATCATTACTTAATGTCTCCACAGTCAGTTGACGGTTACTCTATGTGCCAGTCAGCAACATAAAAAACATAGATTAATCTTCATTTATTATTGTCGTTATTCTTTTCCCACGACATACGCACACACACATACATACATATACACACACAAACGCATACACACACATACATACATACATCTACACACGTGCACACATACGCAAACCACTCAGACGTCTGCCTAATCCAATAAATAGTCAAGACACAAAACATGGCCGGCACCCAGTGGAGAAACTAAACTTCTAAATGAAGAGCAATGATGACGTAATGGCGTCTTCGCAGCCTAATGACTGGCGGCTAGATGGAGACACTACATGTTGAGAGCTGTTTGTTGATTTCGGCACAAGGAACGCGGCTGTGAAACTGTTACTTTGAACTTTATACTTTGCAGTTTTTCTAATCTGTTTTAACTAAGTGTTTATCGGTGTGTTTAAATGTTTTATACGTATAGAAACATATTTTAGAACATTGTAAAGGAAACAAAATGTTAAACTGATTTTTTATTTTAAATTATTAGTTGTTTTCTTAGTTTGTTATTTAATTAATTATTAGTTGTTTTTTTAGTTTGTTATTTAATTAATTATTAGTTGTTTTTTTAGTTTGTTATTTAGTTAAGCAATAGTTTGTTTGTTAATATTAATTGCTATATTTGTCCAAATAGTTTGTTTGTTTCCGCTTACCAATGAAAACCGATGAAAACACGTTAAGTGGAAACTCATTTCGTCTTTTGGCTAATGAAAACATATCTGCTCAGTAAACGCATTTAATAGAAGAAATATGACCCATCATATCATTTGTCAGGCGTTAATAAGACTACATTTATGAAAGTAATAAATTAACCATAAGATGTCTGAATAGGTTTTTCAACTAAACGTATGGCACACATTTAAAAAAGATTAAATAAAAAAGGCGCCTACTTAATATGCAGGCCTTAGTTTAGAATATGTTTCGTGCTAGGAACATATTAAACCCTTGCTTAATATTAAGTAAGTAAAGCAGCGTTCACCAATTATGCCACTGCATACTAGGAGATTTTGTGGCCAGCACAATGCCTTTCTTTTACCCCAACTAAAGTCAGGTACCCATCAGAGCTGGGTAGACTCAGGGACACCCTCCGAACCCGGGAAAAAATTATAGCCTTCACTAGGATTCGAACCCAAGACCACTTGGCCAACGTGCATAATACCAAGTATAATGTTAAAATGATGCTTTGAAAAGCTTGTAAAAAATCAAAATGCTTGTATGCGTTAAAAAAATATAATTGTTGTGCATTTTTGTCTATGTATAATGTGAAATGAAGTCTATATAGACCTATTGCATGTTTTATATTAATCTATTTATTCTATATTGTGTAAAATCTATATTGTGTAGGTCTATAAAGTGTATTGTCTAGACCAGGGGTCGGCAACCTTTTGATAATAGTGTGCCAAAGTAGGATTTCTAATTCATTCAGCGTGCCAAAAGCATAAACGTCAACCAGAGGTACCATACATATTATTTCGAATTGCCTTTTTGTGGGTCTTCCGCGTGCCATTGAAAATCGCTCTGCGTGCCATATGTTGCAGACCCCTAGTCTAGGCTATATTGTGAACACACAAACCAATTTTTATTACTGTATGTTTCAAGGGAATCATTTATTTTCATTAATAAAAAATAAAGAAAGAGAGAAAGAGAGAGAAAGAGAGAGGGAGAGAAAGAGAGAGAAAGAGAGAGAGAGAGAAAGAGGGGGAGGGGAGGGAAAAAGAGAGAGAAAGAGTGAGGGGGAGAGAGATTTCATCGATATGTTTCTTAACATCGCATTATAAAATTAAATGTTTAAAAATGTATTAAAAAAATTATACAGTGTTCTATTTTTAAACGTCTTAAACCAAAACCGCCTCTGTTATATTAAGATAAGGGTTGAAACTCCACAACTCTTAAAACAACGACACAGTTGTAGCAACAAAAAATAAATCTTACAACAAATACAAAGTTTTGTTTGTTTTATCTTGAGAACGTATCATTACATCTCTATGGAGAATCCAATCCTATAGAGGACGACACAATGTACTTTACTTGATACACAGAAACTTGTAGAGATGAACAACAACAACAACAGCAACTTCTAGATCATCTTTAGGTAAAAGCACGACTATGGTAATTTTGTAGAGAAAGCATTTGTTTTGTTTTTTTTCAGAATTTCTTGAAAATGCGTGTCTCTGTTTTGTTTTGCGTTTGTTTTTGTAAGGGGGGTTCGGGCTTTTATTGTGTTTTTACTTTTGGGTCGCTTATCAGTTGTTGTCATTTTGTTGCTTTGAAATCATTTGCGGAATGCATCACTTTTGTATGATTGGTCCCTAGGTACTGTTGGTGGTAAAAAGTTACTGTGTAATGCAACGTTTAAGAAAACTTGGTAAATTTTAACATAAGTTGTTGTTTTAATATCATTGTGGGAGTTATAAATATAAAATGAAGGGGTCATGGAAACTATTCTCGAGTAGCGCATTAATAGGGCCAATAGTATTTTTATCAAATGTTTAGCCTCTCTGTATGGTCATAATGAATACACATCTCCCTCATGCACATATTGCCACAAACACACACACACATATATACATATATATATAGAGAGAGAGGAAAGGTGGGACTGAGCACCTCAAATCTGCCCAGAGACTTTGTCCCAAAGATCTTTAGAACGTTGAACAAAAAATGGAGGATGCTAGAACTGCAGCCAATTCCTCCGCAGATACAACTGATGGTTTTATTTAGAGTGCATCGTGAATTGTGTTGTTAGTGTTGTTAATATCTCTAGCCTTCCAATTGTGTTGTTAGTGTTGTTACTATCTCCAGCCTTCCAATTGTGTTGTTAGTGTTGTTACTATCTCTAGCCTTCCAATTGTGTTGTTAGTGTTGTTACTATCTCTAGCCTTCCAATTGTGTTGTTAGTGTTGTTACTATCTCTAGCCTTCCAATGAAGCTGATAAGGATGGGTAAACAGCATGTTAACCATGTCTGTCCTAAACCTTCACAGGCATGACAACAAAGGAAGCACATTCCTGTTTAACATTTTTTTTTCTAAATTATCACACCATAGTTACCTAGCAATAAACATATGTCATACAATGTGATTCATTTTTAAGCTATACATTTGTTGTAATTGTTAAGTGAAGAGCTCTTATAAGACAAAAATACCTACTCGAGAGAAAATACAATTTTGTTTTCACGACTCTTATAATTTAAAATATGTGCATTTTTTTTAATTGCTCACCCTTGATCTAATACTTACTAAATAAGCTCTTCACTGGACACAAAGACAACAAAAATACCTCCACGAGTCTCATGTTCATATCTACATTTCTACCCAAAGACATTTATAAAGAATAAAGTGTTTGAGTCAACTGTTAGTTAATGGGACAAGAGAGCTGACATGGACCAAGAAGGATCTATCCGTATTTATTGTCTACAATGATCTGAACAAAGGACGAACATTGCTGAAGACATTTAACGAAATCTCCGAGACGTTCAAAGCCACTCAGATCAAAAGCTGCCTACATTGAGACAATTTCACCAAGATGATGAGGCGAGTCAGGAAATATACCCGCTATTCTATTTCTCTCATGCGGTTAGATTCAGCATCATACTACAATCAAGTGTTTTAATCAGATCCGGGTATTGTTATGTGATCATACGACGTCCCGGGGTCAGACAAAGACCAAGACAGACAAAGACCAAGACAGACAAAGACCAGGACGGACAAAGACCAAGACAGACAATTTACCCCCAAAGGATGGCCGCGATAAAACGTTTGATAAGCTATTTTACGACTGCACCGAAGAGTTTCAATTGGCTCACATCTATATGTCAATGAATAAAAAGGGAAAGGGAGAGAGAGAGAGAGAGAGAGAGAGAGAGAGAGAAAGAGAGAGAGAGAGAGAGAGAGAGAGAAAGAGAGAGAGAGAGAGAGAGAAAGAGAGAGAGAGAGAGAGAGAAAGAGAGAGAGAGAGAGAGAGAGATAAAGGTATTACTATAGACGAAACCAACGTCGGGTAGGGGGGAGGGGAAATAAAGGTTTGTGTGATGTTATTGCAAACAAAAATATTTACCTCTCGGTATTTGCTTTTATGCTTAAACCTAGCCTCGCCTTCGCCCCCGCCCCCGGTCATTTACCGAGCCCACCCCCATTGCTGTTTGTGTGTCTGTGTTTTCTTTATTTGGTACAGTAACTTAAACGATTGCTGTTGCTAGAATTGTCTGGACTAGTTAATTCACTGGTATTGCCGTAGCATTGGTTAAACTCATGGATTGAAATTCGGGTGTGTTTTTTTTAAAGTCGATATGCCACACTCCCAACCCGCCCCTAGATTTGTAACGTGTCATATATACAAGCCAGCTCTAGCGATAACATGACATTAGATACAGTAAATAATTACCTTGGGTGTTGTAATGACCACGCAATCTTCCTGTATGCCGTAGACAAAGAAATACCATAATATAATTGCCTCGAAACAAAAACCGGCCGAGCTTTCCGGCCCTTTCGACCAGGGCGTAAAGATATTCAGGGATGGACCAAGGGGTAGGGGCACACCAAAGTATTGTCCGGGTGACAACATAGGATACGGTCTCCGCAGTCACATGCACTATATCAAAGGTCGGCAACCTATGGCGCGCGTTCCAGACTAGGCACGCAGAAAGATTTCCAATGGCACGCGGAAGACTCCTCAGAAAACAATTCACGTATCTTCTATTAGAAATAGAGTGCTAAAGCAGGATGACTTTTAGACTGTTGGCACGCTGAATGAATTATAAATCCCACTTTGACACAGTACTATCAAAAGGTTGCCAACCCCTGCACTACATTATTATATCCCACAAAGAAATATCAAAAGATAGCGCCAGAATTATAAAATTAAATAATCTCAAGAGGCTAGAAATAAGCAATGCAATGTTTTTCGATTTATACCTACATGACTGTTTATTTAATTCTGAAGGTTTTGGGTTATAAATAAAACAAGTCTATTGTGAAATAATATCCAAACATCGGATAGTGACACATAATGACACAAAACTATATAATTTATTCCGCTAACATCAGACAATAATTTCCATACAAAGAACTATAGATTATGACGCATTGAATAACTTATATCTCGCCAGTGTTAGTCAATAATATCCAGACATCGGATAGTACATAACGACGCTAAACATATAATTCATCCAGCCAATATCTGACTAAATTATCTGACAAAATTATCTGACAAAATTATCTGACAAAATTATCTGACAAAATTATCTGACAAAATTATCTGACAAAATTATTTATTTATCTTACATGTTACAGAAGCTTCTTCTTTTATACAGAAGATATTGGGTCTTACGCTTACCCTCTGTTTCAGTCCAGTCTTGTATTTTGATTAGTGTTTTAAATGATGTCCAGGCATAGGACATGACAGGAAAGTAAACACTTACAAGGAAGGCCAGGTATTGACACTAGCATAAATCGTCCTTTGAGACAATGTCCTTAAATAACAACAACACAGTGCATGTCCTTCAAAACCCGTGCTTTCTCTACAAACCGACACGACGCCATAGGCTCTGGTCCCCAGGAGACTGCTATTGACCCATCTCTAGAATCAACGGTCCGATCTATCACTGACATTGTTTTAGCTTTTAAGTTCCTTCCTTCCAACTGCGTCTGTTAGAACGAAGAATAAAAGGAACTCTGCAATCCTAGGTTTCTAGAAATGTTTATCAAATCTAACCACGATTTTTCCGTGGCGCTTTCATACCAATAGATCAGGACCACTCTATCATTTGGACCCATTAAACTAATATAATTACAAGTGCATGATGGGCGCGTCGCTGTTTACATAGTGAGCTCGCTGAATTTCCTAGCATGTCACAACTAATGGGAAAGGGAGCGGGGAGGGTGCAACGACAAGGGCGTATATTTTCAGAGTAGCGAAACAGGGTTGTCAAAATCTTTTCATCACAGTAACGGTGACAGTTAAAATTATACTATTTAATAAAGTATTATTTATCATAGATACACAATTGTGTTGCTTTTGGGCGAATAAATATAAATATAGAGGATTTGTAGAAACGCCTTAGAACACTGCTGCCCGTTCAACGTACTTTAAACAAATTCATGTCCTATGGGTATTTAGAAAGTATGGCAAAGTTTTCTTTTTTTCAGGCCATCGGATTGGATAATTGATTATAGCTTTAATGGTGTCTTTACTCTGGAGAGTTATACAACTAGTTTAATGTCTGGCACTTAGTGGTAGAGCTGTTAGTACTTGTGTAGTGCCGGACTAAGTGCAATAAGTTGACCTTTAGGTGATGTTTGTTTGTGTATTTTATACACAGGCGAGTAGTTGCCAATGCCTGTCGACTCCATGAAGTCTGGTTGTGTAATGTAGTGTTAATATGTGAATAGTACATGCTGACTAATGTGTGTCTATATATAATAGGTATTGGGTGACTAAATGCAGGGGATTTTAATTGAGCAGGTCGATATATTGATACTGACGGCTAGACGGATAATATGATTAAATAAATGTAAAGATCAATATTAGATTTTTGTGATATCGTATAAGTGTATACGAGACAGGAGGATAGATGGTCAGCCAGAAAGTTAGGCCTTTATATCATCTATGTAATATGTATACAAACATTCATACTATATACATCTTATCTTATACATTACAGACGCTCCTTCTATAAACAAAATTATTGCGTCCTACGCACATCCATTGTTTGAGCCTAGTCCTGCATTTCTATTAACGTTTTAATGATGTTAAGTTAATGGCTTTCCTGGTTTGTTTAGACAACCCATTCCATGCCCGGATGCCACTCGGGAGGAAAGAGTATTAAGATGCTTTTATACATACATATATACATACAAACAAAGTGCGAACAAAAGTATGTCTAAGTATCAGTTCAAATCATTAACACACCGTGAACATTTTGTAACACAAAGACTACGAATAATATAACTACAAATTCCTAGACATTATAATATTAGTGATACTTACCACGGGCTTCAACCCTTTGCCGCCTTTGTAAACAAAGTGTCAACCGGTGTCCATGATAGTGTAGTGTCGCCAATAAGGCCACGTTTAGTACATGCGGAACACTTTCAAAAGAGATGGAAGAAAAGTAAAGGTAGACAATCTCAGTGTACTCTGCACGTGCCGGCTAAAGCGTTGGACTACTCACGCGCTTCATCTCCCTTGGCAAACAGCTTAGACCGAGGTGAGCGTAATCTTAGCATCGTGCCAATGAAATTGGTCTTTGTAAAAAATAATAAAAAAAAGATTATATCTAAAACCACCTCCCTCCGACCCCCCCCCCCCCCCCGGTCCGTCTTGTATGTTTGTGTATTTATATTACAGACTTGTGTGATGGGTATGGACAATGCTGATCACCGTATACAAAGTACTAAGAGCCTTCTGTTGTTAGGCTAACATATGTACGTGGTTCTCCAAAATTGGTGGACACAGCGGGGGATTGTACTCGAATGCACAGCTAATATGCAAAAACAAAAAATAAATGTAAAGTGAGATACTTTCAGCAGTTTGTAAAGATGGTCTGAATCTGAGGGTGGGAATTTTAATGAGGGAATAGGATACAGAAAAAGGGATAAAACGTTTTTTGAAATAGCTTTAATACTGCAGGATATACTTACCTTGATAAAGATCCGAGTTTTAGATACAATATAGAATCACAAATAATAAAACATGTCAGAAAATGTTTTGGTATATAATATACAATGTTAACTAAGTTATTTAATGATGGCGTCAAGTTTTTAAGAAATATCAAAACTTTAGTTGCAGCATATCAGTAATACGTAACAGATTATACTAATACCACTTAGTCTTACTCTTAGGTTCACAATAACTTGGAATAATCACAAAGAGGATGTATCATATTCAACATATTAAATGTAGCCTATCATATTTAATTTTTTTCTTTAAAGAACATGTTGATGCTAATTTTAGGAAAGCTTCATTCAAATTAAGAACACACTATCTGATCATCATCTTTTGATGAAAGATATAAAGGGAGGAAATAAGAAGTGCAATTCATTTTAATCAAAGACCCTTAAAACATAATTATTTCCCTTTTTAAAAAAATTCATTATGACTAATCGCTTTTCTTTACTGCGTAATTTCTTGTTGTTGTTTTTATTGTGTGTGTTAAACACGTGACACAATTAAACGTGAAAGGATTGAGTATTTCAATTCCATCAACCACCACTTTGAGAATCATTGATCTAAACTGTAATTGAAACACTCAACAACAACAAAAAGTATTTGTAGGAAAAAGTGTTTAAAGAAAGACACTTTGTCTTCTTGATATTATCAAAATGTTTGTTTTTATAGCTTGGTTTTTTTTTTCTTGGCATTTGATACATGGGTGCTACGTGCCAAATGGGTTTTTAAAGAAAACTGCAAAAGAATGTTTCTTCAATCCCACAGTGGGTTTATTTATTTGTATTGCTATACAGAAAGAATATTTTACATTCCCCTTTTAAAATATGGGTTTCAACTTACTCCGTTTTAAACGGGAAACGGAAGTTTTGAATTCCATTTTAAGTATAAATGACATGATTTGTTTCAGGGTATGCAGGGAGTCTCTGGTACTTGTGATCAGATTGTGGTAAAGTAAAGTCAGATTGACAGTTTTATGGCCACACAATCCCTTTGTCACGGAAAAGTAATGAACGCTGTTTTGCTAACATACGAACTAACGTGATTTGACAGTTGTTTGTTTACTCCATGTAGAATATGTATATATATATATATATATATAAATAAATAAATATATATATATATATATATATATATATATATATTTATATAAGCTTATATATATTTCTACAGATAACTATAAAGAAAAAAAAACAATTGAATGTGCACTAAACATACCTTAGTCATAACTTCTAACTCATTACACTTACATGCACCACATTCCAACCAGCTTCATATAGATTGTATTTAATTGTAATCTATTTTTGAGTCTATAGAGCCAAGTGATGGGTTAAACAAACACTATTATTGAATGGTGCAGAAGCACAACCAACCCGGCTCTTTGCTATCTACAAATACAAGACGTTGATTCTATCATTAAATATTGAGCACTTGTTCAGTAATATTGTGTGTTAGCTCAAAAGAAGAAAATAAGTTAGGCAGAAATCAAAGAATAGCGCCACGTTGTGTTTCTGTGCACCACTTAATGTTTTGGTTCTAATATAAAAAGTAAAAAAAGATCAAACAGTTTTTTTTTTCTATTCTATGATTCATAACATATGGCGTTGATTTATGATTTGAAGAGAGAAGAACTTTTCAAAATAAACAATATTTCCTTCATTGAAATGATCAATGTGATATTAGATCCAACACAAAGAGGCTGTGCGCCTGGCAGACGCTTTCACCTGTGAGCATAACAACACATAAAAAAATGCCAAACAAATTACCTACTAGTTAACAATGATAATATGAATAAAACCACTCAAACAAAATATCAGGCCTATCTCGGGAGAGTATTTAGAATAAACTCTAACCCTCAAATATCAAATAAGAATAAATGTGGAATCTGCAAAGAATAAAAAGTATTAGAAACATTCTAACAAAAGATGCATGTGAGAAATTAATTGTAGACTTCCTAATCTCCCAGACTCTGTGAACTGTATGTACTATGTACATAGGAGTGCTAGAGTGTGATTTGAAAAAACTACAAAGGTCCATGGTTGCAAAAATTGGTCTGAACAATGAAGGTAACTCAACAAGTCTAAAGACATATTATTACAATAACTACCCAGTTTGTATGATTACAACTTATCTATACCACTTATCATTATATTACTTAACACTTTTGTTCAAAACAGTTTTTTCCCCACACAACGTGTAGACCGCCTTGTGCGATTAGATTTTTCACACGGGTGTGTGGGAAGTCTTAGTCACCCCGAGCTACGGCTCTCAACTAAACTTACTCAAAGGAGGGGCAAGGATAAAAGAATCCGACGCGACTCCTGATGGAAAAAAAAACGCATTAAGGACATCTCGGTTAAACTGAGATCAAAATATGATTAATATTATTATTAGCAAATGTTAGGGCGACAGAGATAGATCAGCAGGGTTGACAGTCCGGTGAATCAACCACATGACCAGCCGGCCGCACACTATATTAGCCAAATACAGACCCCTACTTCATCGAAAAGTCACTGCGATTCCTATTTCTTATTAATATAATAATATGTAGGCATACTGTTTGGGGATATCAGATATTTAGCAGCACTTGCGTTTACATCACATTTCATCCTCCAAAAACTAATCGATTCAAATAGCTGAGGTATTAAAATATATCAGGTACGTTTGTACCGCCCACTTGCCCCTCATCGCCCCCCAATCGCCCCCGGGAATGTCAGCGCCCCTAAAGCTTCTCACCGCCCCACGGGGGGGGGGGCGATATCGCCCCCGTTGAGAACCTATGAACTAGACAATCAGCCCGTTAGGGAGGTGTATAGAAAATAGTTTGAACAGGTTACCCACTGCATTAAACGATAAAAAAATACATTTACCAAAATAAATACATCTTTTATCTCCAATAGTATTGTAATGCTGTTCAAACTGTCAACATATAATATTACAGCTCAGGCTTTCGTTCTAAAAATAATATATGTTATATGTTGTGGTGAGACTACATCACAGTGCTAGCAAACTGATGAGAGTAATTCTTACTTCCATCAACCCGTGTTCATCTCGTGGCTATCTCGGGCTTATATACGCGTACATAAAAAAAATATACCTACATGTCTACGCAACATAAATCCTTGCACACATTGACATATATATATGTATGCATCAAAACGAATACAATACATATATACAACACACTCAGATCCCTGCCAAGTTTTATCATCGTCGCTTTATCGCACGGCCTTTCCGTGACCCCACACACACACAATATTTACATGTTTACAAACATGCCAACAAAATATTTCCTTTGGGGAAAAGCCTGAGATTACATAATATATTTTCTTCCTGTTTCTTCAACAGCACCTCAGGGAAGCCATATTTCATCTCTCTGTTCCTCTCTTTACACGCTGGATAATTTTCTTGTACATTACCTCCCTTTCCCTAAATCAGCTCTTCAACGCGTAATATGCAGATCTATACTTATTTTGCTTTTTATGGTCCAAAGTTGGTACACGCCTTTTGTTTAGATCCATGCAGTCAGCTGATTGCATTATTGTAGGGCTCTATCTCCTTTTTGACTTGAGACAGTCTTAAAGTTAGCTGATCAACAATGTGTATTTGTGTGTAGATGGATGTCTATGAGTCTCTCTATCTCTCTCTCTCTCTCTCTCTCTCTCTATATATATATATATATATATGTATATATGTATATATATATGTGTGTGTGTGTGTGTGTGTGTGTGCTTGTGTGTGTGTGTGAAAAAGAGAGAGAGAGAGAGAGAGTGCGTGTGCATAAAACCTTTGGCTTCATATTAATCATTCACGCCATATGCTCTATTTTATGGGTTCTTTCATCAATCCGATTAATATAATATATATATATATATATATATATATTATATTCTCCACATGTCCAAAAGCAAAACATGTAAATGGTTAGCTAGATATCTAAACAGATACATAGATAATGATAGATAGATAGAAGATAAATAGATAGACCAATAAATAGATATATATTTAGACAGAGACATAGATAGCTAGGTAAATATATAGATTAATAGATAAATACATAGATATATAACTAGATAGATAGTGATACATAGGTTTTAATTGATAGCTATTCAGACAGATAGATAAATACATAGATAGATATCTAGATAGATAGTTATCTAGATAGAGAGATAGATGCTATCTAGACAATAAAGAGATAGATAGAGATAATAGATAGATTTATAGATAGGCAGATAGATAAATAGATATGTAATTTCGTTTTTTTACCCCTACCTGTAATCATCTCCAAGGGAACGTTTATTTTTCTTATTTTCAAACGCGCACAAAATTTTGTTAGACAATATTTACACAGACATTTTGATATTAAATTTCTCATTTAAATTTCATGTAAACTCACATAACAATTTTTGTAAAGTTTATTACTTCCCTTATTCCCATATTACAAGAAATTGAGTTACCTCCCCTTCCCCCCCGACATGGGAGACAAGAAACAAGAGAATCCCAAGTCTCTAAGGACATATCAAGGACTTAAATTTTACTCTCTTTTCAACTATATTTCTAGTGCATACCGGAGACATATTTTACACAAGATGACAATGTAGAGAAGTACATGGTGTATTTTTTTTTAGCTTGAATGCACGTAAGCAGTTTGTGTGTGTGTGTATGTATGAGAGATTTTGAGTGTATGTGTGTGTGTGTATGTATGAGAGATTTTGAGTGAATGTGTGTGTGTGGTTGTGTGTGTGTGTGGGGGGGGTTAAAAATATTAAAGTTATAAATTAATTGATTATCAAAACAATTTCACTGATATGTTGCTTCCAAAAATAAAAATAAGCAGTTTGTGTGTGTGTGTATGTATGAGAGATTTTGAGTGTATGTGTGTATGTGTATGTATGAGAGATTTTGAGTGTATGTGTGTGTATGTATGAGAGATTTTGAGTGTATGTGTGTGTGTGTATGTATGAGAGATTTTGAGTGTATGTGTGTGTGTGTATGTATGAGAGATTTTGAGTGTATGTGTGTATGTATGAGAGATTTTGAGTGTATGTGTGTGTGTGTATGTATGAGAGATTTTGAGTGAATGTGTGTGTGTGGTTGTGTGTGTGGGGGGGGAGTAAGAAATATTAAAGTTATAAATTAATTGATTATCAAAACAATCTCATTGATATGTTGCTTCCAAAAAAGAAAAATCAGCTATTCCAGAAATGTTAATTTCTTTGTTTTTGTTACGGTATTTCAGAAATTTCCTGAATTCTTTCACGATATCAACAATCTCGACTATCTGTGATCTTATCTTGAACTTACGTAACAACATAACGAGCAAGGGGGTGCGATCGTGTCAGCGTTATGCTTCCTGTAATTTCACACAGCGTTTATATTTTATTTTTGCGGACCACAAATGGCCCACAACTATTTTGTAAAAAGTTAACGTAAAAGCAAATGCGAGAAAATATGGAGAAAGAGGGGGGCGGGAGAGGGGGAAGCTGATTTCCATGTCACCCCCAGGGTGCCATGGCTGTCGTAGAAACAAAGAGACACCGTTTATTTGATCAAGTAACTTGAAGTGTTAAATACAATGGACATATTTTGTTAAATGCTTCTAGTTATACATTTACTTTATCGTTTATGTTATATACAAATCTTTTTTTTTTCTTTCATTGTTGTGTTGTGGAATAAACCTTCTGATTGTTTCTTATATTTGGTACTATATTGGCTGATAAATGCAAATAGTAAATTTGATACTATTGTATAGTCAAGAAGATTATCTCTATTTCATGTGGACTATTGTGGTCAGTATGGGCTGGCTACCTGAATACCTGGAAACCCAACAACCATGACAACTTTAAAACCATTTATCCAAATGTAAGGCTATACTCGAACCCCAGATAAACACCCAACGCAATAATCTGTTGTGTATATAGTTTCTATAAGTAATATGTTTTATGTGAATATGTGTATGGCACAAGGCGTTTAGTATGTGCTTTTTAAACTTGTTCTATGGGAAATTTGAGTTCATTTCCCTTAATTCGGTTGCGTATATTGCTTAAAGTCATGGGTGAGCAAACTACGACCCGGGGAAAGTTATATTATACACCCGTCGATAGCATTGAGAGCTAATTTGTTCTACTTTGTTTTAAGTTCATTTGTTGAATTTTACGGAATTTCATTTTACTTTTGAGCAAGCCATTTTTAGGTGGCGAGTTCATCAAGGAATGTTTTTAAGAAGCAGCAAACATTATGTGTCCAGAATAACAAAACAAACTACTATTTTGACAAGATTACTTTATCAAGGAGAACTGTGGTCAGGCATGTTTGATAAGATAGCCTAAGTGATTATTTGATGCATAGACTTCAAGATCCAAGTAAACAATTTTGTATGTATTCTCTTGCATCTACATGATACACGCCAATTATTGATAATTATACGAGGAAACAACTTTTCTTTCAAACTCAATGAAGAGCTACTGAGTGTTGGTACATAATATATATGCCACCTCCAGCACCCCATCACCCCAATATGTCAATGTTGCCCTAGGCACAAAAACTTTGCCCATCCTTGGCTTAAATGTTGTTTTTCTCTTTTTATTACTTTTTGTAGGCGTAATTCCACACAAAACAAGGCGAACGTCCGAGGCGATTGCCGGCTATACCCTATAGGCCTATCAACCATATTATATTATGATCATTATATAATTGTGCATAAATATTCATAGTAAATCAAATCCGAAATTCTTTTTAATGGCATCTATAAAACATTCTTATTATGGTGATCATCAAGTTCTTTATCTTATTATGGTGATCATCAAGTTCTTTATCTTATCATGGTGATCATCAAGTTCTTTATCTTATTATGGTGATCATCAAGTTCTTTATTTTGATGAAAACCTTTTTTTTTTGTATTCTTTTATATTATAATAATATTAGAGCCTCATTTTCCCCCCTTTAACATCCTGCTGTCCATTCTAACGTGCAGTTTTTATACAATGGAATCATCACTCCTGTCTTTAATAAAAATTGAACTAAATAAACATTATCAGAAAAAAAGAGAACAATGTTTCGGCGCCCTAATCTCTATAAATTCCTAGAGCTATAATTATATGTGACAATTATGAGAGTAATTTAGTTGTTTTCTCAAAATTGAGTTTTGTCATTTTATTCCTTTTTACTTCATTGAAAGATTTGTCTTTTAACAGTTCAGCTATTACATCTTTACGTGCAACATTAAGCTAGGGCTCTTTATGGGTTCGAATCCTGATGATGGCTTGGGTATGGTCTCGGGTCTGGAGGATGTACCTGAGTCTACCCAGCTCTGATGGGTACTTGTACTTTTTCGGGCTAAAGCAAAGGCGGCTGGGCATTGTACTGGCCACACAATATCCTAGTATTCCGTGGCTTTAGAAACTAGTTGCGTCACCAACCCCATGGATCAATTTGGTCCGACGGGATACTTTCCTTTTTTTTTCAATATTATATTGAGCCATGGTGTAGTCTATTGAAATCATTATTGGAAGGGGCTTCAATTTCATAATACCTAGCATTTATGATATATAATATATATAGTCCACTTTTAATTGACAGCGCCATCGAGTTAAAACGACATCCAAATTTAGCATATTAATATTATTTTGAAATACATTTTCTACTCATGGGGGTGGGGTAAAATGTGCAAAAACCAAAGGAAGACTAAATGAAGCTCTTAACTGTACTGTAGACCTATACTCGTGTTCATCTTCTTTGTAAAGTATATTACACGGTGGCCTGGTGGCAATGTGCTGGACTTGGGTACACGAGGTTCGAATCCAGACGGAGTCTCAGCGTGTCAAACCGGTCATCTGAAATTAGTTGGGGCTTTGTGTTGGGCACATTCTTCTCTAGTATTCCGTGGTCACAAAAACTTGAAGACACTGCTTCAGGGGCCCTATAGATACACAGGAAAACTTTTGTATGTGCCCTATACACTTTTCAAAATGTTTATGTTCAACATACATATTTCTAGCCTTGTATTTACAGTAGATAAGACAGGATGGAAGAAATGTTAACGGGTGAGAATGATCGACTAGTAGAAATTACGAACGCCCATTATAAAATAGAACCTTTATAATCCTTGCAATGTTTAGAGTTTAGACTGAGCGAGTGAATTTGTTCGATTCGCTGGGACCCAGTTTTCTCCCAAAAGCTACTACTCTCTAATTGAACCGCCACTAGACATAAATAATTACAGCCCGAGTGGTGTCTATAATATGTTATTTGTTTAACTGGTTTAGAATGAAAACTTTTTCTAGACTCAACATTCTACTGACTATCACTATTACCAGAAATCTCTGAAGTCTAAAGGGAAAAGTCTTTTTAAAGAAAATGAGAATGCTACTTTTATACATTGATCGAGTAGTTAGTGCTAAATGTATGGTTCAGACAATGTTGAGCTATTTCTGTAAGTCCGTTCTTTACAATTCCTTGTGCAAGTCTTTCATCCTCAAGTATTAACTATGCGTTTTTACTTTGAAAGCCAAATGAAAGCCAAAGGCTAAACTGGTTAGCTGCAGCTAAAAAAGACAACAACAGATGACTTTTTGAGCTTAATAAAACCAAGCCAACGTTGTAGTTTTTGTATTTAGCTATTTCTGTCAGTCAGTCTTTTACAATTCATTGCTCAAGTCTTTGATACTCAAGTATTCAGTACGTCGACATTTGGACAAGTCCGGAGAGGGCCTACTAATTATCACAACACTATCGACTGGCCTTTTCAAACATCGGCAACCTACTGCACGCGTGCCAAACTTGGCACGCAGAACGATTTTCAATAGTACGAGGAATAATCCTAAAAAACTGTTGGCACGCTAAATGAATTAGAAATCCCACTTTAGCACGGTAGCCAAGCGGATTCGCGTTTGACTAGCGAGCCGAAGGGTCCGGGTTCGAATCCTGGTGCAGGCTAGGATTTTTTCCCGGATCTGGAGGGTGTCCCTGAGTCTACCCAGCTCTGATGGGTACCTGACCTTAGTTGGGGTAAAGTAAAGGCGGCTGTGCATAGTGCTGGCCACACAATCACCTAGTATGCCGTGGCCACAGAAACTGGTGAACGCTGCTTCACCGAATCTATGGATCAATTCGGTCCGACGGGTACTTTACTTTACTTAGGCACATTATCATCACCAGTAAAGCCTACCAGTGCCCCTGCCCTATATCGTTGGATCAAGATTGTTGTTCTTGCTAAAATCTGAGGGGTTGCTTGCTGTAAGTTATAAGAATTTCAACAGCAGCTGCAGGTAGCCTAAACATTACTTTCCAAACTAAATATAAATGCATGTCTGAAGTGCAAACAAATTATCTACCCTTGATTCTATTATCAAAACATGTGTTTATATTTTTTATACTTAAGTCATACCAAAATGATCACAGGACCAGTTTCTGTGGCCACGGCATACTAGGGGATATGTGGCCAGCACAATGGTCAGCCGCCTTTACCAAAGTAGGTACGCATCAGAACTGGGTAGACTCAGGGACACCCTCGAGTCCCGGAAAAACAAAATCCTAGCCTTCACCGGTGTTCGAACCCAGGACCTTTGGTACTCCAGCTCGTCCACCGTGCAAAGTTTACTTACTTCTAAAAGCTTTTATGATTTCCAATGCAAATACAACATCGTTCATCATCGCCATAAATTTATTTATTACCTTATACATTTCAGTACTGTATACCTTACTCATTACCATATGGAAGTTTAATACTTCCCGAGGCTCACTGAGTCGGACTATTACTCGAAACTCGAAACCACTCCGTTTGTTTACGTCAGTAGCTTAAAATAACTTTCCTTCACATTCAAGCCACAATGTCTAGAACAGCCTATGGAACTACTTTAAACAAAATTCAAATCTCAATTTAGTTTTACTACACAAGAAACAAAAATAAAAATACAAAAACCAGATAATGTAGAAAATAAGAAAAAAATATGATGGACAATTTCTTTGACTAGCTGCCGCTAAAATTAGATTTCTGTTGAATTTTTTAGAGTAATAGATTATTTTTTTCAAAAGAAAAACATATCATTTTTTTTGTTCCTTAATACGTTTTATAAGGGGAAATTGTTCAAACGTTTATACACTGCAATAATTTAAACAAGCTAGAATATTTTTAATATTAGGTTATAACATGTTTTTTTATAGACTCCTTTATATATTAAGGGCTCGCTAAGGAAACACAAAAGACCAATACGATGTATAATCAGCCTGAAGATAACTTTGCGGTCATTGGCTTAGGAAAAAGTCAACATGACCTGCTGATGCGACGCACGTGGTCACTAGGTCTGCATACCATTCAGTTTTTCAGTCAGTCTGCTTGCTTCCGCGGTGTGGTGATGAATTGGCTGGGCGTTTCGTTGGCGCTCCCTGAGGTCTCCAGGTTAAATCCAGGTCAACGGCTGGAAGGGCCCGGTTGTGTCTATCACAAACATGTTTTATGGAAAACAAGCTACGTTGCCCGGCGTTGCCCGGCGTTGCCCGGGTGAAAAAAAAAGCAGGACTGTATAAGGTGCAGATAAAAATTTAATTAACTACAATTAAAAGAAGGCTATAAATCTAATATTTAAATTATTATTTTTTTACTGAAGACTTTTTAGAAAGTAATTTAAAATAAATATTGTAATCGGGTAAAAAAAATATGCAAGTATTTTTATTTAACAAAAATCTAAATTGCCCGTAGATTTACAATGTCTTTTTTCTTTAAAAGTTTGAAAAAAATATTGTCGAAAAAAAAGTATAGTTTAACTGGAGAATCGAACCGGGTCGACGCATAGCATTCCGCTTCGTTAACCACTGAGCTAGCGCAGACACATGTCCGATGTGAATAATTATTAGACAGTATATATGCCTAGGCCTAAATAGGTCAGTAACACAAACTCACTTAATTTCAAATTGACCAATGGGGATCCGTATGCGTACACACACAATCTTTATAGGCTATATATATATAGAGAGAGAGGAAGGCCTCTTAGCGTTGTGCTAGCAACGTAATCCTCTACGAAATAGTACTATGTAGAAAATAACGCACAAAACACCTTTTAGTTAGCTGGTTTTATTTCAGTACCTGAAGATTTCAAAATTAGCATATTACCATTTAATAATCTCCTTTTAACCATTATTATATTCAGCGATACTGCAATTTAGATTTTTAAAAATATATTTTCCATTTCCATGAATACTGTCGTCATTTCGTCTAACTTTCTATAATCATAGTAGTCTTAACTAACAGTTGCAATTTTTGTCTCTTGTCATTTTTATAGATACCAATTTTATTACGATGCGCCCATACTCCATACTCACGTGAGAAAGATATTATACATGATAGAATGTTTAAAAAAACAACAACTAGATATACAACTAGAATATGTTTATTTTTTAAACAAATAATTTATGAGCAAATATATTTAGAAATACATTTACGGATAAGAAGGGTTGGGTAGAAAATTATTGTTGGTGTGTACGTGGTCGTAAGTTTATGTAGGTTTGTATGTAGATATGTGTGTATGTTTGTATGTACGTCTGTATGTAGTTCAGTGTGTATGTCTGTATGTACGTCTGTATGTAGGTCTGTGTGTATGTCTGTATGTACGTCTGTATGTAGGTCTGTGTGTATGTCTGTATGTACGTCTGTATGTAGGTCTGTGTGTATGTCTGTATGTACGTCTGTATGTAGGTCTGTGTGTATGTCTGTATGTACGTATGTATGTAGGTCTGTGTGTATGTCTGTATGTACGTATATGTGGGTCTGTGTGTATGTCTGTATGTACGTCTGTATGTAGGTTTGTGTGTATGTCTCTATGTACGTATATGTGGGTCTGTGTGTATGTCTGTATGTACGTATGTATGTAGGTCTGTGTGTATGTCTGTATGTACGTATATGTGGGTCTGTGTGTATGTCTGTATGTACGTCTGTATGTAGGTCTGTGTGTATGTCTCTATGTACGTCTGTATGTAGGTCTGTGTGTATGTATGTATGTACGTCTGTATGTAGGTCTGTGTTTATGTCTGTATGTACGTATGTATGTAGGTCTGTGTGTATGTCTGTATGTACGTATATGTAGGTCTGTGTGTATGTCTGTATGTACGTCTGTATGTAGGTCTGTGTGTATGTCTGTGTGTACGTCTGTATGTAGGTCTGTGTTTATGTCTGTATGTACGTATATGTGGGTCTGTGTGTATGTCTGTATGTACGTCTGTATGTAGGTCTGTGTGTATGTCTCTATGTACGTATATGTGGGTCTGTGTGTATGTCTGTGTGTACGTCTGTGTGTAGGTCTGTGTGTATGTCTGTATGTACGTCTGTATGTTGGTCTGTATGTACGTCTGTATGTAGGTTTGTAAGTAAGTCTGTATGTATATCTACATATAGATCTGGGTGTGGATATCTATGTGGATGTGAACGGTCACAAAGCAATATGTTGATATGTATTAAACATACAAAATAAAAAAAAGATGAAACTTTCAATAATGTAAGATAACAAAATAATTAATTAAGTTTTTTGATTAACGCAGTACATGTGACCTATCTACAGTTTGACCGAACCAGCACCCCACCCTCCCCCTCCTCCCCAACCTTCCCTCACCAGCAGACACCTCTGTGGTCATGATGACCTGCAAATTCAAGCAGAAATAACGTCTGGCGTTATCAAGCACGGGCATCGTCTAGCGAAGGGGACTGGAATTGAAATGCAAATGACGTCACAACGAGGTCATCACAGCTCAGACTGCGGTCAGTGCGAACAGGGAGCGACCTGTACGTCTGGTCAAATCGAAAACAAAAAGAAAGAGAAAAGAGGATAAGTAAGGAAAAGTATGTAATAAAAAAAAACGTAAGAATTCAGAATGAAAAATACCATCCAATGTTTACAGCAACTGAACTGAAACGTGCAAAAGAATTTAGTTCATGTCATGAATTAAAAGACAAACAATTTCATTTTACTGTATACATGTAGCTGTTAAAAACTGGTTTGATAAAAAGAAATTTGTATGGAAGTAGTCTGAAAATAAAAGACAACAAAATGATAAATTTTAATTTAAAAAAAAAGAACAATAGATAATAGATAGATAGATAGATAGATAGATAGATAGATAGATAGATAGATAGGCAGATAAATAGGTAGATATGTAGATAAGTATATAGATAAAAGTATAAATAGTTAGATAGACAGATAGACAGATAGACAGATAGACAGATAGACAGATAGAAAGATAAATAGGTCGGTAGGTAAGTAAATAGATAGGTATATAGGTAGGTAAGTGGATAGATAGGTAGGACAAAGAGACACACAGGCAAGTACGTAGGCAGGTGGACATACATTCGGATGGATGGATAGAAAGTTTGATTTAAAGTCAGATACTTGGATAGATAGACAGACATAGGTGCAATAGATGTATGAATATCTTTATATTTTGAAACATGGTTTGGTGGATAGTTATATATAAATATTATTCAATAGATAGTTTGTTTAATAAAGAAAGATTGATTGATTAAGATAGGGATAAAAATAGAAAGTTTGAGAGAAAGAGCAAGAGAAATTAAATTTCATTTTTTTTTCAGAATTAAAAAGAAAATTAAGTGCAAATTTCTAAAATCTTCAAAATCTTATGTTGATTTGTTTTTACAGTTTTTATTCTAAAATTAAACGATTCAATCAAATCACAAAAGTAAATAATACAAAAAATAAAAATATGGCTGGTTAAATTAAACTCTTTTAAATCTTGTCGCATAATTTGTGTTGGTTTCAGGAAAATTGAAAAGCAAAAGGCAAAGACAAAATAAAATATAAAACAACAAAGTCAATGAAATTGGTGTCTCTGTTTCTTCTGTATCCGATTTCTTTTACATCACTCCGACTCCCCCCTCTCTCTCTCTCAGTCAAATCCTCATTATGGATTTGACTTTCAAATCGGGAAATAGTTGTGTTTTGTTTCTTAGTTTCTTAGTTAGGTGGGGGGGGGGGTATGTCAGGAGGGGTGTGTGTGAAAGGGTCGGGATTGATTAGGGAAAAGGGAGGATGAATTGGATAGTTTGTGATCCAACCCCTTCCTTTCTCCCCCCCCTACGCACCCCTTTCACCCCCTGCCAGCCCTCCGCCCTCACATTTTTTTTCTTCCTTTTGGTGACTTCTCATGTTCTATGTTTCATTCTGGTAACCGGTGTTGTTGAGGTCATTGCTTGAATTGTTGTTTCCTTGGCAACGGATAAATAGAATTATTCGTGGGGAGATGAAGGATGAAAAGGGGGGAAAGTGGTGGAGGGGCACTGTGGGCGGGAAAACAAAGGTCAGATTGAGATTATTTTTTTAACGTGGACTGTGGACTGTGGAGAGAGTAGAAGCCATGGTCAATCATGTGGTGATGGGATCAGACCGAGCCAGGCGTTGAACATTAGTCAGTTCGTGCTATCATTTGTTGCTGGGTTATTTTGGAATGGTGAAACTTGAGAGATGTTCGGGACAAAATCTGACCAGCGACACCCAGAATGCTCTAAGGAAAATATTTTACAAAATAGAATTGCTGGTCCATTGGGATAGTGAAGCGGTTTGAACAGTTTCCGACAGAATTGCATACTATGAGGATTGTGTGTCAAGCACAAAGTTTATACATCTATACTCCCCATCCTCCCATATATTCATGCCATGTAACTATCAGAGATAGGAAGCGTTTGAGACATCCTTTGTTCCAGAATGAAACATCCCTCTAAAGCTTCTTCAACTAGGTTCGAACCAAACACACGTAGAAGGGGCAACGGAATGCGCTTTTAAATAGACCACATTGTGCCACTATATAAGACGCAATCATGTGCCGAAATTGATTATCTTTAATATTATCTTAAATTGTCTAACATATTGTAGAATATCTTCGGATCGTGAACATATCAGTATAGACGTTGTCAATGATCTGAAAATATATTGTGGCTGGAAACCAACTCTACTCACAGCATTGAGTAGACAGTGATACTTTTGGCAAGGCAGGCTTTGGTTTCTTTATCCTGCTTCTTTTTTTTTTTTTTGGACAAGGGTAATGGGTTATATGTATTGTTTCCCTTTATACAAAACCCAATGTCTTGAAGGTGCAGAACGAATACACATTTCTATAGAATCTAGAGTCTAGAGCAATATAAAAATATAGATTGATATGATAGATAGAGACATAAATACATATACAGATAGATAAGACAAAAAGATAGAGAGACAGCTAGAAATATGGATTAATAAATAGATGGATAGATTCCTAGATAGTTAAATAGACCAATACTTGTTGTGGCGTTAAATAGATAGACCTATAGAGGAGGATGCATAGACAGGTAGAAAGCTAGATAGATTCATAGTTAGAGAGATACGTCGATATATATATATATATATATATAAATATATATGTATATATATAAATAGAGAGTGTTTGTACGCATACGGATCCCCATTGGTCAATTTGAAATCGCGTGAGTTTATGCCACTCAACTATTTAAGCCTAGGCCTATACACTGTCTAATAATTTTTCACATCGGACGTGTGACTTCGCTAGCTCTGTTGTTAACGTAGCGGACTGCTTTGCGGGCGACCCGTGTTTGATTCTCCAGTTAGACTATACCTTTTTTTTTTTTCGACAATCTTTTTTTCAAACTTTTGAAAACAAAAGATATTGTAAATCTACGGGCAATTTAAATTTTTGTTAAATAAAAATACTTGCCTATTTTTTTAACCGATTACAATAATTATTTTAAATTACTTTCCGAAAAGTCTTCAGTTAAAGAAATAATAATTTAAATATTAGATTTATAGCTTTCTTTTAACTGTAGTTTATACAATTTTTATCTGCACCTTATACAGTCCTGTTTATTTTCACCCGGGCAACGCCGGGCAATGTTGTTTGTATATATTATATATATATATATATATATATATATATATATATATTAAGAGCACGAACGTAGAGATTTAGGAACTCTTTTGTGCCACTATCAGTGAGACTCTTTCAAAAGAATCATCTTTCAGCCAGGAAATACAATGGCTCAATAGCTGACTCCTAAATGACAGGCCTACTTTTTTCTTGTATGATAAATGGTATGATAGTTTGCGCGAATGTCAATTGTGTTTGAGTAGAAATGGTTCTTTAATATTGTTTTAAGTATGCTGAAAGACGGAGTTTATGTAATCAAATCAAATTTCAATAAAGCAATTTTATCTTATCTTATATTTATATATATACATATATATATATATATATATATATATATATATATATATATATATATATATATATATATATATATATATATAAAGATAGATAGATAGATAGATAAATGAATGTTTGAATAGATATAGTGAGCGTGGAAGAGAGATAGAGAAATAAAGACAATAGAAATAAATAAATTAGAAAGTTGCATAGATACAAGTATTATGTAGTGCACATTAACTTATAAGTCACGGACACTCCATATTTACATACGATTATTGCTTCCTACACTAGCTAGTTAAATCTATAGAGCGTTCTCAATGGGCGTGGCTTAGGTTTTTTAGTGACGTATTTGTGTAAATAGAAGCAACTATTGGTGTACAAAAATGGTGAAGTACTTCTTTATCATGCCAAATTCACATCTGAATATTGGCTATCCTACTAAAAAATACGGAGGTAAATAGTAGTACTGTAGATTAATTGATTAATGTGATTAGGCTAGGGCCGGCTAGACCTATTTACACTTTCAATTTCACTTTATAGGCCTACACTTTTAATGTTTCGTAGGCTAGGCTAATGGCTAAATAGGGATGCCAAGTGATAGTGTTGGTGAATAGGCTATCTAGTCAAGTCACTAATAGGCTCACATCGTCCATGATCTATGTCTATGATAATAATAAAATAGCCAATTTTTTTTTTAAAAGACATAATACAGCTTAAATCTTAATAAGACTTAAAACACAAAACATCATTTTAAATAAGCTCGAGCATATATGAAACTTTATTAATACAGCGGCCGTGTACTTGTACACCGCTACTACACAAAGTAAACAAAAATCACGTGCTTTTTGTCACGTGATTGCAAACGCCCTATAGACATATTAAAAACAACATTGATATCAATTAGGATATCAATTAGGCTACTACGGAACTTTGGCATAATCAGGCAATGCTCAATATTTTCTATCGCTCACTAACTAACGCAACCATGACCCTGACCTACATGATAGAAAAAACAACAAAACCCCACTCTTTTAAATCTTGTTTTTTCTATAGAAATAACATTACGCAATGGAGCTATCGCTTTCCATTAGTCTTTAGAGTAGTTTTCTTTGCTTGTCTATTTTAATGGACGGAATAATATGGCTGCCTTGTTATTTCTCAAAGGTCAATGTCAATCAAAAGTCATTATTTTATTTCTTAATACATTTTTCTTTAAGTTATAGACTAATACACAAAGAAAGTCATAATTTAGAAAATTGATTTGTTTTAAAAAAAATAAAAAAAATTGAAAAGTTCTTTAATAAGAATGATAGTAAAAAAAAGTCAAACTTTCCAGGTTTCGATATTGCATTGCAAGATGGACATGTCAATGGTTTTGTCCAGTGTTTTCCCAATACCGGTGTTGCGAACCGGTACCAGGCCACAAAAGTAAGGTTACCCGTTCGCAACAAACAAGAAAAAAACATACATACATAGATAATAATAATTGGTCATTTATATCGCGCCTCACTCCATGCTAATGCAAGCATGCTCAGCGCGCTCACAAAAACGAAACGACAATAACACTCTAAAATAGTTTTAAACAAGGTTTCGGCCGATGGAGGCACGAAACGACAATAACATTTTAAAATAGTTTTAAACAAGTATTTTGCTGATGGATGTGTACTTCATCAACTTAGTTGAAAAGAAAAGTCTTCAAATTCTTCTTGAATGCTTTTTTTGACACAGAGTTTTTCAGTGTCTCAGGTAAGCCATTCCACAGTGTAGGCGCCACAGATTCAAACGAGCGTACACCAAGAGTCTTTTTTCTGTGACCTTCCAAACCTGGAATTTCCAGGAGAGATTGTGTTGAAGATCGCAGCATCCTTAACGGGACATGCTTCGGTATAAGCTCTTTGAGATATGCAGGTGCTGTGCCTTCCACGCATCCATAGGTAAGGGACATAATCTTATGATCGATGCGCTTCGTCACAGGGAGCCAGTGGAGCTCTTTGAGAATTGGAGTGATATGGTCATGCTTCTTTACTCGTGACACAATGCGTGCTGCAGTATTTTGAACTTTCTGAAGTCTATCCAGTTGTTTCTGGGGTAAACCCCACAGGCAACTGTTACAATAGTCTAGTCTTGACTGTATTGTTGCAACAGCAAAAAGCATTGGCTGTTTTTTTATTAATCAGAGGTCGCAGCTGACCCAGGGCACGAAGATGGAAGGAGCATGCCCTAACCACAGTACTGATGTGTGGACCCATTGTTAATTTACTGTCAATGATAAAGCCCAGGTCTCTGACAGTGTTGGACAAAAAGATATCAGAGGCCCCTACTTTAATAGATGGAATATCGACTTTCCTAAGATTGAAGTTTGAACCGCACATAATTGCCTCAGTCTTGTCGTCATTCAGTTTGAGTTTGTTGGCAGTCATCCACGCTTTCACCGCTAGACAGCATTCTTCCACTGCATTAACAGCGGCAGCACAAGCATTATGATCAGGATGGAAGCTTTTGTACAGCTGGGTATCATCCGCATATAGTTTGCGAGATAATCCTTGGCTATCAATTATTCTGCCAAGCTGGCTAGTGTAAACAGCAAAAAGGATAGGCCCTAAAACTGAACCTTGAGGTACGCCACAGATGAGAGAAGTGGCTTTTGATAAGGTCTGATTGATAGAAACTCTCTGAGTCCTGTCTGCCAAGTAGGAAGTAAACCAATGAAGTGCAGTATCAGTGATGCCCATCTCGTATTGAAGTCTTGATAAAAGTAAGTCATGGTTGATAACATCAAAGGCAGCACTGAGGTCCAACAGAACTAAGATAGTCAGATCACCACGGTCAGCACTACATAGAACATCATTCATAACACGTAATATTGCCGTCTCACAGCTATGCCCAGGACGATAGGCAGATTGAAATTTATCAATCAGGCCATGTGTGGTTAGATGTTGTAAAAGCTGCTGAGAGACAACCCTCTCAAGAAGCTTCGATACATAGGGAAGGTTAGATACTGGCCGAAAACTCTTGCAGTCACTAGGATCGAGCCCCTTTTTCTTTAATAAAGGCTTGATGACAGCAGTCTTAAACATTTGTGGGACTGTGGCTGACTCCAGGCTACCATTTATGATACGCACTAAAACTGGAAGCAGAATTTCAAGGCAGTCCAACACAATCTTCGTTGGAATGGGGTCAACAATTGAGGATGTAGGTTTAGATACAGAAATAAGACGCCTCAACTGCTCTTCGGAAACTGGGAGGAAATTTGACAAAGAAATTCCAGAAAATGACTTCTCCACAGTGGGTGGAGTAGTATGATTATCAAAGCTGTTTCTAATCGTCTCGACTTTTTCATTAAAAAATTCATTGAGAGCCTCCGCAGCCTGCTCGCTGCTCATGTCAGGCAAAATTGGACTTAATTCATTTTTTCCAAGAAGATTCTGCACTATGGAAAACAGTTTTCGATAGTCAGTGCCCGCAGCCTCCAGAGCAGACTGAACTTGCTTTGCTTTCGCACGTCTAATCACATTTGTACATAGATATGAAGTACCGGTAGATAGATAGATTAAATGCACACCTATAAATAGAAAAATATATAGATAAATCAAACGGCGCAAACTGACGTGGTTCGGTCATGTGTTGCGGCACAATAGCCTGACAAAAAACAATCATCCAGGGCACGGTGGAAGGTGGGCGTAGGAAAGGCCGTCAGCAGAGATGCTGGTTCGACAATGTAAGGTATTGGACAGGGCTGCAGTTGACTCAACTATTGACAACCGCTCAAGATAGGCAAAAGTTGGAGAAAGTTAACTGCTGAGGTGTCCATTCGCTCCCCAAAGCGAAAACAACGGTCATGGGATTGATAATTATGATGATGATGATATAGATAAATAAATAGATGGGTAGACTTTTTAAACATATATCATTATATCAGTATAGATAGATAGTTGAAAAGCTTCTTAATGAACAAAAAATAGATAGATCGAAAGATCTTCATTAAAAGAAAGTTGATATATATTATATAGAAATGTCTTTATTAAAAGAAAGATCTTATATATATATATATATATATATATATATATATATATATATATATATATATATATATATATATTATATTATATTAGTTAGATAGATAGATAGATCATCATTGTAAGAAAGATGATAAATAAATATAAAGATAGATAGATAACAGATTCATTTGGAGTAGTCCAGTGCTTAAAACCAAATTTAACGATTGTTTGTAATACTTACTTAATTATTTTGCTAAACACACTATTCTTTATCCTATCTTAAACTTCAATTGCTTGCGCAAAAGAACCATCATATACTTCCTACTCCATTCAAAATACTCACATACATTTTCGACATTCTGTTTTTCTTTTCAAGTAAATGTAAGTAAGTGCAGGAGTAGATATGCCTAAACTTAATTTACACAAGGGCCCTATGATGACTTGATCTGCCACTGAGACTAACTCGTTTCACGCCACTAGCGCCACTAACAGCTTATATTGTAAGTTTGCCAATTTAACCCTTTATATTTTTACCACATTTCTATTTCGTTCATTTGTTAACGTTGCCATTTTTACCGCTGCCTATTTTACAGTAATTCATTAACAAGCCAATTCACCTGCACTAATGCACTTACTTCTCTGAGATTGAACTTTGTACCACCTACTGAAACTTTTTTATAATTTATTTATAATTTATATAACACCAAGATGTGTCCTTCTCAATGGCGTAGCCTGAATTGCAAGGTTGGGAGGAGAGTAGGATCCAATAGTGCAACGTAAGCGACAGGGGAGGAGATAGCAGGCAGATTTTAAACAATGACTAATGTTGTCAAAAAACATAGACCTAATTCTTATGGAAGTTGGGAAGAGGTGGAGTTGGGGATAGACGCATGCCACATTGCCCCCTCCCCACCCTCTATTTGGTTACCCTACTGCTCCTCCACGCTTTTTTTTTTTCAGTTGCTTTTTTGTATCTTTTTTTTTTCAAAAAAGTCAAAGACAAAATAAAAGTTGTTCATGTTTGTTGTTTTCGGTATTTTTTAATGTTGTTTTTTTTATATTCGTATTGTTGTTGTTTTCTAAGAGAAAGAGGATCGTCTGTTAGACTATTCGTTACACGCTAGTCTCCTGTGTAAACATTTCTCTCTCTCTCTCTCTCCTCACTCTCTCTCTCTCTGCTTGTTACTTCTTGCATAAGACGACGTCTGCTTAATGTGAAACAGATAGTACCCAAATATCATTAGGGCTAGTGATGGTGGCGGGGATACATCTCTGGGTTGTTGTTACTTAGGTTTTCTACGTTTCTGGGAGGTACAAAATAAATAGTCTCAGTGACGTCATTACACTATTTGATTTTGTGGTTTAATACATTTCAATGTTTTTGTCTTTCTTCTTGTATTAACCCTTCCTGTACCGACCTACTTTCTATCTATGCTATCTTCAGTCCCGCTATATACGCGCCCGGGACTGTAAGGGTTAATAAAAATTTGTAGAATTAATAGTATTAATACTTTATTTTTTACTTCGAATTATTTTTTAATAAAGATATGTCTACCGTCCAAATAAACTAGCTTTTGCATTGTGGTACTTTTTTGTGTAGTACGTAATCTAACATGGGCTATTTAAACCACTCATCTAATGTCTGGTACTCGTAAGTACCGGGTAGACTCAGGGACACCCTTCAGTCCCTTTTCCAGGTATCGAACCCAGAGCATGCGGCACGCTAGCCGAACGCGCTATGCCGCTTTACTAGATTGAATCTGTGTGCAGAAAACCGTTGAATCCTAAAGCGTGTTACAGAAAACCGGAATACCATGACCAGTATATAGACACAACTGAAGTGAAAAAAAAAATGAGACTCTCATAAAAATATGTAAATAAAATTGTGGCTGAACGTCTGTCAAATAAATCTCAATAGAAAAATTGTAAAAAGTCTATAGAGTTTAATCGTTTTAAAATGGTTATAGTGTTTTAGTATATAAAGTATATTAATTGGAATTTGTTAGTAAATCAAACGTCGCTTATAGTTTAATTAGTTTCTTGCGCTTTATAGGGTATAAGATATAGTAACCCTAATACAAATTTGTGTCATTTTTATAAGTTCGTATGTTAGTTGGAAAAAATGCATTTTAATATCAGTTTCATAGTTTGCTATATTTATTTTTGTGTAGCGATTTATTAATTTGTTAGTAAATTCGTTTATTTGTTTCTTAGTTTATTGGTGTTTTGGTACATTTTGTATTCTCTTATCTTAAATGTACAAAAGTTCCGTCTATCTAGAGTCTATCTAGGGTATAAAAGTTCCGTCTATCTAGAGTCTATCTAGAGTATAAAAGTTCCGTCTATCTAGAGTCTATCTAGATTATAAAAGTTCCGTCTATCTAGAGTCTATCTAGAGTATAAAAGTTCCGTCTATCTAGAGTCTATCTAGAGTATAAAAGTTCCGTCTATCTAGAGTCTATCTAGAGTATAAAAGTTCCGTCTATCTAGAGTCTATCTAGAGTATAAAAGTTCCGTCTATCTAGAGTCTATCTAGAGTATAAAAGTTCCATCTATCTAGAGTCTATCTAGAGTATAAAAGTTCCGTCTATCTAGAGTCTATCTAGAGTATAAAAGTTTCGTCTATCTAGAGTCTATCTAGAGTATAAAAGTTTCGTCTATCTAGAGTCTATCTAGAGTATAAAAGTTCCGTCTATCTAGAGTCTATCTAGAGTATAAAAGTTTCGTCTATCTAGAGTCTATCTAGAGTATAAAAGTTCCGTCTATATAGAGTCTATCTAGAGTATAAAAGTTTCGTCTATCTAGAGTCTATCTAGAGTATAAAAGTTCCGTCTATCTAGAGTCTATCTAGGGTATAAAAGTTCCGTCTATCTAGAGTCTATCTAGAGTATAAAAGTTCCGTCTATCTAGAGTCTATCTAGAGTATAAAAGTTTCGTCTATCTAGAGTATAAAAGTTTCGTCTATCTAGAGTCTATCTAGAGTATAAAAGTTCCGTCTATCTAGAGTCTATCTAGAGTATAAAAGTTCCGTCTATCTAGAGTCTATCTAGAGTATAAAAGTTCCGTCTATCTAGAGTCTATCTAGAGTATAAAAGTTCCGTCTATCTAGAGTCTATCTAGAGTATAAAAGTTCCGTCTATCTAGAGTCTATCTAGAGTATAAAAGTTTCGTCTATCTAGAGTATAAAAGTTTCGTCTATCTAGAGTCTATCTAGAGTATAAAAGTTCCGTCTATCTAGAGTCTATCTAGAGTATAAAAGTTTCGTCTATCTAGAGTCTATCTAGAGTATAAAAGTTCCGTCTATATAGAGTCTATCTAGAGTATAAAAGTTCCGTCTATCTAGAGTCTATCTAGAGTATAAAAGTTCCGTCTATCTAGAGTCTATCTAGAGTATAAAATTTCCGTCTATCTAGAGTCTATCTAGAGTATAAAAGTTTCGTCTATCTAGAGTCTATCTAGAGTATAAAAGTTTCGTCTATCTAGAGTCTATCTAGAGTATAAAAGTTTCGTCTATCTAGAGTCTATCTAGAGTATAAAAGTTCCGTCTATCTAGAGTATATCTAGAGTCTATCTAGAGTATAAAAGTTCCGTCTATCTAGAGTCTATCTAGAGTATAAAAGTTTCGTCTATCTAGAGTCTATCTAGAGTATAAAAGTTTCGTCTATCTAGAGTCTATCTAGAGTATAAAAGTTCAGTCTATCTAGAGTCTATCTAGAGTATAAAAGTTTCGTCTATCTAGAGTCTATCTAGAGTATAAAAGTTCCGTCTATCTAGAGTCTATCTAGAGTATAAAAGTTCCGTCTATCTAGAGTCTATCTAGAGTCTATCTAGAGTATAAAAGTTTCGTCTATCTAGAGTCTATCTAGAGTATAAAAGTTCCGTCTATCTAGAGTCTATCTAGAGTATAAAAGTTTCGTCTATCTAGAGTCTATCTAGAGTCTATCTAGAGTATAAAAGTTCCGTCTATATAGAGTCTATCTAGAGTATAAAAGTTTCGTCTATCTAGAGTCTATCTAGAGTATAAAAGTTCCGTCTATCTAGAGTCTATCTAGAGTATAAAAGTTTCGTCTATCTAGAGTCTATCTAGAGTCTATCTACAGTATAAAACTTCCGTCTATCTAGAGTATAAAAGTTTCGTCTATCTAGAGTCTATCTAGAGTATAAAAGTTCCGTCTATCTAGAGTCTATCTAGAGTATAAAAGTTCCGTCTATCTAGAGTCTATCTAGAGTATAAAATTTCCGTCTATCTAGAGTCTATCTAGAGTATAAAAGTTCCGTCTATCTAAAGTCTATCTAGAGTATAAAAGTTTCGTCTATCTAGAGTCTATTGTCATGTATATTGTTTTTTTTCAAGAATTGGAACAGGCAATGTTTATTCCTCTCTCTCTCTCTTTTCTTACTAAACACACTATTAGGACGTTTAGTAGGAAAACAAAAGGTTCTAGGTAATGCTGGGATTCTGTGTTGATCTCAAATTCTCAGGGTCTGGGAACGACTCATTATTTAATAGGGGAAGTTCCTATCGTTTTTGTTATGAGTTTTGTAATGATACCATGATTTTTACCCCTACTGGTAATGGGTCTGTCCCTTGCACCACTCGGATAGTATTTAATGATTTGTTTTGTCTGAAAGACAGAGAGTTTCAAAATATGTTCCTTTGAGAACGTTTGTGTTTGCACTATTTTATTCTAACTGTACATAATAGATATATTGTATATATTGAACATACCACCTGAAATAAACTATCAACAACAGTTACACTGAAGCTTCCTTGTCAAGTTACTATTCTATTGTGTTGTACACATTACTATAAGATTTAGCTACTACTATAATGCCCAGGACTATAAGAAGAGTTCGTGTAATACTGAAACATAAATACTAATAATTAAAGTCTCCCCTAGGACTAACGAGAATTATCAGCAAGATCTACACAGCTCTGGCCACAAGGGGATTGTGGACGTAACAAAATTTGGGGGCTCGTCCGGGATATTTGAGTTCTACTTTTCCTGACCTAGGATTAACAAAATTTAGTGGTCTCGTTCGATATATTTGAGTTCTACTTTTTCTGATCTAGGATTGGAAAAAATTTGTTGATCTCGTCTGGAAAATTTGAGTTATATTTTTCCTGACCTAGAAATATTTTGTGACATTAGTAGTACTGAGAGCGGCATATTTGTGTTTCGTTTTCTAGGACTGTGAAACTATTCTTTTTTAAAAAGAGGAGAGAACTGGTTTGCGCATTTATTCCTTGGGAAGTGTGAAGATTCCACGAAGTGTAATATTATATTGTGCAAATTTCTGGACAAATCGTAAGTTGGAACTTTATATTTTATTATACAATATATACTACTCTACTATCACAAATATTTCGAACGCTATACTATGGCTTCGAATATATCAAGTGAGGAACTTAATGCCATGTCATTTGCTGAACTAAAAGAATTACCTGAGTCCTTTGGGATTGAGGCAGGACAGGCAAGACCTAATCGTAATCGTTTGATCAAAGAAATTATGACATGTTTGAACGGGCAGAATGCCATGAACACTGTTAATGTAGTTGAAGTGGGACAGAACGATATCAATGAAGGTTATGTAGCTCCCAGTGGGGGCGAGGTAATTGCCCACGGAGACGAGGTAAGAAATATGTCATCTAGATCATCAAACAATGAAGAAGATGAAGGGTTGAGTGAAAACCTAATATTCCAATTAGCTATGAAGAGAATGGAATTGGAAAGAATTAGGATTGAAAGCAGAGAAAGGATAGAGATGGCACGCATGAACAGACCTGACCATCATAGGGACAGCAATGGTATGGATATTAGCGCAATGAAGCAACACTTGCCTATATTCAGAGAAGAAGATGTTCAAGATTTCTTTTTGCTTTTTGAGAGGATAGCTGTAGATTATCAGTTCCCTGATGATAAGATGGCTTTATTGTTAAGGTCAACTCTCAACAAAGGAAAAGCATTGGACGTAGTGTTGAGTTTAACACCCGAGGAAATAAATGACTATGAAGTAATCAAAGATAGGGTGCTCAAAAGTTATTCCCTGACACCAGAAAAATATAGAAAGCTATTTAGAGACAGAAAGAAGGCATATGATCAAACTCATGTAGACTTTTTGAGACAAAAGGAGAAAATGTTAGAACAGTGGCTAAGGTCACAGAATGTAAGTGAGTTTGATAAACTCAAGAACCTAATATTGTTTGAGGAATTCAATGATTGTATTCGAGTGGATATTAAAACCCACATCTCAGACCGAGGGGTTGAAGATGTGCATGAAGCTGCTAGATTGGCAGATAACTATGCCATAATTCACGCCAGCATAAAGCCATATTATGCTGACAAACCCAAAGTGCACAAACCAGAGCCCAAGGAGGCTAATAAACCAAAAGAGACAAGTGAAAACAATAATAAGAACAGTGGTGTAAATAATAATAGTAACTTAGTTCATTTCAGGAAGCAGACAGATGTAAATAAAGCAAAGGTGGTATGTTTCAATTGCAAGAAAGAGGGCCACATGAAGAAAGATTGTTGGATCCTTACCAAGAAGCAAGGTGCTATTCTACACTGTGCCAGAGTGCAGAAAGACAGCAAGCAGACAGAAGAAGTGTGCAACACAGGGTCAAGAAACTCAAAAGAAATGCGGCCGGCATCGCCCATAGTTGTGGAGTTGATGGTTTTTGAGAACAGTCTATCTAAGGTAAAAGAGAATAGCTGTACTCAATCTTTTATGCTTTCAGAAGGCCGTGAGGAACAGATGGTTCCTGAAGTCCCGGAAGAGGACGACTTATCCGATTTTCGACCCTTTGTCTACGAGGGGACAGTGTCGACAGAAGTCGATGTACTCAGCAAGAAGAAAATACAGATATTACGTGACACGGGTTCTGCTGTCAGCGTGATCCTGGAGGGCAGTGTGCCGTTAACGGATGCCACCAGTACCGGTGAGTCTGTTGTGCTGAGAGGTGCTAGTATGGAGGCTGTGGAAGCTCCACTGCACAGAATAAAACTCGAGTCGGATATTTTTACAGGTAACATCGTAGTGGGAGTGTGGCGCGCACTACCCGTCAAAGGCGTTTCCATGATATTAGGAAATGACATTATGGGCGGCAGAGTCACTGTCGAGCCCATGGTTAAAGTGTTGGAGACAAAGATGGCGGAGGACAAAAACCTACGTCCTGCCAATGAACGCCCAACATGTGCACTGACAAGAGCAATGCAGAAAAAGAAGTCGGTAAAGACTCCTGCTACGCCGTGTAGTGCAACGAAAGATGTGTTTGTCTGTTCTGAAGACACACATGCGAATGAAACAGTGATAACAGAAACACCTGACATCGATTTAAGTGCTACGTTCTTTGCTGAACTAACAACTGGTGATGCAACAGAGAACGATAACATTTTGTCACCAAAGCAGAAATTGGTGAAAGAACAATTTAATGACGAAGTAATAATGCAACTCAGAATGAAAGCTGTTGATGAAAAGACTGCAGATGCAATGGCGGAATGTTTCTACATGAAAGATGAAGTGTTGATTAGAAAGTCGAAACCGCTCAACTCAGGTACAAACGAGTGGGACAGTATTCACCAGATTGTAATACCTAAGTGCTATCGTCAAGATATACTGCGTATGGCGCATGATCTTCCTTTCGCTGGTCACATGGGAGTCCGAAAAACGCACCACCGTATCCTCCCTTACTTCTACTGGCCAGGACTGAGAAGAGATGTCGAACAATACTGCAAGACTTGCCACGTATGCCAAATGGTAGTACGTCCTAACCAACGAATTCCTGTCGCTCCACTCCAGCCGATACCAGCGTTCGACGAACCATTCAGTCATATACTCATTGATTGCGTGGGCCCGTTGCCGAAAACAAAAGCCGGTTTTCAATACCTGCTCACAGTCATGTGTTCATCCACTCGCTTTCCGGAAGCCATTCCGTTGTGGAACATAACAACAGTGAAGGTGGTAGACGCCCTGACAAATTTCTTTACACGTTATGGCCTACCGAAGACAGTACAGTCCGACCAGGGGACTAACTTTACTTCGAACATTTTCAAACAAGTCATGGAACAATTAGGGATAAGCCATAGGCTATCAAGTGCCTATCATCCTGAGAGCCAGGGAGCTCTGGAAAGGTTTCATCAGACATTAAAATCGATGCTTAAAAAGTACTGTTATGAAAACGAGAAAGACTGGGATAAGGGTGTGCCTTATGTACTGTTCGCTGCAAGGGAGGCCACTCAGGAATCCCTGGGGTTTAGCCCATTCGAACTTGTGTATGGACACTCAGTCAGAGGTCCGTTGAAACTTCTACATGAAACTTGGCTAACGGACAGTGAACCGATTGGACTTTGTCATATGTAGATAAATTTAAAAATAGGCTTTATCATGCTTTTAACCATGTGAAGATTCATTTTCCACAGATGCAGGAGCGTATGAGACAGAACTATGACCGTAAAGCTACAGCTAGAACTTTTGCACCAGGTGAAAAAGTTATTGTGTTTCTACCTTTGCAAAATCAGCCTTTAAGTGCAAAGTTTAGTGGACCCTATGAGATAGAGTCAAAGCTTGGCGAGGTCAATTATTTGATAAAGACTCCTGACCGGAGACAAAAACAGAGGGTATGCCATATTAATTTACTTAAGCCCTATGTTTCCAGGGAAAAGAGTAAACCACGGGAGGTCCCCATGATCTCATTAGCTAGAGTCCCGACGGATTTATCTAGGATAGAATATAAGTTTGCAGAAAGTAAACTTAATAATACAGATGCCCTTAAGAGTTTAGATACAAGGCTAGAACATCTTCCGGTGGAAGATAAGGAGAAGATTATTGAGCTGGTACATGAATATAAGTCACTGTTTACAGATGTTCCCAGGAGGACACATCTAATAGAACACGATGTAGTATTAACTGAGGGTGCCAGGCTAATTAAACAGCATCCATATAGAGTTAACCCCATCAGACTTGAACATATTAGAGCAGAGATGAAGTATATGTTAGAAAATGACATAGTTGAAGAATGTGATAGCGAATGGTCTTCACCCTGTGTGTTGGTACCAAAAGCCGACAACACATTGCGGTTTTGTACAGACTTTAGGAAATTAAATAATTTGACAAAGACTGACTCGTATCCCATTCCTCGTATTGATTACCTCATTGATAAGATAGGTGACGCGACGTATGTGACAAAAATTTATCTTCTCTCCGCGTACTTTCAGATTCCTTTGACGCCACGGGCACAGGAAGTATCCGCCTTTGTGACACCTGACGGACTTTACAGGTATAAGGTCATGCCATTCGGACTCCGTAATGCCCCTGCGACGTTTCAAAGGCTTATAAACACCCTCACTCGCGGTATCTTCCAGTGTAATGCCTACCTCGACGACATAGTGGTGTATAGTACAGATTTCAAGACACATGTCAGTCAATTACGACACTTGTTTGAACGACTGAATGACGCCAATTTGACAATAAACCTGGCTAAGAGTCAGTTTGGACATGCCACTATCGAGTATCTTGGACATGTAGTGGGTGGTGGAAAGGTTAAACCAGTAAATGCTAAAATAGAAGCTACTCAGAATGTCCCAGTGCCACAGACAAGGAAACAACTCCGTAGTTACCTTGGAATGGCCGAGTATTATCGTAAGTTTTGCCAGGACTTTTCTACGGTAGCTTGCCCCTTAACTGACCTACTAAAGAAGAACAATCGCTTTGTTTGGTCTGACAAGTGCCAAAATGCGTTTGATGAGTTGAAGTTAAGATTATCCAGGGCACCTATTTTGGTGACCCCGCGTTTTGATAGACCCTTTAAAATTGCAGTAGACGCGTGCAATACTGGGATGGGAGCGGTGCTAACTCAGCAGGATGACCACGGAGAGGAGCACCCGGTGTGCTACCACTCACAGAAATTTAATATCCATGAACGTAATTATAATACAAGTGAGAAGGAACTTTTAGGGTTGATCCTAGCGTTAAAACAGTTTGATTTCTATGTAAACAGCTCTGGGTACCCGATAGAAATACTGACCGACCACAACCCTCTGACTTTTCTCTCCAGGGTCAAGCAAAACCAGAGGCTTGTTAGATGGAGCTTATTCCTCCAAGCCTATGACTTAAACATAAAACACCTGAGGGGTAGGGACAACGTCACAGCTGATACTCTATCTCGGGTGCTACATGATTGACTGAATAACCCTATACTTCTTTTTCAGATCATCTCACTTATTCATTAAGAATGTGTCATGATAACCTATCATTCGTTTGAATTTTGATTATGGAATACCTATAGAATACTTGTATCATACAGAAGTCAAGTCTTTTGAAAGTATTAATAATTTTTATAATCATGTATAATATTGATGTTCTGATATATTTTTAATTCATTTGATTCAATTCATTTTATTATGGAAAAGAAATTCCATTTAAATTTTGATGCACTATGCAATAAATATATAAATATGCACGTATTTACTTGATATGGTTGGATAAAAGTAATTGTCATCACATGCAATTAAGTGGGAAAACTTTGAGCTAGTTGATTTATTATCTTGTTTTATTTTAGTTAATGAATGGAACTAAATAATAATATGTACAATTTTTATCTTAGAAAGAGATGTAATATCAATTGGTATAAATTAATAGATAATATTGGAAATATATTGCCAAATTGTTATATCATGGTAATAGAATGGGAAAAACTAGTGGATATTCACTATGTTGTATAGGTTGTTATATCTTACATATATCCAGGAACGGAGGGAATCAAAGGTACCTAAAGGTGTGCACTCATTCAACCCTGAACAAACTTTTATATTAAACTTTCAAATTTGCCAAAAACGCATAATAGTGGATTACATTTTAATATTTAGATTACTATAGTAATCGTAACTAGAGCGTATTTTCTCCTCATATTTGAGAATAGGGGAAGTATCATCATCTTAGGTATGAACCCTGTTAATGTCAAGTTGACACTGTAATTTAAAGGGGAAGTAACCTATAGTTTGATTCGAGTTACGTATTACTTATATTTTGGTTTGTATATTAGAAGTAAACTGTTGAAAATTGGCAGAGTTTGAGCAATGTTATATTTTTTAAATAGATTAAGACTTTTTGCAAATTTTTGGTGGAAATCCACACAACTGTACATAGTTAAAATAAGAATGACTAGAATATTTTTGAATTATTTGTACTTGTTGAGACATTAGTTAATATTAATATTAACGGGGAAATATTTGTCCATCACGTTATAATCACAATTACCATTGGGTAGTGACACTTTTTATAATTTAGTTGTGCCAGTGAGCCATGTTTGCTTAAATTGTCTTATAATCTTCCATTGATTGATGGTTGTTAAAACGATAGTGTTAAGTACGAAAAATGTACCATGTTGAGTATTACTTGGGTAATTATGGTACATTATTTCTTTCATTGGGTGGGGGCGTGTCATGTATATTGTTTTTTTCAAGAATTGGAACACGCAATGTTTATTCCTCTCTCTCTCTCTTTTCTTACTACACACACTATTAGGACGTTTAGTAGGAAAACAAAAGGTTCTAGGTAATGCTGGGATTCTGTGTTGATCTCAAATTCTCAGGGTCTGGGAACGACTCATTATTTAATAGGGGAAGTTCCTATCGTTTTTGTTATGAGTTTTGTAATGATACCATGATTTTTACCCCTACTGGTAATGGGTCTGTCCCTTGCACCATTCGGATAGTATTTAATGATTTGTTTTGTCTGAAAGACAGAGAGTTTCAAAATATGTTCCTTTGAGAACGTTTGTGTTTGCACTATTTTATTCTAACTGTACATAATAGATATATTGTATATATTGAACATACCACCTGAAATAAACTATCAACAACAGTTACACTGAAGCTTCCTTGTCAAGTTACTATTCTATTGTGTTGTACACATTACTATAAGATTTAGCTACTACTATAATGTAAAAGAAAGGAAATGTTGGAATACAAATACTGAATTTGTGCCCAGGACTATAAGAAGAGTTCGTGTAATACTGAAACATAAATACTAATAATTAAAGTCTCCCCTAGGACTAACGAGAATTATCAGCAAGATCTACACAGCTCTGGCCACAAGGGGATTGTGGACGTAACACTATCTAGAGTATAAAAGTTCCGTCTATCTAGAGTCTATCTAGAGTATAAAAGTTCCGTCTATCTAGAGTCTATCTAGAGTATAAAAGTTACGTCTATCTAGAGTCTATCTAGAGTATAAAAGTTCCGTCTATCTAGAGTCTATCTAGAGTATAAAAGTTTCGTCTATCTAGAGTCTATCTAGAGTATAAAAGTTCCGTCTATCTAGAGTATAAAAGTTCCGTCTATCTAGAGTCTATCTAGAGTATAAAAGTTTCGTCTATCTAGAGTCTATCTAGAGTATAAAAGTTTCGTCTATCTAGAGTCTATCTAGAGTATAAAAGTTTCGTCTATCTAGAGTCTATCTAGAGTATAAAAGTTGCGTCTATCTAGAGTTTATCTAGAGTATAAAAGTTCCGTCTATCTAGGGTATAAAAGTTCCGTCTATCTAGAGTATAAAAGTTTCGTCTATCTAGAGTCTAGAGGATTAGACTACTGCTTCCTGTTCTTATCAGTTTTTAAATTAGCATATTGGTATTTTGTTATTATAATGTTTATTGCCATATTCATTAGTATTCCCCTGGGCTAACGCTTCAGCTGGCTGCTGTGGTCACAGTGCCATTAGAAAACCTACCCACCACCCCCCCATCACAAGCCCAGTGAGTGCCACCGCTGTGGTGCGGGGGTGGAGCAACGAAAGTTGGGCGCTGAGCTCCCCGGCACATCGGATTAGTAGCTGTTAGCCAACGAGTAGCCGGTACACTGGAAACTAAGGGGACGTGACAGCACGCGCCAACAAGCACAGACTCAACACGGTGTAATGAATACACAAGTGGGTGGACTTGACACTGGTTCGAGTACAGGGGAACGAAAGAAGGAAAAAGTGAGAGAGACAGAGAGAGACAGAGAGAGAGATAGAAAAAGACAGAGAGTGAAGGAGAGAGAGAAAGGCATAGCGAAGAAAAGACAGAGAGAGAGAAAGACATAGTGAGAAAGAGAACAAAAGACATAGAAAAATATAGAGAGAGCGAGAAAGACTCAGCGAAGGCACAAAGCGAGAAAGACATAGCGAAAATAAGACAGAGAGAGAGAGAGAGAGACATAGAGACATCAAGAGAGAGAGAGAGAAAGAGACATAGAAACATAAAGAGAGAGAGAGAGAGAGAAAGAGACATAGAAACATAAAGAGAGAGAGAGAGAAAGAGACATAGAAACATAAAGAGAGAGAGAGAGAGAGAAAGAGACATAGAAACATAAAGAGAGAGAGAGAGAAAGAGACATAGAAACATAAAGAGAGAGAGAGAGAGAAAGAGACATAGAAACATAAAGAGAGAGAGAGAGAAAGACTCAGAAGGCACAAAGAAAGAAAGACAAAGTGAGAAAGAGAGACAAAGAGAGACACAAAGACAAAAAGAGAATGAGAGAGAGAGAGAGAGAAAGACACAAACTGAGAAAGACAGAAAGAGAGAGAGAGAGAGAGGGATAAAGACGCAGAGAGAAAGAGAGAGCTAGAGTGAGGGAGATGGAGGAATAGACATAATGAGAAGGGAGAGTCTGAACAAGAAATTCTGGTGGGAGATTTTAATAGCAGAGTCGGTGGTTGCTATTGGCAACGGTGTTTGTTGGCCTTGTTTTCTGCTTTTATTTATAATTTGCTACTTGACATAGAGCTACTGTGGTCATGTTAGAATCTACTATGACTGTGTGTGGGGGGGGGGGGGGAATATTGGACTCGCAGTGAGCTACTAGAAGGACTGACACACTGATGGTCTTTGGGTCAATTCCAGATATAAGGAAAAAACTACAGAATTTTTTTTTTACTTGGGTCTATTGAGTATTGAGTAAAGACTACTGGCTACACAGTCTCCTTATATTCCGTGGTCACGCCCAACCCTACTTTTCTTGGATACAAGGGATACCTTACGTTTTTATGTGTTTTTGTTGCTTTAAAGGCAGGAATTCCAGTAGAAGGGGATTTTCTTAAATTTCTTATCCAATATGTATAATATTTGGACCAAATATAGTGCTAGTGACTGGAACTGTTATCAACGGGATGTGCGCCATATAAGCATAATTATTATTGGTGACTAAACTTAAAAATGTGGAAAAAAGTGTTTAAAAAATGGTTACCATCGAGATGGCGGCCATTTTGTTTTTAAATTAATAGGGCGTTTGCAATCCCGTGACAAAAAGCACGTGATTTGTGTTTACTTTGAGTAATGAGTAAATTAAATATGGCCGCTGTATTAATAAAGTTTCATATAGGCTCGAGCTTTTTTTAAATGATGTGTTGTGTTTTAAGTCTTATTAAGATTTAAGCTGTATTATGTATGTTAAATAAAATAGGCTATTTTATTATTATCATAGACATAGATCATAGACGATGTGAGCCTAATAGTTACTTGACTAGATAGCCTATTCACCAACAATATCGCTTGACATCGTAAATGATCGTAGCCTAGCCTACGAAACATTAAAAGTGTAGGCCTATAAAGTGAAATTGAAAGTGTAAATAGGTCTAGCCGGCCCTAGCCTAATCACATTAATCAATTAATCTACAGTACTAGTATTTACCTCCTTATTTTTGAGTAGGATAGCCCATATTCAGATGTGAATTTTGCATGATAAAGAAGTACTTCACTTTCACCACGTTACGTTTGTACCTCAAGTGGGTTCTATATTTACACAAATACGTCACTAAATTTACACAAAAAAACTTAAGCTCCGCCTACTGAGAACGCTCTATATTTTTAACTGGAACTAAAAACGATACTTCTTTTTTTCTTTATCAATATCATTTATTTACATTTAGCGAAATATATACGTAAGCTTCCTTTGTGCAAGGCTGCCAGAGGGAATTTAAAATTTAAAAAAATATTTTTTTTATGAATTTTTGTGTGAGGCATATCATATGAACATGGGAAAAACATGTTTATAGTTACTAAAATATAAAAAAAAACCAACTGCTAATTATTTTCAAAATCGGTCTGGGACTTTTGAAAGCACCAATGTATAGAATATTTGGCCAAAATTGCATCTATTTCTTAATGGTTTGTTGTAAGATTCTTTCCCCAAAAAGACAAGATGTCAACCTCTAATTTTATGCATATCATGTATATGAATATAGAATTAAACTCATTTTTTATATTACTGTAGTGAAAATATGTTTAAAAAATAGAAATTAAATTATAACGTATACCCATTTCAAATCCAATTTTAACATTGAAATAGTGAAATAATGTTACCCAAACTATACATTTTAGATTTGGGGATAGTTAAAGTGTACAAATTAAGCAAAAACTAAAAATGCCATGTTTTTGTCATTTCGGTCAACTTTTACTGAAATTTCTCCCCTTAAGTAATAATTCTAGATGATGATGTAATGGGGAATCCCCCAAGGATCACTCCACGTATTGCCCTAAACTCTCACGTAAAACCTTACTTTTTTTTTCCAAAACCAAGGAGTTTTCGTTTTCCTCTTTTTTTTTTTGTTGGAGGGGGGGGGGGGGGGAGATGTGGAGATTATACGATAATGGCTGTAACAGATTCAAAATTATTATTAGTTAAATTTAAATACATTTGTTAAATTTTTTAAATTAATTCATATTGGTTAAAGTTTATAATTAAATAATACACGTGTTCTAAAAGAGCATGTTTTTCCCTTATCCTTGCACTAATCCCAACTACCTTGATCTATTTAGCATCATACTTTGCTCCATTCGTAGTCGAACCCTACATTGTACTATTTGACTCCTACCTTTTTCCTATTCGTACCCTCTATTGCACTCATTGCCCCCACCGCCCCAGCCTAGTGAACCTGGTCACATTACAGTCATTGATTACATTTTATGCTCTTTGAGATATACCTGTTAAACTGCTTTTATTTTTTTGGGTGGAACTTTACATATAAAATAAAGACAACACAACGTTACAGCATTTCATTTCCTTCCACTGCAAACATTTCTTCACAACATGCCCATTACATAGACTAGTTGTTAGGGGGATCAACGACCAGAAAATTGAAGTCTTCCAACGGCTCTATGTGCAAGTCACGGAGGTTAAGCAAACACTTCAGATTTATCCTGATATGTTTATGTACGTCAAAAATGCATGTCACATTTAGCAATAATCTTGACTGGTCAATTTTTATTTTCGAATCGTTTTCTTGCCACGTAGACTATAACAGAAAAAAGAAACAAACAAACTGAGACACAACGAAACTATATAAACATTATATTGAGTTCATTAGATTGACAATAGTCATTCATTATTGTCAATACTAGTTATTGTTTAAACTGGACATGATCAAGGCGATTCTTTGAGAAACATTTCTCAATGCATAGTATCTAGATGTTCAGTCATATTTTGTTTAAAAAGCGTAGCTTGAAAGTGAATAATAAATTGGTTATTGAAAAGAAAACGTGAACAGTTCCATTAAGAGCCATTATAAACAATCTATTACATTAAAAGAGCAGAAATTATCCTTTAAAATATATCACTAATAAAAATAATAACAAAATAATGTTAACACTTAGGCAAAACTATGTATGGTATTATCAAAAACTATAATATACATGGACCGCTTGCTGTAGTATTTCTGCTATATGATGACTCGAAACACTGATTTTCGGAATTTCCGATTCGTTGTTTCCTTTGCGATTCCGTTTTATTGAATCGCTTCGATTATATCAATGAAAAATTAAAATTAAATCGAAAGTTGTATAAAGCGGAAACATTTAAGAAACAACGAGGAGCATAGAAGTAATTTAAGACAGCCTGATTGGTTGCGCACGGACAAAAATTTGATATAAGCTCTAAAAATAGAGCAAGCGGTCTTATTATAGTCTATGGTATTAGTGCCAAAAAGACAGGAAAGGGAAACTGTTTAAAAACGAAAGTGAAAGAAAAGGAGAGACAGAGAAATAGAGACGGAAAGAGAGAGACAAGGGGAGAAGGGGAGAAAGGCAGAGAGAAAGATGGCGACAGACAGAAAGAAAGATTGAGTGACACAGAGAGAGAGAGAGAGAGAACGAGAGAGAGAGAGAGAGAGAGAGAGAGAGAGAGAGAGAGAGATCAAGTGCAACTGATAATTCCATAACAAGTAATCTCGTATGACCTGGGGGCCGAAAATATTTCAAACATGTTCAAATTGCTGAAATCTCTGATCATAGCAATGTCTTAGTGTGCCTTGAAGTATTGACTGACAGAAGGTCATCGAGGGGAAACATACATATATACACACATACGCATATGCATACATGCACACATACACACACACATACACACACACATACATACATGAAGGACAATGAAGAACAGGTTCAAGAAGTGGGATAAATTAATCTAGAATATTTTTATTTGAGAAATGTGTGAGACGATGGGGCTAGGGCGACAAAAAAAAAACAACCATAAGAAGAAAATGTAAAGATAGATATATAGATAGGTAGATATATAGATAGATAGATAGGCAGATTCGTAGATAGATAGATAGATATATATATACATAAGATATATATATATATATATATATATATATATATATATATATATAGATAGATAGATATTAGATAGAAATATTGATAGATAGAAATAAGATAGATATATAGATAGATAGGGAGATACGTAGATAGATAGATAGATATAAGATAGATATATAGGCTTAGATACATATTAGATAGAAAAATAGATAGATAGAAAAAAGATAGTTATTTAGATAGATAAATAGATAGATAGATAGATAGGCAGATACGTAGATAGATAGATAGACAGATAAATAGGCAGATACGTAGATAGATAGATAGATAGATAGATAGATAGATGGGCAGATACGTAGATAGATAGACAGATAGATAGGCAGATACGTAGATATATAGATCGATAGACATATAGATTGATAGGCAGATACGTAGATAGATAGATATATAGTAATTAGATAGATAGATAGACAGATAGATACTCAGATATATAGGCAGATACGTAGATAGATAGATAGATAGTAATTAGATAGATAGATAGACAGATAGATAATCAGATATATAGGCAGATTCGTAGATAGATAGATAGATAGATAGATAGATAGCAGATAGATAGATAGAAAGATAGATAGATAGATAGTAATTAGATAGATATATAGATATATATATAGATAGATATATAGACAGATATATAGACAGATATATAGGCAGATACGTAGATAGATAGATAGATAGATGTAGATAGATAGATAGATAGATATATAGATAGATAAGTCTGAACAGATGTCTGATAAGAAGAGCTCTACAACAGAATAAGGTTTCGTCAACATAGCATTGTCGGAAGGTTGAAAGAAGATAGTGTTGTGGAATAGAGCGTTCGCAATGGGCGTGGCTTAGGTTTTTTAGTGACGTATTTGTGTAAATAGAAGCCAATTGATGTACAAAAATGGTGAAGTACTTCTTTATCATGCCAAATTCATATCTGAATATTGGCTATCCTACGCACAAATCATTAGATAAATCGTCGTAGATCATCTTACTAGTACAAGAGAAAGACTGACATGGTATTTTTTCAACGAATTTCAACATTTTAAGCTCAATTCATCATCTCAATATCTGGCCGGTAAGTGTTGCATTTGAATGGATTTATTGAAGTGAATTATTGGAGTCATTCATTATTTTCATTGTAGGCCTAATCGTTCAATAGTAATGTAACATTTTTTATGTAAAAATCTTCTTGTGATAGGTCTATTAATCTAATATATATTAATAAAATCCATATAATTACATTAATCATTTTAAACACAAAATATCAATAAAAAAAAAGCTCGAGCCTATATGAAACCATATTAATACAGCGGCCATTGTACACCATTACACAAAGTAAACAAAAACACGTGATTTTTGTCACGTGATTGCAAACGCCCTATTGGCTGGAGTTTACATTTCATTGCATGAACTATATCATCTGTAAGTTTTTACATCTTTACTCGAGTTATTAGAGTTGTTGAAAGTGTACTAGTGTCTCGACTTAGTGGATTGTTAAGCTCGCGTTTTCGTATGTCTACCTATATAAACAGCCAGAGAGACCGAGAGGTAGAGTGAAAGGGAGAGAGAGAGAGAGAGAGAGAGAGAGAGTGAGAGATAAAAAAGCAACACGATCAAGCAATTATTGTCATCTCGTTATTCAAAGTGATTCCTATTTTCTTAAAATAAAAAATGAATGTGTACTTTTAAAACGTACAAATAATAGCTAATAATTTTTACTTATTTCTTTTATTGAAATAAATACTTTTTTCTTTAGGATTACGGCTCAATAAAAGAATTATACTTACACTGATTTTTAACGGGTAAACTGCAATATAAATTGGCAAGGTGCGTGCATAAACTAGGTACAATACAGAGTTATTGCAAGATGCACTTCCGTGACCGAATTTAACGTCGAAAGCTGCTTAAAAAATCTCTTTTCACGAGATGGAAAAGAGGTTTAGTGAAATAAAACTGACACAAAAACGATTAGTTTGGTAGCAGGCATCTACCTTAATGACAAACACACACACAAAAAAAAGACTAAGATAAAGAAAAATGAAGAAAAAAGTCTAAGACAATTTTAAAAGAAAATCTGTCTTCAGTGCAGTTCCTGGATCTACCTATGCCATCCTCGAAGTCTTCTATTTAATTACCTTAAATCCACGAAGCTTATGCAAGTTCAAAGTGAGGCTGCTTGTTGCCTTCAATCAGGGTATTTGGTAAAATCTTAACAGTTCCCGTTGGTAGTAAATTATTTATACAGTGCCATGCCATAGAATCAATTTTTCATTTATTTTTTTCCACATTTCTTTTTAAAATAATATTTAACTCCCTTTTTTTAAAGAAGAAAGTTGTAGTTCGATCAATGAGTTTATAAAACATGCACTTACAGTTTATCATTGACTTAGCGGGAGCCATAAGACGAAAATCGATAAAGAGCAAGAGATAATTTTATTTTCAGAAGTTATAAGATAGTAAGTAATAGTTACAATATATTAAGTATAGGCTACGATAAGCTGTAACTATGACGAATGATAACACGTGAATTTAAATGAATAAGAAAGGTTCAGTATTGATGTAAAACGAATGACATTACACTTGCATACATAGCACAAGTAGATCTGTGAATATGACGTGTCATTACACTTACACACATAAGACAAGTATGTATGTAAAAAAGACATGACCTTTAAACTTCGTTAATATCTTATTATTGGTCACAATATTAATAATAATAGTTGTGTACAACACTATTACAGTACGCACCAGCTGTATAATGCGTAGACGCGTAGAAATAGGAGTAATGTACAAATGTAGCAATAAACAAAGTCTTAACTTAAATTTGTCAAGTTTTTTAATTTTCCATTTAAACGATTAAAACCCCTCTCACCCTCCCTTCCACGCTGGGCCATTCCATTACATAATATCTACACCAGTTTCTAGATCTACATATGTCATTCTCTTATATATCTTATATTTCATTAGCTTAAATCCACGAAGCTTATGCAAGTTCAAATCGAGGCCACTTACTGCCTTTAATCGGGGTATGTGGTAAAACCTTATGCTTATTTTATGAACTAGCTGCATTTCGGATATCATTTAATATCACTTACTAACTAATAGCGATATCAGATTTTATCCAAACTAACCGAAATGAAACAATTAAAAACTTTATCAGAAACGTTCACAAACTTCCCAAAGTGTTTGGCAAAAAAAAAAAGTGGCCAAACGTTGAAGCACTTCCACTGATCTAAGATTTCGGGGAAGGGGGAATAACTCCTCGGGCTTATCTCGATTGAGATGTATTGGTGATTGCATGCCAGATTTACCACGGCTGAGGTTCAATGAAAGATGGCGGGAAAAGCCATGAGCTGGTCCCCACTGGATGGAGGTCATGATCTTACATAAGCTGACGTGCTCCTGGGATGTATACAGTGGCGCAGTGTGGGATTCTGGGTCTCCCAGATTCTTAACTAAACTGTCAAGTAAACGCGTAGGAGCAAATTATGAGGTGGAGCTTTTTCTAAGTTAATCCATTTTGTACATCGATGTCCGTAACATAAAAATAATTAAAATATCATTGAAGCATTGACTGATTTCTCCCCACCACACAAATTTACTAGAGAAGGTAATAGCGAAACTAAAAAAAAAAAACATAGACTCTATGAAGATAGAAAAAAACAACTACAAATTAAAAAAACATAGTCTTTGTAAAGATAGAACAAAACAACAACTATAAAGTGAAAAACATAGACTCTATCTATATCTATATATATAAAAAGAGAGTGTTTGTGCGCATACGGATCCCCATTGGTCAATTTCAAATCACGTGAGTTTGTGTCAGACCTATTTAGGCCTAGGCCTATACACTGTCTAATAATTTTTCACATCGGACATGGCTCAGTGGTTAACGTCGCAGACTGCTATGCGGGCGACCCGGGTTCGATTCTCCAGTTAGACTGTACCTTTTTTTTTCGAAAAAAAAATTTTTTTACTTTTAAAAACAAAAGACATTGTAAATCTACGGGCAATTTAGATTTTGTTAAATAAAAGTACTTGCCTATTTTTTTACCCCATTACAATACTTATTTGAAATTACTTTCCTGAAAGTTAAAAGTCTTCAGTAAAATAATAATAATTTAAATATTAGATTTATAGTTTTCTTTTAATTGTAGTTTATAAAATTTTTATCTGCACCTTATACAGTACTGTTTTTTTTTCACCCGAGCAACGCCGGGCAATGTAGCTAGTAAAGATATAAAAACAACAACTATAAAATAAAAAGAAAATACCTTTTTATAAAAAAGTCAGGCAAAATATTCCAACAATGTATTAACTAAACAATTTCTAAATTCTCAATAGTCTGGGGATGATATAAATATACTTTTTAATTCTAATGGTAGAGTCTTTTATATTTTTTTTATAATAAACCATCGAACCATAATTTGGTAGATAGGCCTACTGGGAACAAGGAAGACACATGTGCTTACACACACAACAACACACACACACACATACACACACACACACACACACTCGCTCACCTCACACCAACACATACACACTCACACGTCAAGAATCAGGAGCGTATCAATTTATTTTAGTCGGCTCATTATTTTACTCGGCAGACCAAGGGTTTCGGACCGACCATCTGGAAATATTTTGAAATGTATGAAAATGAAAGGAAAGATAAGATGAAGGTAAATCAAACCAATAGTAAACTTTACATTATAACATAAACATTTTATCAAAAATTGTAAGCTCATTATAAAGTTAACGTTTAAAGCTATTAGAATTTTGAAGCACTTTCCCCCATCGCTGTTCTAAGCAATGGGCTGACTTGAATTTGAAATTTAATGGAAATATCTGGTACTTTCATTTAGCGTTTCGACATTTTTAGTGCACCTTGTTGGGTTAGTGCAAGCCGACATGCGTATGTTTTGTTGGTTAAAGTATATACAATGTGTTATCATGCACCATACAAAAAACTCTTACAAGCCTAAACATAAAAATGTGTCTTAAAGTATCGTTTTACCTGACAATAGCTGGTGCAAAGTAAAGGCAGCTGGGCATTGTCCTGGATACACAATATCCTAGTATGCCGTGGCCACGCAAACGTGTGCTCACTGCTACACAATCCTCTAATGATAAATGGTTTTAACGGGGATACTTTACTATTGTATACGCCGAACTGTATCCTAAGATGCGGCATTTAATTTGATAAAGATTGAAAAGCTGAGTATTTGTAAAAAGTAGCTTAATGTATGCACCTATATATTATGTATTTTATACTTTGAATTGATATTTTTGTTATGACCAGTGGTCTTCAGTCTGTCCATGTTCGATGTTGATATTTAAGACTACGTTAGTTAGTTTTACTGACACTCTGTGACATTACACATTGACCAGTCTTAAATCTTATGCATGCATAAGTTTTGGATGCAACTTCACTTCCGATCCTATTCGCTAAATTTAATTGAAAAAAATGGCTGCCTTCTGCTATAATTTCTGGCATACTCACTTTTAATATTGAAGACATAATCCTCACAATAATACTTATAGCCTTTGTTTCTTTGTATTCGGCCTGAACTTGCAGTTGAAAGTGCAATAAATTTATCAGCATCCGTGAATGTTAAAGCAGCAACAAGGCGTAAATCTCTGCTTGCAATCGTAATGGCTGCCATTATAAGCAATATTAAAATGAAACCGGAATTTCCACAATGCACTTGAAACATGTAAAAAGTTATAATAACACGTATAGATTAAATTACTAGAAAAATGCTGCTTGCAGAAAAGATAATTATACTCTTGTTTACGGAAACATAGCGGAAATGAATATTTGTATCCAATTTGCCTATTTAAGAGTCGTCAATTATAAGAAGAATCGCGTTATAATTGGCTAGATTTTAAGTAGATAATGATAGAAATTTCCCTTTATGCATATTTCAGTCGAGCCATATGTTATTAGGTTTGTTGTAAATGTTGAAATGAGTTAACTTGCTTTCTTTTGATACAGCAATCCATACATATGTATCTTCAAATCATGTGAACTAATTCTTTAAAAACATAAATTGTAAACAACCTTTGTTTCTGTGTTAGCAGCTATCTACCTGGCTCAGCAAAAACTGCTAATACACTTACCTTGTTATGTCATATTAAAGTCTGGAAAACATAAAGCATTCTTCAGGGAAAATCTCATCAACTTAAACTATTTGAGTTTGCACCTGAAGTGTTCTACGTTTTTTTTTTAAATCTACAGGATTCTCTCCGCTCTAGAATACTCTCTAATCCAGAATAATTTCCGCTCCAGAATTATCTCCGCTCCAGAAAAATCTCAGCTCAAGAATACTCTCTGCTCCAGATTACTCTCCGCTCCAGAATACTCTCTGCTCCAGAATAATCTCCGCTCCAGAATAATTTTTGCTCCAGAATACTCTCCGCTCCAGAATAATTTCCGCTCCAGAATAATCTCCGCTCCAGAATACTCTCCGCTCCAGAATAATTGCCGCTCCAGAATAATCTCTGCTCCAGAATAATCTCCGCTCCAGAAAATTTTCCGCTCCAGTATACGCTCCGCTCCAGTATATTCTCCGCTCTTCAAGCAATAATTAACATTATATTGTCAGAGTTATTGACTAAACTACGGCCCGCGGGCCGAATGCGGCCCTCGAGACGGATGCGCCCTCGAGGCCCTCTCATTCGGCCCGTGGAGACCTTTATATCTACGAAAAATAATAAAGGAAATGTACTTGTATCTTGCTTGACAAGATCAGTCGACGCTTACGTGGATGTTTTGTTTTTACCTAATTAATATAGGGGCGCGTAATTAGTTATGCGCATGAATTGCTGGACATATGTCCCACCTCTCAACTGCTTGTGTTCAATATAGGTGTGGATGAAGACAAACATAAAACAAGAGCTGGCTTCCCTACATAGCATGTTTGGAGAGAATATATATTGAATGGAATACAAAAAAATATTCGCTGATTATAACTTGGACTGGACTAACCTCAGTTGCCTGACTGATGATGTTTGGTATAAAATATTTTAATTAGTTAATGCACTTTATGATACCAGAGCATTCGCAGTCAAATTAATCTTAAATTGTGAACTTTTTCCCAGGGGTCTCCACACTACAATAAAGAAGAAGAAGGAGAAGAAGGAGGAAAGAACAGACATGAGGGCATAAAGAAAGGCTTGGTTGGACAAGTGAAGAAGGTGTTAAATGAGAAGAACATTCCACAACCAATGCTCCTGCACTGTATTATTGACCAGCAAACTTTGAATGCTAAATATGTAGACATTACCATTGTACTGAATCCTGTGGTGACGTTGTTGAATTTAATAAGTTCACGTGGGCTTATCCATAGACAGTTCAGAGACATGATGAAAGATACAGACACAGTATTGCAAGATTTACTATACTATACAACAGTAAGAGAGCTAAGTTGTGAGAAAGTTCTGAGAAGAGTGATTTAAGTTAATAAAGGAAATAGGTGACTTCCTTGAAAGTGAAGACAAGCCACAGAAATTACTGTCGGATAAAGAGTGGAAATTGGGCATTGCTGCAGATATAACTCATTTAAATTGTTTAAACTTAAACTACAATGAGAGAAAAATCTAGATTCTGATCTATACACCCACCTATTGGCCTCCAAGTACAGGCCAACAACTTGATGCACTTTCAGCAGTGCAAGATCTTCGTGGCTGAAGCAACAGCTGAGTTAAATTAAAATTAAAATTGGTTACTTATATAGCGCTTCTATCCATGCTATTTCAACATGCTCAGTGCGCTCTGTAAACACACAGCTGCCTGCTGGCGCAAATATGTTTACAGGCCCAAAACTCCTGCAGGGCGACAGGGATCCGTCGGTGGCCGGGCTAGAACCCGCGACGTGTCAGATGGTTTTTGGTTGATAGTCTGGTGAACTAACCGCTAGGCCAGCCAGCCTTTCCCACGTCATTTGCATGCGAGATCATCAAAGACCTTTAGCAGCAGTTTCAGAGCGGGATTCTGACTTGGAATTAAAGGCAAAAAAAAAAGTAAGACTGTTTCAAAACCTATTTAAAGCAGTTGTGGTCAGTTGCCAGTTTAGATGCAGCTGGAGGTCATTGAGTTGTAAGCAAATGACCTCCTTAGAGACAAGTTCAAAGAATGACTGGTGGGTTTTTACCAGTTTTTTCCCAAGGAAGACTTTCCTTATGCCCAGACGTTTGCATCACGGTACCTTTGGATCAACATACCTGTATGAACACACATTTTCAAGAATTAAATACTTGTAGAACAATCTGAGAACAAATTTGTCCGATGATATTCTCAGTTAACCGCTGATGTTAGGGACATCAAATCTAAAATCTAAAGCCAGAAATGTCTGCTGATTTGGTATCCATGAAAAAATTTCACCATTTCTACTAATACAAGTGTAAATGTGTAGTGTATCAATGTGTTATTAAATAAAACTGAATAAAATTATATTCAATTAAATAATTAAAAACAACATCCATGTTTTGATTCTTTTTTATTTGGACCTCCAGCGTGTAGTCGGCCCCCAAACTGCTGTTTAATAGTTAATGCGGCCCTCGGGCTGAAATGTTTGGAGACCCCTTGACTAAATCATAAAGATTCGCGTAACACCCTATATAGCAGCGATGGCGACCTATGGCACGCGTGCCACAGTTGGCACGCAGGGCCATTTCTGTGGGCACGCGAGCATTTACCCAAAATCCTACCTACATCCTACATATCCCGTAGTCTGTTAGACCGTTGGGGCGCCACAGATGACATGTAAACCAGCCTCCTCCACTCCTCCCGTCTCTCAGCCGTTCTCATTGCCTCGCACAGTTTTGTACCTGTCCATTCCTTGATATTGTCTTCCCAACGTTTCTTTGGTCTTCCTCTCTTTCTGCCTCCTCTGGTGGTACCCTGCAGGATGGTCTTTGCAAGCCCGTTGGTTCTGGTGACGTGGCCATACCATTCCAGTTTTCTTTTCTTGGCTGTGGCCAGCAGGTCTTCATACTCTCCAATTTCCTGTTGTATTCTTTTTCTTATCTGTTCGTTGGTGATATGGTCCCTGTAACAGATACCGAGCAGGGTCCTGAAGCATCTCATCTCCATGGCGTTTATCCTATTCTCCAGCTCCGCTGTCAGTGTCCATGACTCGCAAGCATACAAGAAAATGGAGAGGACCAGTGAGCGCATCAACCTGATTTTGGTGCTGAGGGCTAGGTTCTTGTCTTTCCATATTGTCTTGAGCCTCTTTAGTGATGCTGTTGTCTGGGCAATCCTGGACATTATTTCTGGTTTGGAGCCCTCTACGGATACAATAGCTCCTAGGTACTTAAAGCTGCTAACTGTTTCCAAACTCTGCCCACCAATCTCGATCTTCGTGGTTATGCCGCTGGTGTTACTAGTCATTAATTTAGTCTTTTCGGCACTGATTTGCATGCCATAGGATGTGGAAGTTTTGTCTAGTCGCTCCACTAGATTGGCTAATTCTTCCTCACTCCCGGCGAGTCCATCTATATCATCTGCGAATCGAAGGTTGGTGATCCTTCTGCCATTTATGCTGATTGTCCCTTCATGATCCTCTAGTGCATCTGACATGATTCTCTCCAGGAAGATGTTGAACAGTGTTGGCGAAAGCAAGCATCCTTGTCGTACTCCAACGGTCGTCCTGAACCATTCTCCAATGTTGTTGCTGAAGAAGACTGCACTGGTGGCCCTGTCATATAGGCTACGTATCAGCATTGTCAGGTTGTCATTAATATTGTAGTGTTTCATGGTTGCCCATAGGGCTGCGTGCCAGACCCTGTCGAATGCTTTTTTAAAATCAACAAATATATGGTACAAGTGTTGTTGGTGTTGCGCGTGCCTCTCACAGAGTATTCGCAGGTTAAAGATCTGCTCTGTGGTACTACGTCCCTGCCTGAAGCCTGCCTGTTCTTCCGCAATGATTCTTTCAGCATAAGGTCTGAGTCGGCTTAGAATTATTTTGAGCATGACCTTGCTTGGGTGGCTTATTAGGCTGATGGTGCGGTAGTTCTGGCATTGTTGAAGGTTGCCTTTCTTGGGGAGGGTGATGATGAGCGACTGGGTCCATGGTTTAGGCCAGTCTCCAGTTATCCATATTTTATTGCAAATGTTCAATAAGACATTTACCATGGCTTCCCCTCCTGCTTTCACCAATTCAGCAGGGATGTTATCCACTCCTGCGGCTTTTCCTTTTTGAAGTGCTTGGACTGCTGCTTCCACTTCTGTGCGGAGGATAGGGTAATTGTCATTGTCTGTGGCTGGAGGAACGTTTAGTATATCTGGATCTATAGTGATATTGTCATTATATAGTTCCGAGCAGTACTCAGTCCATCTTTTTAAGATATCTGGTTCCTCAGTCAGGTTTCTACCATCCTTGTCCTGTATGGTGGTGGTGCGCCCGTGCTTAGTGGTGGTTAGTTCTTTTACTAATTTGTATGCTTTTTTGCTATTATTCTTCCTTAAACAGTTTTCAATGTCGTTGCACTGTTCTTCGATCCAGTTTTTCTTTGCCCTTTTCATACCTTTCCTAATTGTCTGGTTTATTGTTCTGTATTTATTGGCTTCTTTCTGGTCTTTTGTCTTTGTTTTCTTTAGTCGGCGACGCTCGTCACACAGCTCCAGGATGTCTGGTGTTATCCATGGTTTCCTGGCCGGTCTATGTTTGCCAAGAATCTCTTGAGCTGTGTCGGTCACCACTGTGTTGAAATTGTCGATCAATGTGTCCATGTCCGTAAAATCAGAATTTAAGATATTGAGGACTGCAAATTTCCCTCCTATCTTTGCCTGGAAGGCTTCGGCTACTTTAGGATCATTCAGCTTTTCGAGGTCAAATTTGATCCTGGTGTACCCTTTTTTCTGTATTCTTTTCAGGTGTAGCCTAAAGGTCATCATAACTAGGTCATGATCGCTTCCAATGTCAGCTCCAGGGAAGCTGCGAGTCTTAGCAACATTTATACTTGACCGGAAGCGTGTTTTTATCATGATGTAGTCGATTTGGTTGTGGTGTTTCCCGTTTGGGCTGTGCCATGTGGTTATTCTTGAGGACTTGTGAGGGCCGAGTGTGTTGGCCAGCATAAGGTCGTTAAAGCTGGCAAACTCCAGAAGCCTTAGTCCTCGCTCATTTGATTCCCAAAATGGAATAGCTAAGTTATGGTATTTGGTTTTAATTGCTGTGTTGGCACGTTGAAAGAAATAGTTGGTCTTGTATTGTACTTTGGACACGCGGCCTCAAAAAGGTTCGCCATCACTGCTATATAGCATAAAGACAGCACTACAAACTAGACTCTTGGTGTGTTCAATATAGAAGCCATTTATTGATATGAAAAAGGGACTTGCTATTTAGTATTATAATTATTTTACAGGTGAAAAATAGAATGGTGATATTCCATTGCATGTATTTGGGGGCTTTACCATTGTTGATATAAAGGGATGAAAAACTCCATTTTGTTTTGTCTAACCTTGAACTACATAACGTTCTGTGTTAGCCCTTGTTTGAAAAGAAAAACCAGTTTTATTTTATAGAAGCTTGAAGTGTAGTTCTAGTATCGATTATCTCTTCAAAGCAAAATATCATAAAGTCGATTACCGTTATTTTGTTTCTTTGTTTGTGTGTTACATGTTTATCATTGAGGCCACTGGTGGTTTTTATGAAGTATAGCTCTGTATAATTCCAATTTGGAATATTTTAAATGAGAAAGTTATTGCAGGCTGTGATACAGGCAAATCTCATTTACATTGGATATTAACCTGTAGCCGTAACAGCAGGGCATCATGATTTCGCCATTAAAGCAAGTACAGGTGTACATCTTATTACTTGTCTAACGACTCCACGGTTCCAATGGTTAGTGTTTCAGATGGTCTTGTATTGACCATAAAGTGACCACGTACCTATATATATTTCAGTTTATATTTTGGCCCTACTCCAAAAAAAATAAAATGTTTTCGAAAGCTTTCGTTGGCGTCCAATATATTAGACATTCTGACCCCCCCCCCCCCCCCCCCCCCAGGCACGATAGGTCAAAAATAGTTTTTTCAGAGTTATTTTTATGTTTATAGAAGGCTGTGTATCAAAAATCAACTTTGTATCTCGACTCCTTCATACCTTATGCAACAAAGGGTTAATATTCCAATAGTTATTAACACTATTAATAAAATAATATTTCTAATATTAAAGAATTCTATATAGAACAATTATCAGGCATCGCAAAGCCATTTGTTTTGCAGAAAACATATATTATTATTTTGCCTAATTAGCACACCGTCTTAAATGCCAGTCAAGACTGAAATGAGTTGATGAGCATTGACGAGGCCCTATGTCTAGCAGAAGATTTAAAGGAAATTTATTGTTTTATTGAATATTATTTTGCTGTACAATTGAAGCCGTTTCACGTATTTTTTTTGTTTTGGATCAGAGCAGATCAGTTCAGATTCTGAAAAAACCAAGAAAACCAGTAACCTAACATTATTAAAAACATTAATTAAGATGCAAGACTAGACTCAGACAACGGATGAGCGTAGGACGCAATAATCTTCTTTATAAAGGAATGTCTGTAATATATAGGATAAGAGCAAATCGGAAATTAAAAACATAATGCTGTATAGGCTTATTTATAATTATGTGAATTTTTTATAATGTTTTGATCGTCTATTTCTAGTTGGGAACTACGCAAGATTCTGTTTATAGAAACATGTCATTAGGCTTCGTTAATCTAATACTTAGCTGGCCGCACGTATATGACTGGCAGCTTCTTAAAGAAGAACAACATTTGGCACTTAGGAAAAATGGCGATGAATATGTGGCGCTTTTCTTTTTCATTCCATATTCTTTTAATAAAATAGTGTTGTAACTATCTTATAAATCCTTTCCGTTTTTTTTTACATTATAAACAGTTGTAGTGTCTGTATGCCCCTATTGCTTGTTGGTTTCTGTGTGTTTTCTTGTTAATCGTTGTCCCTGTGGGGAGGAGGGGGGAGGCTAAGCTATTAGCCTTCATATTACCATGAACATAGTACATAGGTTACTATAATTTTATTATGAACTGCTCCCTTGAAAGGTCAAAGAATGAATTTCTGTTACGGGATAGCTGACGTCTGCATTACTTGATGGTCAAATGAGGAAGTATTGCTTGACCTTTACTACAGACATACAATGAGGGAAAAATTGTTACCACGAATACTTTTGTATATATATTTATATATAATATATAGGCCTATATATATATATAAATCTCTATTACGAAGGTTATGGTAGTCTTACTTCTTTCTATACTTTTTTCTTTTACGTAAAGTTTCAAACGTGTATAAGAACATAAGTAGAATGTTTAATAATATAAATCTCCATCAAAATAAAAAAACACACATGTATAACCCCACATAGATTTCTATGACTCAATAAAAGATGTATCTACAAGAACAAGTTTCATAAATCTTTCGTTAAAATGGAAATGATAAACTGAAACTACAGTCAGAGGGAATCTGATTCACAGTCTGAAGTTAAAATGGCTTTAAAAAAAATGTCTATTTCGTCATGTATGAAGTAAAATCCATTTTTAAGGCCTAGGCGAGACGAGAATTTCCGTTCAGGTTGCTATTTTCTGATGTTGTTTTGTGTTTTTTTTTTACATTATTTTTTTATATTCCACTTTGTTTTAATACTATTTTTGAATGGCTTTTTCTTGTTTTTACTTTTCATAATAAAAGTAAATCATCGTCATAAAAGAAATGTTTTTAAATCATAAACTTATTAAACGGAAAAATATTTGCCATTTCTAGATCTTTTTATTGCTAGGATTGTTTAGTATTGTTTCTAAAATAATAAATATCTACGATAATCACAGGGCACTTGATTAATTAATATCTGGAGCTCAATCTTATAGATCTCATTAATAATCTTGGGAAGAAAATGAACAAAATCAACACAAAGACGATTTTCGCCGGACTAGTTTGATGCTGGAATTTCTACACCTCTGACGTAAAAGTACATTGGCTATAACACCTTTCTTCAATAAATATTTGTGTAAAAAAATTACAATGGATTTACATAGCAGTAATCACTATCACTAGCCTATTTCTCATAGTCTACGAAAACTAACATAAGTTTGTCTCTTGATTTTAGTACCAACACTAGCATTTCTAAAAAATAAATTCCAACATCGACTTTTTTTTATTGTATAAGTACCAACATGTACTTTTCTCTTGAATAAGTACCAAGATGAGTATTTCTCTGGTTATTGGTACCAGCGAGAATAATATTTATCTACGTTACATTATCTCTGTTGTTGCTGTTAACGCATGGGTAGCAGTCAGACATCAGATCTGATAAGGTCATGCCCAATGACGTCCGTTTCGAGCATCGTTTCTCGGACCTTTGACTACACTAGGTCTGGATCCACCAAGATATATTACTGTGACTTCCCAACAAAGTCTGCGGAGATGTATTACCATGTCTGCGAGTTATATTTAGCTGGGCCGTTAGTAGAAGCCTGGCTTTTCTCCACCGACCAAGATTTCAATGCTACTAGACCCGCAAATCTAGACCTTTTCCGGATTTCCTTTTTTTTCATAATGAATGCCATCTGAAAACAGTGGTTCTAAATACGTTATCAAGTAAGCCCATATGAATAAACCATTATAACTTCAGTTAAATTTTAAACTGAAACAAATGTAATTTGATTTCATATTAGTCGTTATTACCCAAGGAATTTACACACTTTACACAATGAAAGTAGTCTAAAAGTTACAATATGTAGGCCAACGTCTAGAATGATTTCTTAGGAAAATAATCAGACTATAGAGAAACAATCGTCTTATTGCCTACACAAAAAAAAATAATAAAACAACAAATAAGATTGTAATACAAAAAACGCACGTAACACCATGACGTCACAAAAGAAATCAAAAGATGTAGCGGTGTGAAATAATACACGATTAACTTTTTTTTTTTCAAATTTATATCATTTCCAACAATAATTTGGGAACCGCCACTATAAAACGTCATTCATTTTTCCCCCAAGCCTTCATGCAAAGATGAATCAGAGATTTTTCTTGTTCCATATCTTTATTGAAAATGTTTCATTAAATAGACTGCAATATTTCATGCAAAATTGGACACATTTTTAATTTCAGGAACGAAATGCTTTCTTTAAAAAAAAGTCTATTAAAAGGTAGCCTGTCAGATTTGTGTACAAATAGAAAATCTATACTGAAATAGAACTGAAAAAGCAAAAATAAACACGTAAATAACAACACGTACATAACATAGAAAGAAATCACGCAAAACTGTCAAGGAGAACAATTGTAAGGCAAACCTGTATTAACCCTTACAGTCCCGGGCGCGTATATAGCGGTACTGAAGGCGGCATAGATAGAAGTAGGTCGGTACAAAAAAGGGTTAAGATAAAGAAAGAAAGAGGAAAAGAAAGAATTTTTTTTTGATTGGATAAAATTGATTTTCTGTAAAAGTACAAGTCGCACTTATTCATTATATTTTTATATCTTTTTGAAAAGGATTTACAAGGTCTGAGCTGCACACAATCTTCCGGAGGTCGAGAATTATTTCCAAGTCTCAAGAGAGGTTTCGTATATACCCGACGCAGAGCGACCCGACATCTTACAGGAAAATGTAACGGGGGATGAGCAGCATCATGAGCTACACAAGCTTTACTGGGCTTTATAAGTACTGTGCTTTAAAAGTACTGGGCCCTAAAATGACTTTGCTTTAATAAACGTACATGGCTTTAAAGGTACTGGGCTGTAAAATAACTTGGCTTTAATAAAGGTACTGGGCTTTTAAAGTACTGGGCTTTAATAAACGTACTAGGCTATAAAAGTACTGGGCTTTAATAAACAGAATATGCTTTAAAAGTAGGCCTACTTGGCTTTAATAAAAGTACTGGGCTTTAAAAGTACTGGGCTTTATAAGTACTGGGCTTCAAAAGTATTGGGCTTTATAAGTACTGGGCTTTATGAGAACTGGGCTTTAAAAGTACTGGGCTTTATAAGTGCTGGGCTTTAAAAGTACTGGGCTTTAAAAGTAATGGGCTTTAAAAAACGTACTGGGCTATAAAAGTACTGGGCTTTAATAAACAGAATGGGCTTTAAAAGTACTTGGCTTTAATAAAAGTACTGGGCTTTAAAAGTACTGGGCTTTAAAAGTACTAGGCTTCAAAAGTATTGGGCTTTATAAGAACTGGGCTTTATGAGTACTGGGCTTTAAAAGTACTGGCCTTTATAAGTACTGGGCTTTAAAAGTATTGGGATTTATAAATACTGGGCTTTAAAAGTATTGGGCTTTATAAGTATTGGGCTTTAAAAGTACTGGACTTTAAAAGTATTGGGCTTTAAAAGTACTGGACTTTAAAAGTACTGGGCTTTAATAAACGTACTGGTCTTTAAAAGTAATGGGCTTTAATAAACGTACTGGGCTTTAAAAGTACTGGGCTTTAATAAACGTAATGGGCTTTAAAAGTACTAGGCTTTAATACACGTACTGGGCTTTAAAAGTACTGGGCTTTAATAAACGTACTGGGCTTCAATAAACGTACTGGTCTTTCAAAGTAATGGGCTTTAATAAACGTACTGGGCTTTAAAAGTACTGGGCTTTAATAAACGTACTGGGCTTTAAAAGTACTAGGCTTTAAAAAACGTACTGGGCTTCAAAAGTACTGGGCTTTAATAAACGTTCTAAGCTTTAAAAGTACTGGGCTTTAATAAACGTACTGGGCTTTAAAAAGACTGGGCTTGATAAGTACTGGGCTTTATAAGTAATGGCATTTAATACACGTACTGGGCTTTAAAAGTACTGTGTTTTTTAAGTACTGGGCTTTAAAAGTACTGGGCTTTAAAAGTACTGTGTTTTTTAAGTACTGGGCATTTAAAGTTGTGGGTTTTAAAAGTGCTGGGTTTTAAAAGTACTGGGCTTTAATAAACGTACTTGGCTTTAAAAGTACTGGGCATTAATAAACGTACTGGGCTTTAAAAGTACGTGGCTTTAATAAACGTACAGGGCTTTAAAAGTACAGGGCTTTAATAAACGTACTGGGCATTAAAAGGACTTGGCTTTAATAAGCGTACTGGGCTTTAAAAGTACTGGGCTTTAATAAACGTACTGGGCTTAAAAGGACTGGGCTTTAATAAACGTACTGGGCTTTAAAAGTACTGGGCTTTAATAAACGTACTGGGCTTTAAAAGTACTGGGCTTTAATAAACGTACTGGGCTTTAAAAGTAATGGGCTTTAATAAACGTACTGGGCTTTAAAAGTACTGGGCTTTAATAAACGTAATGGGCTTTAAAAGTACTCGGCTTTAATACACGTACTGGGCTTTAAATGTAATGGGCTTTAATAAACGTACTGGGCTTTAAAAGTACTGGGCTTTAATAAACGTACTGGGCTTTAAAAGTACTCGGCTTTAATACACGTACTGGGCTTTAAAAGTACTGGGCTTTAATAAACGTACTGGGCTTTAAAAGTAATGGGCTTTAATAAACGTACTGGGCTTTAAAAGTACTGGGCTTTAATAAACGTAATGGGCTTTAAAAGTACTCGGCTTTAATACACGTACTGGGCTTTAAAAGTACTGGGCTTTAATAAACGTACTGGGCTTTAAAAGTACTGGTCTTTAATAAACGTACTGGGCTTTAAAAGGACTGGGCTTTAAAAGTATTGGGTTTTAAAAGTACAATCTTTAAAATAATTGGTTTCAAAAGTGCTGGGTACTTATAAAATACTGGGACTGGGCTTTATAAAGTACTGAGCTTTTTACTTCATTTCCTTTTACAAGTTAATGCAAATAAAGGTTTGGTATATAAGCTTATATATATATATATAATATATATATATATTATTGTGTGTGTATGTGTGGGTCTGTGATGGTGAGTCAGTATGTAGATGTGACGTGTATATTTGTATTCGTGTGTCTGTATGCGAATGCTATGTGTATAAGTCTTCTGAGTGAGTGTGTGTGTATATTCATGGTAATTGAAAGTGTAATAGTTTGTAGATGTATCTTTGCGTTACGTGTTTGTGTCACTATTACCCACATTACAACTTCCTACATCTTCCTACACTGAATGTCGTCAGTGAACGCTAACTCTGTGTCGGCTCATTACTTCAATTATCTCTTCCTGCCCTTTGTCATGTTCAACCCGCATGTTGTGACTTTCATTACAATAACATGTATACTGCTGGATATACATCAACACTCCATTTGTTTAACATATGATATACAACTACAAACAAATTAGCTGTTTTTTCTATTATAAATAGCTACATTGTTTTTCTATGTTGTCATATAAACTATCTTCTCGCTTTCTCTGTGTCGGTGAAGTATTATTATCCACTGAAACAAAAGCCAGCTGTACATAAAGCATTAAAAATATAACTTAGAACTATAACACATTTATTATCTAATAAGATACTAAGAAGGACATATAGTTAAGAACTTTTTTTTCTTCTTTTCTTATTCAAGTACATAGTCATAAAAAATGATATATAAATGTTTTTGGTGGTCATATGAGCGATATGTCCAATGGGTTGCCAGAACAGTCATAAAAACACACAAGGTAACATCACTTAAATTTATTACAATGCAAAACAGACTCAAACGACTTAATCTAATTATCTTTTTGATGTATTTATCTACTTCCCTGTAATATATAACAAAACATAATAATGTAAGAGTTATCAAAACTTTAATAGGCAGACTTCAAAGTAATCTCTCCAATTGATTTTTAGCTTAGCGGCAAAAGTCTCACTATCAATTATCGCTTACCAACTTCAAATGATACATCAAGACTAAGGTCATCTGTCGATACCCTCCCCCACTTCCCGTAACTTGCCGAACCGCCCCACCAAATCTTCTCTCAGCAGCAGTCCCGTACCATGGTCCACTGTGGTCTTATTGTATAACGTCATTCTTGTAAGAGAAAATATTCCAAGGAGGGCAAGAGAAGCTGTCTCGGAGGGATTAGCAGTTTCGCAGATGGGATTAAGTAATCGTATATCTTGCACAAAAAAAGAGTTACATCTTCTTATTCCCTAGAATATTTTTTTGCACCCTAAATTCCCAATCTTTCCGTTTGTCTATTTCGTGTTTTCTCTTTGGTTTCAGCAAGTTCTTTGTGTTTTAGTGCAACTCATCAGCAATATTTAAAGAGCACAAATTGTTCTTCTTCAGTGTTCAGTTGATCTACTGAACTTCTGAGAAAGAGTGTGTGCAATAATGATCAATAATTAGTTTTGTATAGCAATGTTTGTAATTGATGATGTCAGTGTTGTTGGTTTTAATTTTTACTTGTTTTTGATTGTTTGTTTTATTTTATTTTAGACTAATTTTAGAGGGACTAGACACATTACACAGAGAAAAGATACATTAAATAGAGAATTGACACTTTTAGAGAAAATGGTTAATACAGATATACGATATAAAGAGACCAGATTAGTTTTAAATAACCTATACAACTTCAGGATAGACTAATTATAGAAAGTCAGGCTAGCTATAGAAAGACTATTTACTGACGAAAATGTAGGCTACACAAAATAAAACATACACACACAAGAGAAAGACATTGAAATTAAATCAGACTCTATTTGCCAGGAAAAAATATTGTTTTTCTCAAATTTAATTAAAAAGTGTAAGCCAGCCATTTTGTAATCTACAAGCTCGACTTTTCTTTTGTTGACAAATATTGTAGACATGTTTTTCTTGACCTGGGCGTTATAAAAAAATGGAATTGCGTCCTCATTATTCGCTTGTTTAAATGGTTTGCTATTGTTTTTTTTTTATTCTTCTTAATTTATTTTACCTGGAGACCGACATCAATATTTATATCAATTAAAATAAACCAATAGAAAATTTATTTTAAAAAAAAATGTACATGAAGGCTATATCATAAAATGTAAAAACCTTTTTGTAAGCATATTTGAATAATGTGGATAAAGTGGAAATGAGACAAGGAACGATAAATCACTTCAGAACAGAGTAGATGTTCCTGAAACTGGAGCAGACGACCCCCCCCCCCCCCCAAAAAAAAAAAAAAAAGGATAACCGGCCCTGACTTAGTTAAATAATAATATAATATACTGTATTTTTAAAATGATTTATTATACATTTTATTTAGGACAGCTCAGAAACTAGGTCTAGATCTATATCTCTAAGAAATGAATATTTTGAAAGAATGAGAAAGTCTGAAAGTGCATCCATCTATTATAAATCTTCTGTAAAAGTGAGCATATTAAGAAAGCCTCTCGTCTTTCCGCTTTGAAGTTTTTCCATTATCGTTTACATTTAGTTTATAATTTTTTAGTAGTTTCGCTGACGGCTTAACTCGGTATGGGGTGTTGTTGATACCCGTCCCACATCCAACATTTATTGTTGGTGTTGGTTGTTGATTTAACTTATATGTTACCGAGACTCTTTGTATAAAAAACAAGAGATTATGCATTATTAGTGCATATGAGCAAATGTTTCGTTTGGTTGCAAGTACCGCCATTATTCCTTCATAAAAAAAGAAATAAAAATGATATGGCGATGCAGAATACAAAAAAATACATACTAATAAGTGCAAGTGCAGTGCATTTATATTTTTTTTTGTAGTGCACAGAATGCACTCAACGCAAAGACACAGCAACCCATTTCCAGCGTATAATTAAATTCCACATAAATATTTCCTTCGTTTCATCAGATGATTATTTCCTTGGACATATGAGTGTGTGCGTCAGCGACGCCTATTTCCATAACTGTCATATTCGTTGATAATAAATTTACAAAAAAAACACAAGTGAACATATATATATATGTATATATATATATATATATATATATATATATATATATATATATATATATTATATAAATTACGTTTTATTCTATATTCATTTATAAATATATAAGGTCATCTCAAAACGACTTCATTTGTTATGATGCTTTATATTTATCGTTGTTTAACAATCAATCTCACTAGACTCTCTCTATACTAAAATAGTGTGCCCGTTTGCGTGTGTTGTTGTTGTTGTTTAACCAGCACACTGTTGTGCTCCGTCCGAATTTTTTTTTTTAGTAGCTTGCCATAATTGTTGAAGACGGGCATTCTTTCCTATGTGCCTCCGTTGGACATCAGACCTTGCTTACATTGGTCATTTCCAACTACGCATCTCTTCCAACTGCCAACTGTACAACAGTGTATGTTCAAGATATGTCTGTGTGGCTTAGATATATAATTGTGTGTGAGTGTGTATGTGGCTACGTTGAGTGTGTGTGTGTGTGTGTGTGTGTGTGTGTGTGATATAGTAAGGGTTAAAGGTAGAGGTGAAGGAATAGTAAATAACCACTTTACAAACCGTAACGTGAGGCCCGTATTTAGGATGGTTGGGGGGGGGGCACATCGTGGCCTCGCCCTGCCTTCCGACATTGCTGTGTTAGCCTGTGTTTAGGGATGTGTGGGTTCCCCTTTTGAGTGGGGGCCTCTGTTCCAGGGAACATGTGGAACATGCCTAAATGCGCCTCTTCGTACCATATGCATTACCAATGTACCTTGTGCACCAAATGCATTATCAATTTACCTAGCTTATACAACACATTATCATCTCAAGATGCATACCCAAATGCATTACAATTTGACCATGCATACCCCATGAAATACCTATTACAATAGACATATTAAAGCAGAATTTGTCAGTTTAATTTTTTAGAAAAGTGTTTCTAACGCAATGAATTTTTATTTCATTATGGGTTAGAGATTATTTGTGTTTAGAAAAAATAATACCCTTTCGATTAATCTAAATCTATCTAGTATATGACGTCATCTATAATCTGGTTTCTAGGATATTCGAGAATCGCTATTCTAGTATATTCTGCACAGCAACCTACTGGCATATTAGTTTCTCAAATGGGTAGTAATTGTTTTCTGGAGTTCTGTTACATTTATATGCATAATATGCCAGAAGATGGATTTACATTTTAAAATTATCTTATCACTTAGTGTGAATACTCCAACATTGGAATTATACTTGAGCTTTGTGCATAGAAGTTCATTCTTTATAGGTGAACATAAGACGTAGGACGCAATACTCTTCTTTATAGAAGGAGCGTCAGTAATTTATAAGATATAATAGTTAATGTATGTATAATCAAGAGGCTTAACTGCTTTATTTATATTAAACCTGACCCTGACCGAGGACATAGGTATAAAAAAAAACTTTTTTTTTCTTCTGAAAAGGTAAATCTTGATTTTTTTTTTCTATAAACGAAAGAAATTCTCTTATAAGTGACTTGTCATTCTTTTATTCAGAAGATTATTAAGTACTTTGCCCAGTTTCCTGCTATTCGTCAGAGATTGGAAGGCGGCAGGTCGCCGTGTTGAGAGTCCGCAGTACTAACTGCGAGAAAGTATAATAAGCCAATTCAGTCATTCTTGTTTATACTGCGCCATATTTGGCATCAACTCGGTAAACATGTTTTGTTGTTAGTTTTTATTGTTTTTTAGTCTCGTTACCTTGACATTAGCCAAATAGCTTTTAGCGTTCATTACATAATCTAATCCTGCACTAATTTGATAATCGGGCAGCGAGATGGTCAGACATTACTGCGTCATTGGCTTTAACTACCAACTGCTCATTTCCCCTACCCACAGCTGCACCAAATACTAACGAAGTTATCTTTCCCTGCTTGGCTCCAGCCATGAAGAGTGACCAGTTGTAATTGACCACTTTCGGTGGGGGGTGGCACGGGCGGGCTGGACGGCGGCCTTGGGGGTGTACTGAGTGGACAACACCCACGATGCGGACAAGCAGATTACCGAAGAGAAAGTCTCGTTCGGACGTTTTATCTTGTCTTCTGTTGTAGTCTGGGGACTGTCTATGCCGATAAACTCTAATAGAGGTGAACGCCAAGCTGAACATTATGTTGGGATATTAGGGTTGCGGAGTTGGCAGGTCGCGACTCCAATGTCTTTATGATATTTACTGGGAGCATTGACGTGTTTGTTTCTTATCTTTACTAAGCCATAGTTTCAAGTTCCATAATCAGATTACTGTCATCTGAGCTATTATCCTCCTTTCATAGATGCCAAGCCGCCGGAAATAGCTTTGAAAATAGCTCGGACTTATTCTTTGTGTGATGGTGATCTTTGTTTGCTTACATTGTTTACTTATTCTTTGTGTGGTAGTGATCTTTGTTTGCTTGCTGTGTTTTGTATGTTTGTTCATTTTGTTTTCATATGTGGTGGGTTCAATGTAAATAATAACAAATTCATGTCATTACAGACTGTTTTTGGTGGCCATTAAACTTTTTTTTAATAATTACATAAAATGGGTTGCCTGAATTATTATGAAAATCAAATAACGTAGTGTCATTTAAAAGTCGTATATAAATCTAATACCAGAGTTTAACATCGGACACAAAGAAATATGACCACTGTTACTAAATCTCAATCTAACTCACGATTTAAATATTTTTTTCCCAGTTGACGTGCCATTTAAACAATAAGTTTATCCCACTCCCTCACATAATTCCTCAAAACCCACTTATCCACCCATTTTCTCAATTCACTTCCCCAACCTCCAGCAACTCATTTATACAACTAATTTCTCAACCAGGTCCCTCGACCTACAGCTCAACACCCTTTCCCTAACCCTTTCCCAACCCATTTGCCAACCCATTGACCCCAACCTGTGACCCCTAAACCAGTCTCTCAACCTTTTTCTCCTAAAGAATTTCCCAACCCGTTTGCCAACCCATTGAACCCCAACCCATAACCCCTGAACCATTATCTCAACCTTATTCTCGTAAAGAATGTCCCAACCCATTTGCCAACCCATTGACCCTAACCCGTGACCCCTGAACCATTCTCTCAACCTTTTTCTTCTAAAGAATTTTCAACCTATTCCCTTGAAGCCCTTCCCTAAATCCACTCCCCTAATCCATTTCCCCAGCCCATCCCCCAGAACTGACTGTTTCAGCCAAGTGGCCCACTCTTCATTGACCATAACCTCAAATGGCAACCATCTTTCATCTCTTTATTTTTATTATTCCCCAAAGATAGCGGCGCCCTACGCTGACGCATGATTCAATTCAAGGGCGCGTTGACAACCCCACTGTGCCCCCAGCTCATTGCGTTAATGGCCACTTTAATCCGACAGAATTTTGATCCCAGTCACTAATCAAACACGATGCCACGCGAAATATTTTCTCCACTTACTTTGGTTGTTTACATATAAATATATATAGAGAAATATATATATATATATATATAGTACTGACTCTTCCAATACTTTATGTTTGACACATGTTCTGCAAAGGGTTTGTATTTTTCATGTTATAATAGTAACGGTTATAAAATCTGTACCTCTAAAATCCCCTTCCCACAACACTATTAATGGAACCGCCACCAATAACTTACTGCTGATCGTTCCTTTTTTCTTTATTCAACAAACCTTTTTCCGTTCTATTTAACTCTACACAATTACCCCCCCCCCCCCCCAAAAAAAAAAAAAAAAAAAAAAAAAATAGTTCTATTTAACAATGGTTTTTAAACCGTCTTGTCATGTTGGGCCTAAAAGGAAGCATATAAAATTCAACATAAAGGGTTATTAAAAAAAACCTTCAAGAAGATATTAGGTATTATAACATTACGGATGTATACAATTGCAACAAGAGTATAAAATTTAACATCTTTATAGCATAAATCAGACCTAACAAAAAAAAACATAAAAACGAAGTTTTTATTATACTCCCTTTATTTGCAAACTAAGTTTACAATCATGTAATTAAATAATTAATTGATTGACTACTGCAAATGAAACGTACAGAAAAAATATCTGTGTCGCAAATCTCAAAAATATCTCCTTACTCCGTATGAATTTTTCTAAAAATAATCTTAGCGCATATTTTTTTTCTAGCTTTGCGCCGAAAAACTATAAAAAGTTGCACAGGCATTTTTATAGTGAAACCAACATTTTCTTATAATTTCCTTTGAAGAAATGAATATTGTCATAAGTGTAGTATTATTAAGTTGTTAGAAAGTATTGTTAGTCGCCACAAGTCTGCTGTCCAAATTTCAGCTCGATTGGACCACGGGAAGTGGTCGAAAAATCGAAGCCAATTCTTGCACGACGATTGCAACCAGACAGACAGACAGAAATTGCAACTTAAAATAAAGGGAGTAATAAAAAGATAATATATCTTATGTTTGGGGCTCGTTGACTAAAAGGAAGTTAGATAAATAAAAAATCAGAAAGGCACTACAATACTAAATTCAAGCTCCGGGGGGGGGGGGGGGGAATGTACATAGGCTAAGCTACAGATAACAAATTGTATAAACTACAATAAACTTATATTTATAATAATCAGTGCTTTTTTTGTAAAAAAAATAGGTGCCAGTACTCAAATATGGATTGCCTAACTTTTAAAGCAGTTTCGCATTTTATCTTTTAATTCTTATTGCGCGCAATTTTAAAATAATTCCATTTTAAGAAATTAATAATATAATAAATTAATAATAAACGTTAAAATACAAGAAAAGTAATATTTTTTTCCCCACATGGAAAAAGGTGCCGTTACGCCGTACCGGTGCGTACCGTCACGAAAAAAGCACTGATAATAATAATTGTAAAAAGTATATTTATTTTTTACTGAAAAAATTTAGGAAAGTATTCTATTAATAACCAATACTCTGTCAGTAGTCCATTAATAATAAATAAACTTCCAGTAGTTCATTAGTGACAAATAATATGTCAGTAGTCCACCAATAACAAAGAAAATGTCAGTAGTCTATTAATAACCATTATTCATTCAGTAGTCCATTAATCATTAAAACAATTTCAGTAATCCATTAATAACCAAGAACATGTCAGTAATCTATTAAAAACCAACATGACTAAGACAATGTCAGTAGTCTATTAATAACCAAGACACTGTTAGTAGTCCATTAATAACCAAGACACTGTTAGTAGTCCATTAATAACCAAGACACTGTTAGTAGTCCATTAATAACCAAGACACTGTTAGTAGTCCATTAATAACCAAGACACTGTTAGTAGTCCATTAATAACCAAGACACTGTTAGTAGTCCATTAATAACCAAGACACTGTTAGTAGTCCATCAATAACCAAGACACTGTTAGTAGTCCATTAATAACCAAGACACTGTTAGTAGTCCATTAATAACCAAGACACTGTTAGTAGTCCATTAATAACCAAGACACTGTTAGTAGTCCATTAATAACCAAGACACTGTTAGTAGTCCATTAATAACCAAGACACTGTTAGTAGTCCATTAATAACCAAGACACTGTTAGTAGTCCATTAATAACCAAGACACTGTTAGTAGTCCATTAATAACCAAGACACTGTTAGTAGTCCATTAATAACCAAGACACTGTTAGTAGTCCATTAATAACCAAGACACTGTTAGTAGTCCATTAATAACCAAGACACTGTTAGTAGTCCATTAATAACCAAGACACTGTTAGTAGTCCATTAATAACCAAGACACTGTTAGTAGTCCATTAATAACCAAGACACTGTTAGTAGTCCATTAATAACCAAGACACTGTTAGTAGTCCATTAATAACCAAGACAATGTCAATAGTCCATTAGGATGAATTGTGCAAGGTCAATGTTGGTTTTGTTTTCATGAAAGATGTCTTCGTCTGAGAATAGCCATATGTCTCTTGTTTGTAATCTGGACGTAGGTTTAATGGGCTGGTGTACCTCTAGTTAGGCCATCTTTGTATGTTTAATTATGTAATGTTATTTAGAGTTAACAATCTTGATGTATGGTAGTTTGAATGGTTTACTGTAGTTCATAGTAAGCCATATTATTGTAGGTTTACGATTTTTTATGCTTCTAAGTTAGTTATTTTATTGTTGGGTAGGCAACCTTCTCAAAACAATGAAGTATGATTTCTAATTCATTCAGTGTGCCTAAAAGTCATCCCGCTAAAGCACTAAATTTCTTGTAGAAGAGACTTGAATAAACGTTTTAGGGCATCGTTATTGAAAACACCTCGCCTTGTCAAGTTTGGCACGCGTTTCGTAGAGTGCCTACCCCTCGTCTAGTAGGCCTATGCTTTTAAGCTAGTCATGTTAATGATAATATGTAGATAATATGTAGATGTATGGCCTAGAATGCTTCTGAGCTAGCCATCTTAATGTAGGCTTATCAGACATCCATAAGCCCATCACTCTTTTTGATGTTAATTGCCATAGAACGAGAGTAACAAAACGATTTTTGAGCATTGGCCAAGCTACGCACTCTATTCGTAATTCTTATGATTAATGTCTACCCGATTTCCCGCATTAACCATACGATCGTTTTATTGGGTTGCTGGAGTAACCTCTATTTACGCCCGCAATTGTTTTTATAGTCCTTTTATTGAAAGATCATATTTTGTTAAATAGGCATGGCATCTTGTTCTTTAGCAGGCCTACTTTAAACATTTCATGAAGATTTATTTTATTTATTTGAATAAATACACATTTCATTTGTTTTATTGTTTCATGCTGCAATCAACAAATATCTTAAACAAATGTATGTCAAAATATATGTTTATATTTGCGGTCAAAAGAAATTATAGAAAAGTAGGCCTATAGATAATTAATTTGTGTACATAGTATCTCAAAATACACTATGTAAATATAATGCAAGTAAATTGTATGAAGACTTATGTATAAAAGAGTTTACTTAAATGGCAGTAAAAACAATTCTCTGATAATCACACACTTGCCTATGGGCAGACCTGCATATTTTTACGAAAAGTTCTTTATGTAAGTGATTAAAATAATGAAGAGTATCAATTTAAAATGTATTCATATGGCCCTATATTATTATGATATCTTAATCAATATTAAGTCTATAAAGTTAATAAAGGCCTACTTATTTGTAGTATAATAATTATAGGGTAAAAAAGGATTCGAATCAACCTGCCCCTGCATAAACATGCCCCCTCTCTCCCATAATTAGATATAAAACCTTGATGGATATGTATGTTTTGGTTTCAGGAAATGATTGCGTACCAAGTGAAATGACCAAACATAGTTCGTGTGGCTGAGCAAATGATGATAGGTTAAAAAAAATACTATTATCGGGAAGTGAATGTGTAGCCAGTGCGAGTAGTCTTACCGAATTAGTTTCACAATATCTAGTTTAGAGTTGTATCAAATATTGATGTTTGTAAAGGTTTTTTTTAAAGTAACAACAGTCGCTTGCCAAGTTAAAAATCCAAAGTCCAGGCAATGGCTAAGCGTGGTATCAGATCCTTGATGATTGTTGCGTACCATCGGTAAGCAAACCACCGCCCGAACTGTTTGATATAGAACTTCTACTCTATCCGTTCATAATTAATTATGCTGGTAGATATTTTCATACATCCATTTAGTTATAGAAAATGACACATTTCAAACACGAGTAAAGCCAAAAGTTAATAAATAGTAAAGAGCATTAAACGTAAAGAAAGAAAAATAAAATGTTGCTTACCATTAAGAAAGAAAATAAAAATAATCGAAGTTATGTCCCGTGAAATGTTGACACTTTCCATAAAATTGTCTTTAGAGTTGAGCACAAACTTCACATGTCAAGTTATGCTGGTGAATTATTGGGAAAAATAACACAGTTTCCTGACTTCTAATTCACACGACTGTGCCACATGGAAATGTTTACTTGGAATTAGAATGAGATATGTAGTGTCTAACCTGATGATTGATAACGCAAAGTTGACCGATTTATTTCTTACATTTACTTTTACTTGTTTATGGGGGTGTTGTTTTTTAATCTTATGACTTACATCTACGTCTGTACATATACATAGATACACATACACTCAGCTATACAGACACACACAATACATTCAATAGTTAGAGGCAGACCCGCAGAAAATACAGAAGGACAGATTTACATAAACTTATACAGACAATCGAACACACAGATAAACAGACACGGGCACAACACAACTGACACTTATAAACACACAAACACAAAAACTAATACAAACACAAGGAACGCACAAATAAATACACAAATAAGCAAATACACAAACACAAACGTATACACGGATATAAAAACACGCAAATACAAAGACACACATATACACGAATATACAAACAGGCAAACACTAAGTCACACACATATACAAGAATATACAAACAGGCAAACACAAAGCCACACACATATACAAGAATATACAAACAGGCAAACACAAAGTCACACACATATACAAGAATATACAAACAGGCAAACACAAAGTCACACACATATACAAGAATATACAAACAGCCAAACACAAAGCCACACACATATTCCAAAATATACAAACAGGCAAACACAAAGTCACACACATACACACGAATTTACAAACAGGCAAACACAAAGTCACACACATATACAAGAATATACAAACAGGCAAACCCAAAGTCACACACATATACAAGAATATGCAAACAGGCAAACACAAAATCACACACATATACACGAATATACAAACAGGCAAACACTATGTCACACACATGTACAAGAATATACAAACAGGCAAACACAAAGTCACACACATATACAAGAATATACAAACAGACAAACACTATGTCACACACATATACAAGAATATACAAACAGTCAAACACAAAGTCACACATATATACAAGAATTTACAAACAGGCAAACACAAAGTCACACACATATACAAGAATATACAAACAGGCAAACACAAAGTCACACACATATACAAGAATTTACAAACAGGCAAACACAAAGTCACACACACATATACACGAATATACAAACACGCAAATACAAAGTCACACACACATATACATGAATATACAAACACGCAAACACTAAACGCTCCGAATTATACCGCAACACACGGCGGATATAAAAGTTTAATTCATTCATTAAATTAGTCAGCTTTTATTTCCCTTAAAGTCCCACCCAACTCTTTGAAGAACAGGGAAGAAAGGTGGCTAGGATTGGGAGGGTGTATTTGCTGGGGGTTCGGAGAGGGAACATGATGATTTGCTTAGAATCAACACAAGGTCAAAGTAAATCTAAGACCTAATCTTTAAAAAAAAATGACAAGAGATGAAAAAGTCCGCAAAAGGAAGCAGAAATTGTGTCGATAGCTTTTCATTGTTGGTTGCCATGGCAACATTTTATTAACGATGTGGATTACCGTGGCGGAGACGGCATTAATTGATTAAACTTTACAATAAACAAACAACATGTATATATTTATATACATATAATACATATAACATAGCGCTATGTACATTTGTAACGTATAATTTTTTTTATTTGGAATATGATTCAGCTTACAGATAAAATCCTGATCCTGGAGTTATTAAGATTATTATGTGTAAGATTGAACGAAAATTAATATATAAGAACATATACGATTAAAAATTAAATAATAAATTACACTTAGAAAACGCAATAAGGTTGGATTGTGTATTAATCACCTACGATCCTTAGGAGAAAATTCTGAAAGAAATTATCTATAATTCACAAACAATCTGCAACACCACAGTTTATTGGCACCGACAGAGATTCGAAGAAGTGTATAATATCAGTATCTAGATATATCACTGAACACAAAAGTTGTGCGTATAAACGCAAACATGCACACTAAGTGTTTAAGGTACACTATAGTTTTCCCAGCCTCTAGTTTAGTCACAGACCGTCGCGAGTCACTAGTAATACATCCGCTGAGTTTCCATGCTCTCACTTTCTGTCAGTAAGGAATTATTCCCCCCTTTTCTGGAATCTTTACTTCTCTCCCCTTTTCCCCCCTTTTTATTTTTTGTTTCCTTACCACCCCACAATCCCCTGTACATTTTGTTCTCCCGTCATACCTTGTTTTCCCCGCTACATCAAACCATGAAGACATAGGATAACGCGAGGTGGGGCCCTCCTTGCTTCTCTGACTCGCAGAGATCGACTCTTCCCTCCATCCCCCGCCCCCCCCCCCATTTTTCCCCTTCCTCCCCTCTCTTCAACTACAACCTCATGCGCACCTTTTCGCGACCTTCTGAGCGAATGGCATCAGTCTGTCAGCGAGTCCCAGTGAATCGCTTGAGTGTGTCAGCGAGTCCCAGCAAATTGCGTCAGTGTGTCAGCGAGTCTCAGCAAATAGCGCCAGTGTTTCAATGAGTCTCAGCAAATTGCGTCAATGTGTCACCAAGACTCGGTAAGTCGCGTCTGTGTGTCAGCGAGTCTCAGCAAATAGCGTCAGTGTGTCAGCGAGTCTCAGCAAATAGCGTCAGTGTGTCAGCGAGTCTCGGCAAATAGCGTCAGTGTGTCAGCGAGTCTCGGCAAACTGCGTCAGTGTGTCAGCGTGTCCCAATAAATTGCGTCTGTGTGTCAGCGAGTCTCAGCAAATAGCGTCAGTGTGTCAGCGAGTCTCAGCTAATTGCGTCAGTGTGTCAGCGAGTCTCAGCAAATTGTGTCAGTGTGTCAGCGACTCTGAGCAAATTGCGTGAGTGTGTCAACGAGTCTCAGCTAATTGCGTCAATGTGTCAGTGAGACTCAGTAAGTCGCTTCAGTGTGTCAGCGATCCCAGCAAACTTCGCCAGTGTGTCAGCGTGTCCCAATAAATTGCGTCAGTGTGTCAGAGAGTCTCAGCAAATAGCGTCAATGTGTCAGCGAGTCTCAGCAAATTGCGTCAGTGTGTCAGCGAGTCTCAGCAAATAGCGCCAGTGTTTCAATGAGGCTCAGCAAATTGCGTCAATGTGTCACCAAGACTCGGTAAGTCGCGTCTGTGTGTCAGCGAGTCTCAGCAAATAGCGTCAGTGTGTCAGCGAGTCTCAGCAAATAGCGTCAGTGTGTCAGCGAGTCTCGGCAAATAGCGTCAGTGTGTCAGCGAGTCTCGGCAAACTGCGTCAGTGTGTCAGCGTGTCCCAATAAATTGCGTCTGTGTGTCAGCGAGTCTCAGCAAATAGCGTCAGTGTGTCAGCAAGTCTCAGCTAATTGCGTCAGTGTGTCAGCGAGTCTCAGCAAATTGTGTCAGTGTGTCAGCGACTCTGAGCAAATTGCGTGAGTGTGTCAACGAATCTCAGCTAATTGCGTCAATGTGTCAGTGAGACTCAGTAAGTCGCTTCAGTGTGTCAGCGATCCCAGCAAACTGCGTCAGTGTGTCAGCGTGTCCCAATAAAATTGCGTCAGTGTGTCAGAGAGTCTCAGCAAATAGCGTCAATGTGTCAGCGAGTCTCAGCAAATAGCGCCAGTGTTTCAATAAGTCTCAGCAAATTGCGTCAATGTGTCAGCGAGTCTCGGCAAATAGCGTCAGTGTGTCAACGAATCTCAGTAAGTCGCGTGTGTGTGTCAGCGATCCCAGCAAACTGCGTCAGTGTGTCAGCGTGTCCCAATAAATTGCGTCAGTGTGTCAGAGAGTCTCAGCAAATAGCGTCAATGTGTCAGCGAGTCTCAGCAAATAGCGCCAGTGTTTCAATAAGTCTCAGCAAATTGCGTCAATGTGTCAGCGAGTCTCGGCAAATAGCGTCAGTGTGTCAACGAATCTCAGTAAGTCGCGTGTGTGTGTCAGCCAGTCTCAGCAAATTGCGTCAGTGTGTCAGCGAGTCTCAGCAAATAGCGTCAGTGTGTCAGCGAGTCTCGGCAAATAGCGTCAGTGTGTCTGCGAGTCTCGGCAAATAGCGTCAGTGTGTCAACGAATCTCAGAAAGTCGCGTGTGTGTGTCAGCCAGTCTCAGCTAATTGCGTCAGTGTGTCAGCGAGTCTCAGCAAAGTGCGTCATTGTGACAGCGATAGTCCCAGCACATCGCGTGAGTGTGTCAGCAAATCCCAACACATCGCGTGAGTGTGTCAGCGAGTCCCAGCACATCGCGTGAGTATGTCAGCAAGTCCCAGCACATCGCGTGAGTGCATCAGCGAGTCCAAGAAAATCGCGGCGGAGTGCCAAGGAGCGTGAATTTTAAACTGAAACACAAAACAAACAAAAACTAATTTATCTTTTTTTTCCCCTTTCTCCATAAAACATGGCAAGTTGATGGGGTGATAATGGGGACGTTGACCAAATAGAGGAACAGTTTTTGTTTCGGAAATTAAGACAAGCAAAGTCATTCAACAGTCTAACGTTGGTTTAGTTCAGTAAATCACTCGGTCATGATACAGAGTCATTCATTTTCGGTGATGGACAGTTTCACTCTCTATTTTCGTCGATCGAGTTTTACAGTTAAAGATATAGATCTCAAACTCACACACTACAGAAAATAATTGATGTTATACTTTGATCAGTACTCAATGGTAATGGATACGTCAAGTTTACAGGACAGGGATCAAGGAATGTTCCCGGCTAACAGGAGAGGATCGCGCAAGCCGCGAAGAAGGTGGAGGAAAATTTGGTCCCCTCTGCTGTTTTCACCTGCACCAAATATGACCATGCATGTATTCCCAGGATTGGTTTCTTCAGCCACACAAGGGAAGGGGACGTACAATGCCACAGAGACAAACATACTTCAATAAGCCAAAGAAAAATACCGTTCTTTTAAAATAATTCATGATCTTTAAAAAATCTTTAATAAATGTATTGGCATCCATTGGTCCACTAGAAAATTATTGACGGTTAAAGTATATCAATATACTTGCATTGGATAAACGCTTTAAATAGTTTTGGTTTACCGGACTAGTGGAGAACCCCTAATTTGTGCTCAAAATAAATACAACTTGAATACAAATGAGAAATTATACGAATTCGTTATAGCTTTTAACAAATAGGAGGAACATTTGTTTTATTCTCTGTAAACTATATCTTACCAATGGATTGATTTGGTCCGACGGGATACTATAATCTTACTACCAACTATCAAGGTTTTGCAATATGAAAAAAAAAGTCAACACAAAATTTACTTCCAGTGATCTTCCAGAGTGTACTTCCATAATTGTGAGTCTCTAGACATGTGAGAATGGCTACAGAGAAGAATATTTATTTCTTCTGGCAATCTTTGTTTGGTGGACAATCGCACCCCCCCCCCTTCCCCAACTACAACTACGGGTCTGACATCATTCGCTAAAAAAATGTTTTTAAGTCGAATAGGATCAGCGTTGTACTGGATATTGACAAGTCTTAAGTAGGCGCGTGACCTTATAAAATGGAAGAGACCATGAGCATCCGGTGACATTTCCGCCATATTCGTAAAACAAAACATGCTTTTGCTGTCTTTTGACAATTGATTTCAACCTAGACGGCCAGTTTTGGTCTTTTAGAAATATACAAAGGCTACAATATTAGTTATGAGGCATCCGTTTTCAACATCAAATGTGAGTTGGCGATAATTAATATTAATAGTGTTAGTCGCGTTAAGTTAAATTTATCTTTGTTTATAAAATAAATTTGTCAAGAGTTGCGTTCTTGGTTGTTAAAAAAACCACAATGCGTAGATTCATAAAAACAAAACAAAAAACTAACATTCTTTTGCATCAAGCAATTAGTTTGGGATTATAAATATGTGACTCTTCACGTCTGACATTCACAATCCTTTGGGCAACAACTTTTGGAAATGAAATCAAATTTAATCTACTAAATATTTTTGTACAACCAGTAACGCAGCACACAGAGATGTTTTGAATCAAATGATCGAATGGGACCGGAAATGTTTTACACTTCGACCTTTTATGCATGCATATGCGTTAAGACTTGTCAATTCCGTCACCTCTTATGCACGTTGAAGAAAACCGTCGATATTTTTGTTATGAAACTAAAAGGAAATAGAAAAAAACAACATATCTTAATATCTTCTCTGTTATTGTTATATGTATTATTATTTGTGTGCAAACTCGGACAAATAGCCTTGTGAATAAACTAACAGCCAGTAATATCAGACAAGTATGTCTCTAGGATATGAATAGATATGATAAGGAATAACAATATATTTTATTTTTTATATCGAAATCCCTTCGGCCCGATTTAATTATATGTCTTTATTTAACCTCTAAACGAATTCTCTACTCGACAAAAAAAAACAAACAAACAACAATATCAAATAATGTTTCTCATATCAACAAGCTCCATATCTGGGGGAAACCATGTGTTCAGATATAAATCCAACACAGGGCTTTAGCGAGGACAAAAATGTAAACAGCCAAATAAAATATTATGTAAACAAGTTAGCGCAGCCAAAATATCTCAACTGAACCAAATCTTGACAAACAATTCTCTGAATCGATTCACAAACAATGATGGCTTTGAAAACATATGTGGGGGGTGGATAAATATTACTTCTAAAAAAATGAAGTTAAAAAAGGTAATGTTTACATAATAATCATGTTTTTAAAGGAGTATATTCCTTTCATTAGAGTTAAAAGAATAACTACTGTGAAACTATGTTTTTTTTCTGTTGTGCAGATTAATCAAGTTCTTAAAATATATTTCAGTGAAATGCTTTTGTTTTTAATATAATGATAAGCCTACTTGAAATCATTTCTTTAAGAACTTTGGGGAAATTAGCTCGACGATAATTCATGTCGCCTACGAAGTATTATATTATTAGTAGTGATTTAAAATGTAGAAATTTTCAATTTGAGTTTAAAATGTGTGGATAGAGTTTTCTATATATTTATAACAAATGCGCTATTAATGCTAGTTTAGATAAGTCTGATATATTTACAACTATTGCACTTTTAGGACTAGATTTTATAACTTATATATTTACACGTATTGCACTTTTGGGACTAGATTATATAACTTATATATTTACACCTATTGCACTTTTGGGACTAGATTATATAACTTATATATTTACAACTATAGCACTTTTGGATACTATTTATACAACGGTTACATTTACAACCATTTCACTTTTGAGACTTTATAATATAACTGTCATATTTAGAACTATTGCACTTCTGAAACAAGATAATATAACGGTCATATTTAGAACTATTGCACTTCTGAGACTAGATAATATAACTGTCATATTTAGAACTATTGCACTTCTGAGACTATATAATATAACTATCATAAATAAGAACTATTGCACTTCTGAGACTAGATAATATAACTGTCATATTTAGAACTATTGCACTTATGAGACTAGATAATATAACGGTCATAGTTAGAACTATTGCACTTCTGAGACTATATAATATAACTATCATAAATAAGAACTATTGCACTTCTGAGACTAGATAATATAACTGTCATATTTAGAACTTTTGCACTTCTGAGACTAGATAATATAACGGTCATAGTTAGAACTATTGCACTTCTGAGACTATATAATATAACTATCATAAATAAGAACTATTGCACTTCTGAGACTAGATAATATAACTGTCATATTTAGAACTATTGCACTTCTGAGACTAGATAATATAACTGTCATATTTAGAACTAATTGCACTTCTGAAACTAGATAATATAACTGTCATATTTAGAACTATTGCACTTCTGAATTTAGATAATATAACTGTCATATTTAGAACTATTGCACTTCTGAGACTAGATAATATATAAATGTTATATTAATATCTATTGCACTTATGAGACTAGATAATATAACTGTTATATTTAAAACTATTGCACTTCTGAGACTAAATAATATAACTGTTATATTTACAACAATTGCACTTCTTGCACCATATTATAGTAGCTAATTTCTATAACTTGCTTAATGTTTTATCCGTCCTGCACAATAAATCAATTTCAGACATCGGGTCGTGTTCAAATATACATCCCCAGCTGACATCACAGAAAGCGCTTTGATACATCATACAAGGAACTGTGTGATCTGTTTATGTTGTCTGGCAGCTGAAAGCTGAACGTACATTCTGTCTAGAGTGATCCATTCATACACTGCGACAACAGAGTAATACAAATACACTCGGACAACGGCAGCTTCAGTACCATCGGTGGAAGTCTCGGAATATGGAAAGCTACTTTCGGTAATAAGTTCATTCCTCATGACAATATTTGGTCATGGCGACTACTGGAGAGCTCACACACCCCGATAACATACGTGGCGATTACATACGCCTCGATTACATACGCCGCGACTACATACGCCGCGATTACATACGCCGCGACTACATACGCCGCGATTACATACACCACGATTACATAACACATGGGCAGTGGGCAACACAACAATTATTCTAAGCGAACATATGGCACACACCCTCACTCAACCACACACACACCATACATTTATACATGCACATATTGACTTTAACACTGACGATTGGTTGGCTTACAGACATAGGTTCTCAAAGAGGGCGTTATCGCCCTCCATGGGGCGGTAAGACGCTTGGGGGGAGAGGGGGCTGACGTTCCATGAAGCGTTTTTTTTTTTTTTTTTTTGGGGGGTGGGCGGTTAATGGCTAAAGGGTGTTACAAACGTACTTGATATGATTTGAACACTACAGCTATTTGAATCGATTAGCTTTTGGATTAAATGTGATATAAACGCAAATGCTGCTACATATCTGTTACCCCCCAACAGTAGGCATACATTTTATCATACTAATAAGAAATAGGAATCGCAATGACTTTTCGAAGAAGTAGGGGTCAGTACTAGACAAGTATGCTATGCGGCCGGCGTGTCCTGTGGTTGGTTCACCTGACTGTGACACGTGGCGGATAGGCCTACTATCCCTGCCGCCGACCGATCCCTGTCACCCTAACATCTGCTATTTATTACTGATATTTTAATATCAGTTTTACTGAGATGTCCTTTAGTACGTTTTATATTCAAAAGAAATCAAGTTACTATCTTCATTTAAAATAGATACGTAGTAATAATACAAAATGGGTAATTTATTTAATGTTTGAAACTATATATAATATTTATATAATTTACCAATACTTTTTACGTTTGATCATTTCAAAGTTATGCATCGTAAGCCTTTAAAAAAAAAATAAAACAAGAAAAAAAGATCAGAAATATTTGCTCAAATGAAACGGGTTAATTATCTCACTTTAAAAAAAAAAAATTACATTTGAATCAATAGTGATACCCAACAAGTTCTATTTTATAATATAACTAATATTAATGACTGATCATTATGTCTTTATATAAATTCAACATTATGGTATTCATAACCAGATTTATTTATTAGAGAATTAAAATAATTTACGATAAACAGTAGGGCGTTTGCAATCACGTGACAAAAAGCACGTGATTTTTGTTTACTTTGAGTAATGGTGTACAAGTAACAATGGCCGCTGTATTAATAAAGTTTCATAGAGGCTCGAGCTTTTTAAAAATGATGTTTTGTGTTTTAAGTCCTGTTAAGATTTAAGCTGTATTATGTCTGTTAAATAAAATAGGCTATTTTATTATTATCATAGACATAGATCATAGACGATGTGAGCATATTAGTGACTTGACTAGATAGCCTATTCACCAACACTATCACTTGGCATCCCTACTTGCGTTAGCCTAGCCTACGAAACATTAAAAGTGTAGGCCTAATCACATTAATCAATTAGTCTACAGTACTACTATTTACCTCTTTATTTTTGAGTAGGATAGCCAATATTCAGATGTGAATTTTGCATGATAAAGAAGTACTTCACCATTTTTGTACACCAATAGCGGCTTCTATTTACACAAATACGTCACTAAAAAACCTAAGCCACGCCCATTGGGAACGCTCTGTTGTAAATAAACATTTCCTGTATTAATTGTTTCTTCATTAAAGGTGTTAATATTTTAAACATTAATAATTAAATAAATTAAATAATATATTGCTATTAAATAAGTATCTTATTTTTCTTAATTAATAATACACATAAATTTATTTTAGAATTAATTTAATTTATGTTTAATTAAAGAACATGAGCATAAAAACTCGTTTAAATGTAATTAGTCTGTATCAATTAATGAGCGGTCAAGTGTAGGTGAACTCTCTGTATGCTTAAAACAGCTTTAGTGTGCGATAAAATCTGTCCACAGGCTTAAGTTGAACCAAAAGCTGAAAGTAATGGAGCGAATGCCAAGCATTTGAGAATAGCAGATGACTTTCCTAAGCACCTTCCTTCCAGATTTGTTCCGCAAATGGGCACATTTGGATGCCCATTTTTTTAATTGTTTCAAATTCAACTTGCTCCATTTTAAAATCGCTAATATTCCTCCACTTAAAAAAAAGATCAACATCTAAGAAGGTTGTAGTAATATCAAACCATTTAGATTTGGTGCGGTATAAAAAATGAGTCAATCGATTTGAAAGTTTTGCCGTTGATAAGAAAACTCCGCTTTGAGTGTTTCGATGTATTTTTGAAAAAGCTCAACCATCTATCTTAATATATACTTCAACATAGGGCTGTACAGGATGCTAAATGATTTGATATTATTTTCAGGGTTTCAATGCAAATCCATTCCAGTGGTCCTTGTAAATGAACGTTCAACTAACTGAAATGTGTCAGAAACATCGGCTTCAACAGTCCGTTTTCCTAACTAAAAACCGGAAAATGTTGATGTTGTTTTTATCAATAAAAAACGACGTTGAAAATCGCTCTGCGTGCCAAGTTTGGCACTCGTGCCTTTGGTTGTCAAATCCTGATTTAGAGTACAATGTGAGATTACCTAAAGACATCACAATTTTCTTTATAACTGGGTGAGTGCACGCTACCAGACAATCAAGCTTTACTTTTAGCTTACGTTTATTTGAGTAAAAAAAAAAGGAAGAGAAAACTAGCCCATTTCGAAAAAATAAATAAATATAAAAATCGAGTACACTACTTGTACTAGAAGACTTTTTAGTGTAAAAGAACCTCCTCCATCGGCGAAGGTAAGGCGTATCGTGGATTGATGTTGCAGTTTAAAAAGTAGTCTGTTCCAGATATATTGGTTGACTATTGTGTGACAACATTTAGTTACTAAAAGTTTTGGTGATTTTCTGCGTCGCTCACTGCAATATTACAGCAGTTCACAAAAAAGTAATGCATTCAATTATTTTTTTTAGACAGCTTTGCATTGATACCTTAAATTAATATATAATTTATTATTATTATTATTATCTGTACTACTATTATTGTCTCGATATACATTTTTTATTGTTTGCCAATTTGATACTTTTCTTGTTATGTTATTGATTAATCTCTAGATCAATGTCTTTTTTGTACTATGTCGCTAAACAAATATTGTTCCTTGACGAGAACTACAAGCGATGGCTACTGCACACCAAGGTGCGTTGGTTTGAAGAAGAGAACTGTTTAATATAATGTATGAGACTTGGATTCGGTGCTCGAATGTTTGAAAAGCAAATTTTTTATGCGAATCTTTGGGAGAAAATCAATCAGTTTCTCTATGTCTGTGACTTTTGGCAACAATTTTGTATGGCAATCTTATCACCCACTTTTGTGGAAAGTGGATTTTATGCTATTACCATTTGGTGCAAGCTGCAAATAGTGAAGCGTGGAGACCTGAGGCTTTTGCAACCAAAATTAAAACAAATACAGACAAACTACTAGAAACACACCAGGCAAACGATTCACATTAATATTGATTTTTTAAAATTTAGTTGTACTTATGTAATTTTTTCATCTATTAATTCTTACAATATCTTTCCTTTTTAAAAAGTTCCCTTTTTAAGATAATACATAAGCACACAAATCTAGTCGGCCCAAAAAAATTTTCGGAAACTATAATGACCCTTTAACTTCCAGAGAGGGTGGGGGGAATGGGCTCTAAAAAACAGTTGGGGGGGGGGCGGTGAGCTGAAAAAGGTTGAGAGCCTATGGAATATTATATTAACACTTTTAGTTGGAATTTAATATTAGGAAAAATAGTATAAATACCACTTCAAGACCGTTTTATGCAAGAGAAATATAGCACAGAAAAAACTTAAGCATACAATATGGACTAGTTTGTTGTACAAAATAAACACATTTAACAATTAAAATAAATAATACATTCACAATATAACATAATTGTATTATAACATCAACAAAAGAAATTTAAATAGAACCTTTAAGGACATAAATGAATATTTCCAATCAACTAAAGAAACTAAATTTGTAAATACATTTCGAAAACTCTTCATATCTAAAGGTAAAGTATTTGCATGCATTAAACATTCAATTTATACGCAAAAAAACAACAACACCTGAATAATATTAAAATTGTTCTGCAGTAAAATAGAGATTAGCGTAGGATGCACTGACACACATGTTGTAAAGAAAGTCTGAAAATTATAAGAAAAGATTAATGCTGAACAAAATAGAAGAAAAATTGCTTAAAATTTAAAGTAAAGAATTGTATTTTTAACAGTCACCATAAATTATACCACTCAAACCTATTGGCCCACAATGGGATGGAAAAGTAGTGTGACAGAAAAACATGATAACCAGACCAACTGACTGACAGACACACAGATAGAAATCTAGACTAATCCGTGGATGGGTAGATGGATGAATGGATAGATAGATAAATATATTGGTAGATAAATAGATTGATAGACGATACCTAAATTGGACAGGGCATACAAAGGAAAATGTCCCATGATAATTAAGACTTTTGAATTATCTCACGATTCTTTGAAAGACTGTAATAGTATGATATAGTCCACACTCGATTTACGCTCAATACGCTGCAAGCACTACAATTTAATGATCGCTTGAACATACAGTCTCTGCCTTTTCGAACAAAATCCATCAGCAATTGTTCGAGCATTCATCTTGTGTCTAGGGCACTGCGACCCAGCCTTGTCCCATAGGACCAGATCCTTCATTGTCAAATTCCGCACATTGTGTGCTCTTAGCCTGATTGCATGTATTGCAGCCAACAAAGTGCAAGGTATGTGCAACAGCAAGGCGTCATCAACCGAGCCTAACATCGAGTTCAGCAAGTACAAGGTCTGTGGGATTGTTTTAATGTCTTTTGATTTGTTTTTGTTGGTTTTGATTTTCCTTTGAATAACTCCGCCATGTTATCTTTTGTGGCTATTTCATTTCATTTTTTAAATATATTTTTTATTCTGGAAGAAAATAATGCTTGAGTTATGTCCCATTGACAGATTTATGTCCCATTCATCATTTATATTTTAGAGAAAGCCATGGAGAAAAAAAAATGGGCAAATGTCATCTTAGAGCATAAATTCTTTTGTAAATTTTTTCTTCATTCATCAGATATTTTTAAAAAGTAACATTGAGAAAATTAAGTATTGCCCTGTATGTAAGGAATTACACCTAAGCTAGATGTGCATGTAAGGAATTACACCTAAGGCTAGATGTGTAAATTAAAATATTGACCCTTTACTTATTTCATTATTATCTAAAACTCTACGGCCTGTAGATATCCAAAGAAATATTCATACAAAGTTTGCCACACTGCCTCTTGCAACATACACATGATCCACATCTTGTTTGAAATATACAATTCCTAAAAATGCGCAAAATACCAAGGAAATCTTCCTTTTTGGACTGAATATTTGTGTAACCAATTCAAGACTGAAAACAGGGCGAATTAAGCCCGCTAGCACGTCGTAAGAAAATGTCATAGCGAACAACTCCAAGAGAACATCACTAAAGAAAACATCATTAAAAGAACATCTCCAATAAAATAAAATCTCCAAGAAAACATCTCCAACAGAACATCTCCAAGAAAACATCACTAAAACATCTCTAAGAGAATAGCACCAAAAGAACATCTCCAAGAGAACATAAAAAAGAACATCTCTAGGAAAACATATCCATGAAAACATCTCCAAGAAAACATCTCCAAGAGAACCTCACCAAAAAAATACACCAACTCATTACCTATCGCTATTTTCTTTGTTTATCGTTTCGGTGATGTTGTATGCGCATTCTTTTGTAGTTCTTGAAAATGCATCATACCATTTCGGAGCAGGAGTCAACATTCCTGGAAATATCTAACGAATCTTCGTCTTTTCAACTAGTTCTTCATGTGAACACCTAATGAAATATAATATAACAAACATTAAATCTTCTTGTATCGTTTTGAATATAAAATATACCTTAGAAATAAACCTCCCCAATTTTTCTTAATGTTTAACGTATCGGATAAAGTAATCAATGGCATAGAAAAATATTTATATTTTGTTTATATCCAGCTAGCTGTGCTGAATTCAGTCTGGGATGTTGACATATGAATGGCTCAAATAAATGATGAAAACCTTTTACAGAATTTAGATTTTTTTTAACAAACAAATATAAATATTTCTCGACAGCTTCCGACTTCCGAGCCTAAATGTCTGTCCAAATGTATGTCTAAATGTCTGGTGAACACATTTTAACTAATCCGTTTTTTTATCTGATTATCTGTCGATGAGTCTGTCGTTTGATCTATCAAACATGTATGTGTTTGCGTGTGTGTGTATAAATATGTATGTATATATATATATATATATATAATGAATTGAAGCGAGTCTGCGTGTGTATGTTTTTTACTGTGTGTAAGTATATGATTTTCTGTATTTGTCTGCATGTACGTTTTGCATTTCCAAGAGTGCGTCTTGCCTGTCTATATTAATAACTTCCAGCGTATTTTTACTCCCTTTCTTTTAACTGGTACCGTCTGTCTGTCTGTCTGTCTGCTTGATAGCAAAACTTTGCATCGATTTTTCGACCACTTCCCGTCGTCCAATCGAGCTGAAACTTAGACAGCAGACTTGTCCAGACTAACAATACATTCTATCAAATTTTCAGCATCATAGCGTTTGGAATAGTCACGAATTCATTCGACCAATTGGCGCATCGAGGAATATATTCCACGTCCAACATAGCTGCCTCTCCCGGAAGAGACGGAAGTAAGCAAACTTTTCGGATATGTTCGTTTTTACGAAATAAATAGAATGAAAACGACACAATATATCCGAAACAAAGCGAGTTATCTTTTTATGGTTTTTGCGAGCCAAAGATATAAAAAAAGGATGCGCAAAAGCGAAGCCACGAACGTGGCTTCATGCATTAAAAAAAATGCGCAATCGTTATAATTAGATAAGTTTTTTGCCGACATTACCGATTCGAAAGTGTAGTTTTGTAGTGAAGTGGAAATGGTAAACTTTGTTTACAAAGAAAGGGAGGATTGTAAAAAAAACTTTGTTTTTATGGTTTTCTTGTTATGTCTGCATATAAAAAGCCATATTTTCCTCTTAATGTGGATCTGTTTATTGTGATGAACGCGTAGATATATACATGTCTTGAAGATAGCCCCTAACTTTATTTTTATTTAAATGGGAATGGGCCCCTTTTATGGCGAGCAAAATACCAGAGTCATTTAAACGGGATTTTACTGAAGAAAGCCCTCAAGGTTTGACCATCTACAATTCACAGCATAGTAAACCACTAGACTAGTCTGCGAATTACAAGCTAGTTGACCACTAGACTAGTCTGCGAATTACAAGCTAGTTTAACCACTAGACTAGTCTGCGAATTACAAGCTAGTTGACCACTAGACTAGTCTGCGAATTACAAGCTAGTTTACCACTAGACTAGTCTGCGAATTACAAGCTAGTTGACCACTAGACTAGTCTGCGAATAACAAGCTAGTTGACCACTAGACTAGTCTGCGAATTACAAGCTAGTTGACCACTAGACTAGTCTGCGAATTACAAGCTAGTTGACCACTAGACTAGTCTGCGAATTACAAGCTAGTTGACCACTAGACTAGTCTGCGAATTACAAGCTAGTTGACCACTAGACTAGTCTGCGAACTACAAGCTAGTTGACCACTAGACTAGTCTGTGAATTACAAGCTAGTTGACCACTAGACTAGTCTGTGAATTACAAGCTAGTTGACCACTAGACTAGTCTGCGAATTACAAGCTAGTTGACCACTAGACTAGTCTGCGAATTACAAGCTAGTTGACCACTAGACTAGTCTGTGAATTACAAGCTAGTTGACCACTAGACTAGTCTGTGAATTACAAGCTAGTTGACCACTAGACTAGTCTGTGAATTACAAGCTTGTTTACCACCAATACAGAAATAGAACTTAATGGAGTCTTAACCCCAATTATTTGCCAATCCAAGACAAGTCTTCGAACTAAGTGGAGCCTTTGTTCAAGATTTGAGGCCTGCTAATCACAGACTAGTTTACCTCTGATAATTGGCTTAATGCAAAACTTGTACACATTTTACTCGAGACGATTTCAAAACTTTTACTACACTGTTCAGAATTGACAAATAGAATTACTTGTTAGCGCTTGTTTAACAGCCTAATAATAATCTTTATTATCCCGAATAAAATTAGTTTTATTGCGCAACTTGTAGAGTTTAAGACATCAAAAATTAAAATGGAACATCTCCATTGAAAATTACGTTCATTATCCCATAATAAAAGCATTTTCAGAAGCCCATGCTAAACATATTTTCATAAGATAATGTTTAAAATAGTCTGTTAAAACTTGAGACTAGTTAGGAGCGGGCGTCTACATCGGGTCAGATTGGGATACTTGACACTAATTGGGTTAGTATTTGCTGGGCTAAACCTTGCAAGACAATGCAAGAATAAAGATACTTTCTGAATCTGTTCTACATTCATCAGATATTTTTAAAAAGTAACATTGAGAAAATTGAGTATTGCCCTCAAGCAAGAACCTTAAAATTAACTGATGAAAAAGTGTAAATATATTTTTTTTTAATTAGCATCAATAAATTAAGTATTTTAAGATGATTTAAAAATAAAATCATTTTATGATATTCCTTTACCGTTTTAAGTTATCTTTGTAAGTAAAAGTAAAGTACCCGTCGGACCAAACTGATCATAGTGCTCGTGAAGCAGCGTTTATCAGTTTCTGTGGCCACGGCATACGGGGGGATGTGTGGCCAGCACAATGCCCAGCCGCCTTTACTTTACCCCAACTAGTGTCAGGTACCCATCACAGCTGGGTAGACTAAGGGGCTAAAGGACTAATCCTAGCCTGCCTAAAAGAAAAGGTCATTTTTACCTGTCAAGGACAAATTTGCGAAAAATATAAGATTCCATGTAATGTCGTTATGTCGGTATACATACATAGGCACTATCACACACACACACACACAGACACGTGGTGAGGTTTTAAGCCCAGTTTATAATATCTGTGGATGAAACAATAAAAGTTGTATAGCGATTTGTCAGAACTGTGTGTGAGAGGGAGGGAGGGGATGAATGTTATGAAATGAACCCTTACAAGTAAATGCTGAAGAACAAGACTGAACCCAACCTTGTAAACTCTGTTGAGCGCCTCACGGGCGTACACCTTGGCCTACATACTTTGAAATCTTATTTAATAAATAATGTTTCCCGTAATAACAGTATATTTACTTCATAAACGGTAGATTCTAATTGTATTAGCTTTTTTCTTTGGGTTTAACATGTTGTTAGTAATTAAGTCATTTGTTAAAAGTACATGTACAAGGAGTTTACCTAACTGAACTTCACGTACAGTTACATGCTGAGCCTGCCAATTGTTGCACCTGTCTTACTTGTGTAAGCTAAAAGGCTAGTCCAGTGTAGAAGTCTAAAGATGTTATTGATGGAATGTCCAAAAACGTATGTACAGTTCAAAACGAAATTGGAGTTTAGTTAATAATAGAGTAATGTACCTTGTAGCTAGATGGCACTGAGCTATATATACATGGAGTGCTCAAGCAATTAAAATAGAGAAGAAAAAATGGGAGAAAATGCGGCCTTTTTAATATAGATAGGTGCACTGTAGACTGACCTATATATACATAAAATTACTTAAAATTTAAAAACTTTTGTAATTGCGTCATTGTAATTTGATAAAAATGAACTATTTTATATAGACTCTATATACTCTCTTATACTAGAGAGTTGTGTTAACTTTAATAAGTACCGGATTCATTTCTTTGTCCAGTCAAAATATGAAATGGTTGATATTTGTCTGAATAATTCTTTGAATACCACATACGCTTATATATGTTAACTGAGTAAGTAATTTTAATGTATATAATAGTATATATGTATTATTTAGACGCTAATTTATATATAGTTCAGTCTACGGTGCACCTATCTATATTAAAAAGTCCGCATTTTCTCCTACAATTTTCTTCCTTTGAGCACTCCATATATTAGAGCTCAGTCCTAGATGGCACATGAGTAGAAATTATGTACCTTGTAGCTAGATGGCACATGAGTAGAAATACTATTTTTCCCAACTCAGTGCCGCCTCACAACTGTTGTTGTTTAAATGCTAACTCTACTTTAGAAATGTAATTATTTAGAATGGAAATGAAATTAATTTCATCAGTTCATGTTCATGTTGCGCTTGCCACACAATCCCCCAGTATGCCGTGGCTACATAATCCCTATGAATCAATTAGGTCGACGGGATACTTTTTAAGCTGCAATATGCCCAGACAAATGGATATAAACTGTCTTTCCGAATTCCATTATGGCATGTAAAGCATTACTTAAATGCAAAACTAAAATTATTTTAAAAGTGTATCCAAATGTCAATAATGTAAGACTAAACTAAAACCCAATAGACGCGGATGGTTTCAATAATGCAAGACTAAACTAAAACCCAATATACGCGGATGGTTTCAATAATGCAAGACTAAACTAAAACCCAATAGACGCGGATGGTTTCAATAATTTTCTCTTTAGAATATGGCTCAGAAAATTCCTTTAAACATACATTTAAAGATTTATTTTTTACTAATCTACCTTTGAACTATGAAGTAGATGGATAGATAGATGCAAAGATTGGTCAAACATAAAAGAAAATGTACATTCTAAATTTCAAATATATTCTATCATAAATATTAAACAAGAACTATCAATATTCTTTTTTATGTTCTTTTAACATAGTTTTAAAAGTTATATTTATATTTTTATATTTGGCATCGTAACAGGGCAGGACATTGCCCTTAATTCAAGCTGATCAAAAGAAAAAAAAGTAAAATTAGAATTAATATCACCATTGACAAGTCTTAATGAGGCGTGAACTTTTGAACCCGAATGTTCGTGAACTTCCTGTTCTATTTTTAAACTAATAACAAAAAAAGCATGCTTTTGCTGGTGTTTGACAATTGATTTCAACCTTGACGGCCAGTTCTAGTCTTTTAGAATTAAACAAAGGATACAATATTAGTTATGAGGAATCCGTTTTAACATCAAAAGTGAACAGGCGATAATTAATACTCAAGTGTTAGTCGCGTGACGTAAAATTTTTATTTGTTTACAAAATAAATGAGTCAAGAGTTGCGTTTTCTTGGTTATTGAAAAACAAAATGCGTAAATTCATAAAAACGAATAACAAAAATTATTTTGCATTAAGCAATAAGTTTGATATTTTAAAAGGGTGATTATTCCCTTCTGACTCTCACAATACATTGTTTTGCTTTGTAAACATCTTTTGGAAATGAAATAAATTTTAATCCCCAACAAATTTGAGTACAACCAGTAAAGTAGCACACAGACATTGTTTCGAAGAAAATGATCGAAAAAGAACGGAAATGTTTTTGCACGTGACCTTTTATGCATGCATACACGTTAAGACTTGTCCATAGACTATAATAAGATGAACCGCTTGCTCTATTTTTAGAACTTATATGTACTTTTTTTTCCCGTGCGCAATCAATAAGTCTGTCTTAAATTACTTCTACGCTCCTCGTTGTTACTTAAATATATTTGCTGTATAGAACTTTCGATTTTAATTTTTCATTGAGAAAATCGAAGTGCTTCAATAAAACGGAAGTGCAAAGGAAACAACGAATCGGAAATTCCGAAAAGCAGTCTTTCGAGCAGAAATACTAAAGCAAGCGGTCCATGTGTATTATAGTCTATGATATCACTTATAATCCTCACTTTGCCCAACTCTCTATTCCATCATGTGTATTCTTCCATCAAAATTACTTAGATAAACTTGCCGCGAGGCTTCGTGTGTAAATCAGAAATGCACATGCGCAAAGACAAAATTGGATTAACCGGAAAACTGCAAGCCGACCTACTTCTATCTATGCTGCCTTCAGTTCCGCTATATACGCGCCCGGGACTGTAAGGGTTAAGAGTAAGTAAGTAGGAAGTAAGTATCCCAATTAGCTCGATTCAATATAAAGGAAACGTTGAACAGTGTTCACAAGTTTCTGTGACCACGGCATACAAGAGGATTGTGGTGTAGACAGAACAATGCCCAGTGGGCTTATTTATTTCCAACTACTTTCAGTTACATTAAAGCTGGGTAGTCACCCTCCAGACACGGGAACAAATCCTAGCCAAACGAACCCGGGACCGGCTGCATTCCATTGTAATGCGCTGTCGCTAGGCCACTGTATCCCACTTAAACAAGAAGCGTGGGCGATATCGATCATTCATCTATCATTATTACATGATAAAATTATGAGTATATGCTTCTGAATGGGTATCCATGTATGTATTAAATATATATGGTAGGCATCAGTGGACGTGTGTTTAAGCGCGTGCATAGATCTATGTAGGCGTGTATTACAGACCTGTATACACCAATTAGGGTGTATTTATTTTACATCTATATGTGTTTGTGTGTCTGTATGTGTTCGTATGTTTATATGTGTTTGTGTGTCTGTATGTGTTCGTATGTTTATATGTGTTTCTGTGTCTGTATGTGTTGGTATGTTTACAAGGGTGCTGGTACGCCGTGGAGATTGACTGATTGGGGGACACCCAGGGAATATATAGATGCCAATTTATTTGGGGGCACTTAGCTTGCCGGACAGTGGGTGGGAAAGAGGGAGGGGTCAGTTTATTGATTCCGACGTCTGAGTTGCATAAATATTGAATGCCGCCCCAGCCGTATACACAAACACACACACACACATTATATGCACACATAACCAATCTAAACGACTTCCGAAAACTTATACTGCAGAATTTATGCGCAATGTTCTAACACTGCTTTCCTCTTTAAAAAAATGCATTGACACCAACATTAACATGCAAGAATATAGTTCTTCTAAAAATAAAAAAATAAACAATTAATTCAAGCACTAGACGTCTTGGATTATTCAATCAGACACTCCAGGAAATGTTAGGTCTCCCTGCGCATTCTAAATTCCTATTGAATCCGACATTTATATTTTAGTCATTACGAGCTGAAATTTCCCTTCTTGTGAGACCAATGTTTCTCAAGGTGTAGAGATGCATTCAATCAATTTGATGTGGTCGATGTTTTAAGTCAGGCTAAGCTTTTCCTGTTTTTTCAGATGTTTTAGTAAATAAAATTCAACGTTTTAACATTGTGTTTTGTGAAAGAGTTTTCTAGCGTTGAGTTTAATTTTAAGTGTAATTTATTCAGTGCAACGAAAACAATATTAGAATCCCTGAGTCAAGGTTTGTCAAATCTACATAACTATTATGTTTTTCAAAAATTGCTGTTGAAGATAGATATATATATATAGACATATTGATTTATAGATAGATGAATAGAATAATAAAAAAAGTAAGATAGATAGGTAGGTAGGTAGGTATGTAGGTAAGTAGGTAGATATATAAATAGATTGATAGGTATGAAGGTAGGTAGGTAGGTAGAAATGTAGGTACGTATGTAGGTAGGTTGGTAGATAGATAGCAAGCTAGCTAACTAGCAATCATCGTAGGTAGATATGTAGGTAGATAGGTAGGTAGTTAGCTAGGTAGATAGGTAGGTAGGTGAGTATATAGGTTGGTAAATAGATATATATTTAGTTAGCTAACAAGAAAGGTAGGTAGGTATATAAGTTGGTTGGTAGGCAGATAGATAGGTAGGTAGGTAGGTATCTGGCAAGATATGTAGGTAGATAGGTAGGTAGGTATATAAGTTGGTTGGTAGACAGATAGATAGGTAGGTAGGTAGGTATCTGGCAAGATATGTAGGTAGATAGGTAGGTAGGTAGGTAGGTAGGTAGGTAGACAGGCAGGTAGATATGCATGTATGTAGGTTTGTAGGTATGTATGTATGTAGGTATGTAGATTGGTTGGTTGGTTGGTAGGTAGGTAGTTAGGTGTGTATGTATGTATGTATGTATGTAGGTAGGTAGGTAGGTAAATAGGTAGGTAGGTAGGCATGTAAAGGGAGACAAATACTGTAAAAATACAGCCATTTATGAGTAAAAATCGGATGTTATTCTAACTTCTAAATAAAATGCTAAAAATGTATTATCATTTAATTTGGTGTTGTTTTGTTTGTTTATGTTTTTTACAGCTAATTTATTTATTCATTGCACTATCATTTTTTTTATTTAACCAAAGTGATTTTTATCAACTGTTAAGTCGGTTAAATATTTTTAACAGGTAAATAAAAACACACACAAATATAAATTGATATAATATGTAACGAAATAGGGACGTAATAATATCGTTTATGTGTTGATGGAAACTAGCAAATTTCACCAACCAGCACTAATAGCAACTTCTATAGCGTGAGTCTTTTCCACTAAGTAGGTCAAGCTCTTCAGGAGTATTTTCAAACGTGATTTTAGTAATTTTTGGGGAGTTTTATAATTTTTGTTGTTCTTGGTCATCTTAGATCGTTTGCTGATATTAACTTTTTTAAACCATATTAAAATTTATTACACTCAGTTTTAGATAAGTTGATTACATATTTAAAAAAAAAGAATGGTAGACGACACAGATGTAGATAAGTAGACGTACAGATAGCAGAAAAAATGACCAATAACTTGTAGATATGCAAACAAGTAAAACGACAGGGAGAATGGGAGAGTAAGAAAACAAAGGAGAGGTTAGATGGATAATTATGTAGATAGATAGATTAGATAGATAGATAGATAGATAGATTATATAGATAAATATATATTAGATAGATAGATATATTAGATAGATAAATGTAATAGATAGATAGATAGATATATTAAATAGATAGATAAATATATTATATAGATACATAGATTGATTAGATTAGATATATAGATAAATAGATAGATAGATTACATAAATAAATAGATGACATAGAAAGCTAGACACATGTTATTTTCACCTTGATGTTATTTTGAGTTGAGAATCAAAGGGAGGTTATCGCCCCCTTGCAGCCTTTACTTCCAGAGTTCAAGATCTTCTTTCTCCTAGAGCTGAACTCTCTATTCCAACAGAGCCTCTCGGGAAATCTTCACTTTCTACAAACTCACAGACACAACACCCGACTCCCGCCCAGCGCACTGACCCTCCCCACCGCCCCCTCTTCTGGCTATTTATTGTCTGCAAACGGCCAATAACCTGTTTAGGACGTGTCCTCCCCGGTCCGACGGTCATTTTTTTTCGTCGTCCATTTATCTCAGTTAGCTTGGCCAGTAGTGCTGCGTGTCTCTTCCATTAACTTATTCGTGGAGACAGAAACCTACTTTACCATAGAATGTCATCGTGACTCTACAATCTTTTATATTAGCCTACAATACTAAATCTACTCACTGAATATGAATTCTGACTCTTACTATCTTTGTATATTACAATAATAATTCTACTCATTGAAATAGGAATTCTGACTCTTACTATCTTTGTATATTACAATAATATATATACTCAGTGAATATTATTTCTGACTTTTACTATCTTTGTATATTACAAATCCAAATCGACTTGCTGAAATATGAATCTTGACTTTAACATTATTTTTATATTACACGACTAAATCTACTCACTGAATATGAATTCTGACTCTTACTATCTTTGTATATTACAATACTAAGTATACTCAGTGAATATGAATTCTGACTCTTACTATCTTTGTATATTAAAAATTCAAATATAATTACTGAAATATGAAAAATGACTCAGACTACTTTTGTACAAATCTACTCAATCAAATATGAATTGTGAGTTAAATTTTCTCTTGATAAGACAATAAAATAAAATCTACCATCTTACCTTAAATCTATATTTTATCACAGTACTATATGATGCACAAAGTTAATCGTGATTCAAATTCAAGTTATATTTCGTATTTCTGTGAAGAAAATATTTCTTGAATCAAAACCAGGTTTCGGACTTCTAAATGATAGTTTAATAGCCTGATTACTGGTAGTCTACAGGCCTACTAAATGATAGATTAAATGATAGAATAACATCCTACTTACTAGTAGTCAATAGACCTACTAAATGATACACCAATAGCCTGATTACTTGTAGTCGAAGACTAATCGCCTCGTTAACTGCAGTCTATCGGTCTACTAAATGGAAGCATGCAAACATGATGTCTATTCCCAACTGAACGCTAAGCTCTTTAAGCACACTTAAAGTATGTCTATATCAAGGGGCAAAAATATATGTCATTTGACCAGAACTACACGGCTGTCCATTTGCTTACTAATTATATTTAATAATATCAGTCTTTTTCTACATTGTTTTCTTTATATATACATACATTCGTCTCTATCCCTTTTACTCCTTCTCTCTCTCTTTCCCTTTCTCTTTAAATCGCTAGCTATTTCTGTCTATCTAGATCAGCGTTTAAACTGCTGAAACGATTAATGAATAATTGTGAGTAGACTTTATTGATAAATTACGTTTTTATTGGGGTTGTTGTTGCTTATTAAGATTCAATGTCAGAGTTTGGAATCTCAATATATTTTACCTACTTTTTCTTTCCTTTTTCGTTCCTGTTTTCCTTCCTTTTCTCTCTTCCTTCTATTTTAACTTAATTTTCAGTGTGATGGCTGTTTCGTGTTGCTGGTGTTTTTTTATTCAGGCATGGAAGTAACGCAAGAAAGACAGAAAACGAGAAAGAGGGAGAAAGACAGAGCGAGAGAGAGAAAGACAGATAGAGAGAAAGAGAGAGAGAGAGAGAGTGAAAGATGTTAGGAGTGAAATCACATGGCAGTTGGGGGCTTGAGCTTATTGAAAATCAATGTGTTTTCAATTGCTTCCATCTTCCAATACATACACACACCCCTGTTTCCAGTGTTTGTAAGTCTCTTGCTGGAGCAGCTTTTGGCTTAGTCGCAGTTGTCCCTTCCCCACCCACCCCACTTGTCCTTTTCTATTTTAAAAGAAAGAGATGAAAACTTAACTCTGTTTGCCTAAGCTAGACCAGAGTTGTCCTCCCGGTCGAGTTAAACATCTCTTTCAGTGAGATTACATCATTGGATGGGAGAATGAAAGAGAGAGAGAGAGAGAGAGTAAGGTTTGAACCTCTATGTGCGCATGTGTGTAAGAGAGAGAGAGAGAGAAGCATGTGTGCGAGTGTGCATTGTGTGTGTGTTTGTGTGTGTGTTTGCTTCTGGAATATTACAGAGATATTATGGCTCTAGAGAAAGGGATGAAGGGAGACTATAAGTAAAAGCAAGATTTAAAAAGGAAGTTAGCCTTAGCGTACATTCAGAGAAACTTTGATAATATAGATTTAAAAAAAAATCTTTTTCGAGATATTTTTTTAAAAAGTCTATAAAATAAAGTATTTAAAACCAAAAGCGTCTGTAAAAGTGTCTAAAATGTATATTATATCAAAAGTGTCTGAAATCAAATGTGTCTGAAAAAGGTGTCTCTGAAATCAAATGTATCATATGTCTTTAGTCAATAGTGTCTATAAAATTATGTCTAAAAATCAAATATGTCTAAAATCAAGTGTCTGAAAGGAAATGTGTCTGAAAGGAAATGTGTCTGAAATAAGGTGTCTAAAAATCGAATGTGTCTGAAATCAAATGTAAGATATAAGAAATATAAGATGTCATAATTAGCCGACGGTGGAAAAGATCAGGTAAACAAGTCACATGACTTGGTGTGAATTGTCAGCCTATTCCAAATTTTGACCCAATGAACTAGAATTCTAAATGAGAAGTTGTGGACATAGACATAAGTTCTGAGTAAGACTGTGGAATTCTCAAGGTGGCCACAGATCAACCTACGCATCTAAAGAAGCGAATGGCGTTACACAAGTAAAGTTTCTCTTTCATTTGATTTATTCATCAAGTAATTAACTAATTATTGTGTCGTCTGTTACAATTTTAAAATAGTTAAATTGAGCACGAGAAAAGTTCGTTACATTAATTAATTACTTATTATTTTATTTGAAAAGTTTGGCGACATTGTCCTCACTGTTCGTTGTGGTTAAAGATGTTATACAATTATGTTTGTTTTGTTTCTTTGACTAATTATAATAAACTGTTGTGTTTACATTGCAATGAGGTTATATACTTTATCGAAGACAAAATAAGTCTATATTTGACAACAATATTATTTATATGTGAATTGGTTGTTTAAGTAAAAAACAACAACAAAGAACAGTTGCTAATAAGTGAATGAGTGGATTGAGCTCTGGAAGAAAAGTACCAATTCAGTCTTTATTTAGAAGCAATACGTGGTTGAAAACGATGGAGTTACGTTAAGAGATTTGTGGTTTAATCGCTTCATCACAGGGAGCCAGAGAAGATATTCTAGAACAGGGGAGATTATATCAGATTATCAGCGACACAATACGTTACACTAAATTAATCGAGCGAGTAAGTTAGACAATATAGTCAAGTTAAAGGGTCATTTGTCATTATACTTTAGATGAATTAACATGTGATTTGTAACCTGAAGAATATGTGTTTACACTATCTAAGCATTGAAAATGTGCATGTTTTAGACATTAACATGTGATTTGTGGCAAGGTGAATGTGTGTTTATGCTGTCTGAGCATTGAAAATGTGCATATTTTATACAGTAACCTGTGATTTGTGACCAAAAGAATATGTGTTCATACAAAATAAGCATTGAAAATGTGTATGTCTTATACAGAATGTCAGAAACATGTGGTTTGTGGCCAGAGGAATATGTGTCTAAATTATCTAAGCATTGAATATGTGCATGTTTTATACAGTTTAAAAAATTCTTCACACGCAAACACAAAGCTTGAGAGAAAAACTGTAAAGGTACAGAAAAGGGTGACAGACGTTTTGTCTAATTTGATGCTTGAGGCTAACCATGCCTGGACACGAGGACTGATCTTATTACTCAATCTAGTGTTACGAATGTACATTGGACGCACAAGCCTAAGGGAATGGGAGAGAGTTTACTCCAGAAGATGATGAAATAAAAAGAAAAAAATGTGTGAAATTTCATGATAGAAGCGTGGAAATTATTGGGACTGAGGATAATAGTGTCATATAAATCATAGATAAATATATTGTCATAGAAATTATGGCGTCACTGGTAGATTGTCATAGAAATCGATGATTCACTAATAGATTGTTAAGGAATCAAGAAATCATTAGAAATGAAAGACTTAAAGGTAGATTGGCACTTAAATCAATAAATTTCTAGTCGATTGTCATAGAAATATTCACTGAGCATTGTTATAGAAACATTGTGAGCTATTGTCATAGAAATCTATGTTTTAGTCATTTAAAGATTATTATGGAAATCCTGGCTTTATTGATAGACTATCATGGAAATCATTTTTGTCGATTTCTAACAAATCATTGTTTTAGAATTTCTTGGATCATAGATGATGGTCTCATTTAAAGCATAGTTTTACATAATAATGCAGCTACACAATTATACAATCATTGGTCGGGATGTCACGAATAGTCACTGATTAGGATGTCGTCAAGACTTAAAGTCATTGATTGGTCTATCATAAAACATGACGTCACTGATAAGACGGTCAGAGTAATCAATTAATCACAAGATTGTCATGAATTGTATTAGAACCATGAAACGCAATTTGTTAAAGATTAAACAAAATAAAATCAGTTAGATTTAAATGGTGTTTGCCTTCAATCCACCAGTGAAGAGAGCTAGAATTCCGCCTTAATTGTGTGTGTGGGGGGGGGGGGGCGGGGCGGGGGTACTTCTCTTAGTCCGTACAAAAATAAATGTCTTTATTTATCAAGCCCAAGTTGCTAAACTTGTTTTAAGTCTTCTCTTCATAAAATGTCATAAGTCTCAAGGCTAATACAATGTCTGTTTACAAACTTTAGGACATAGCCTGATTCCGAGCGGTATTTAAGTCTAATATAATTAGGAATTAAATAATAATTGACAGAATAATTGTGCAAGGAGTCGAACAGAGACCGTCTCAGTTGTCAAGGAAAATGCCATGTACTAAGTTCAATAGCAAACAGCTTTATGTGGTAGATAACTCTATTTCAAAGGGTGGAAACCCTCAGTGAAACCAAAAGTGCAGACAAGCAGTACTTACGCAAGGTCACAGGCACTATAAAAAAAAAAATGAATACCGTACCATAAACCAACAGCAAACAGGTGGCGTTAGAAAGCACGTAGGCTTAAACTATTGATGATTGGTAGAGGGTTATTGTAGGCTAAGGGTCAGATACTAACACCGTGACAATATAAACGTATAAATGTGATGCAACTCACAGAATGGTACTGAAGTCGGTAAAATTAGATATTAAGTTTAAGGTGATCTTCTTCTTCTTCATATTACTTTGGAGACCCCGTTAGAACCGTGGAAAAAAGTCCACAATTTGAATACACATAACAATATAACACATAACAAACAACAATTATATACAGATAAAAGAGTGTCACTTTAGGTTTTTAGACCAGGACTTAAGTGACGATTTGAAAGCCGGAACTGTAGGGGCAGTGATGGAGGCCTGGTCCAGAGTGTTTAGTTTAATAAAAGCTAATTCATTTATCTACACAGTGAAGAAAAAGAAATTTAAAATTGATTTAATAGTTCAAAAGTTATTCGAAATTATGTAAGTAGATGTAAAGAAAGTCGTTTTGGAGAAAAATGAAAAATAAAACACTACGGATTTTTAAAAGTTTAGCATTGTAATAGATAATTGAATATTACCAAGATGAACAAATATTAACCAATCGTCATGAAATTAGGCAAATACTTTCATATTGAGTCAATACACAAGCTGTTAAAGTTGTAAAGATTTTAAATAATATTTATTTGACTTAAAAACAATTTTATCATTAGAAGATATTTCGTTTGATTTTATACAAAAGCTGCATAAAACACATTTTTATTAAACTTGCGTAAATAATTTTAGTTTGAAAATGACCTAGGACTCATTTTACACATTATTTTGCATTTATTAAAAATCCGTTTTACCGACTTCCGAACCGGTTCGTGGGGTTGCATCACAAATATGGTTAAGAAAGGTTTTTCAAATATCATTAATGTGTTACCTTATTTTAAAATCAAGAGGTTACGGTTGTTAGGAAATTTTTCAAAATCTTTAAACCGTAGCAGAAATATGTTATAAAAGATACAGCTTTTCTGTATTGTTCTTTTTTAGTTTAAATATTGTATAATGTAGGCTTATATTATGTTTTGTGCTTTTGACATTTTTCGCCAATTAAATCCAGTTTGTCAAAATAAAATTTCAATTAAAATTTACATTCTACATTTTTTATCTTCTTCATATATTAATAAACAAACAAAAAATTAACAAGAAAACATTTCTAACATTCTTTTATTTGGTCCCTTAATGTGAAGGATATCAAAGATATCATATCATATCGTTTGGTGAGTAAAGTTATCAGGATACAAATTATAAAAAAAAATGTTTTCGATAAAAACAAGTCAATATTAATAGTTAAAATGTCGATAAGGCTAGTTGGTTTTACATTCTTATTTTTTTACAACCCTACATACAAAGATACAGTCTCTATCTCTTCATACGCATAACTGTGCTTTAAGTACAAATATAAAGATATTAAGCTAATGTTTTTTTTACTAGTTCTGGAAATCTATTTTACAACGAGATGAGATTCGGTAAGAAAAACTTTTATTCATTTGTCCATGCCTAGGGAATAACCTCCATACCTTTGTTGACATTTTAATTTAATCTATTAATCCATTGTTTTTTCTAAGTCAGAATTTCACATTTTAATGCATTTTTTTTCTATTGCGACTTTGTACTGTTGGAATACATATGGCTGAGTTATTTCCTAATACAATCATTGGAACGAGAATCTCTTACATCAAAATGTAAAACAACAGTAAATGCCAAATTAATCTAGCGGATTTTCTCGGGGTGGGGGTTAGGGTGCCCCAAAAACTTATGTAGCAAAAAATAATTAGACGAACCAATCTTGGGCCATGAAGGTCTACAGAAAAAGACTTGTCAATTGTGTTCTTAAAATGATTGAAATGATCTTGAAAGAATATCTATATAAAAATATCTACGAAAGCAGGGTTGCAATTCTGAGTTGTTAAAAAATGTTTCAGGGATGTATTCTCCATGTAAGCTGTTTGAACTTCTTACTTGAAATGTGACATGGCTTTAAAAAAAACGCCATTTAGTGAGACAGTTATTTAACAATATTTGAACTCTCAATCTGTTGGCCTATATGTACAACTTTTCTTTATTCTCTACGTTAAAATGACAGAGAAAATAACATAATATTTGAATGAAAGGCTGGAATGAAAAATCAAAAGGAACAATTACTCAATTCTTAATCTTAATTTTTCTTTTCATGCATTATCTCCCATGCATACATTAATCTTCTATTACAAAAAAATTATTATAAAAATATTTTCTTCCTAAAGGTGATAATCTAATACAAGTCTGTCATGTTTTCTATATTCTGAGATTTGTGACTTTTGTCTGTAAGCGATGGCCTAAATTATTTCCTAACATTCTCTATTCGTGTGAAGTCCCAAAAATCGGCCCAATAAAACATTCCTTCTTGTCAGAGATGCGGCCATTTCTAAGGTAACTCGAGACGAGAGCCATTAGTCCTGTAAGAGTTATTCCCCTTCCTCTGTCCGGCACAATATGAAGACGGCCTGGTCAATGAAGACTCTGCTCGACATTAGCCAGTCATTTCTTGAAAAGTCAATTAGTATTGACCGGCTGTGATGACCAGAATCGGGAAAAATCAGACGGGAAAGGAAGAGAAACATTTTAAGGCTATTTTTGGTGAAAGTCCAACATGGCTACCTCAATAGTGGGGCTACAAGCTGACATTGAGTGCTGTCTGTATCAAAATGAGTGTACGTTAAACACTTTTAAAACCGTAAAGCCCCCATAACTAGCGCATTATATTGAATGGTTTCTTTTTTAAAATAATTGAAGCTTAAGCATTTATACATATTTTTTTTTCCTTTACAAAACATTATGGCATCAATGCATATGGCAATACAAAAAAAAAAAAAAAAAAAAAAAAAAAAAAAAAAAAAAAAAAAAAAAAAAAAAAAAAAAAATCAAGAAATAACAACAAAACTCTACATACAATATATGTTCATAGATTTATATGGTGATTTAATATTTCAGGGTGTCGTCAGAGTCACGGTTTCTGAAATACTTTAAAATAGCCACTGTTTGTGTGTGTAGTACGTCCCTATAACCACGGTGTTCAGAAATTCAATATAAACAAAGTGTGTAGTATGTCGTTATAACCACTGTGTGTATTACCTAAATATAAACACTGTTAATAGTAAATCCTCATAACCGTGGGTGTGTATTTCATCACTATAAACACTGTGTGTAGTTCATCACTATAACTACTGTGTGTAGTTCATCACTATAACCACTGTGTGTAGTTCATCACTATAACCACTGTGTGTAGTTCATCACTATAACCACTGTGTGTAGTTCATCACTATAACCACTGTGTGTAGTTCATCACTACAACTACTGTGTGTAGTTCATCACTATAACCACTGTGTGTAGTTCATCACTATAACCACTGTGTGTAGTTCATCACTATAACCACTGTGTGTAGTTCATCACTATAACCACTGTGTGTAGTTCATCACTATAACCACTGTGTGTATTTCATCACTATAACCACTGTGTGTAGTTCATCACTATAAACACTGTGTGTAGTTCATCACTATAACCACTGTGTGTAGTTCATCACTATAACCACTGTGTGTAGTTCATCACTATAACCACTGTGTGAAGTTCATCACTATAACCAATGTGTGTAGTTTATCAGTATAACCACTGTGTGTAGTTCATCTCTATAGCCGCTGTGAGAAGTACGTCCCCATAAACAGTGTGTATAGTACATCAATATAAATACAGTCAGTAGCACGTCCCTATAACCACTGTGTGTAAAACGTCATAATGACCACTGTGTGTAGTACGTCCCTATAACAACTGTGTGTAGTACATCCTTATAACCCTTAAGATTTAATACATCCCCATAAATACTTTTGAGTAGGTCATCCCTGTATCTACTTTTAGTAAAACGTCATAATGATCACTGTATATGTAACACGATGCTGCGGTCTAGATCTCCTGGATCCCGGATACAAACCATAAAACTTACTGGCCTAAATATTCAGTAATGCATCATTCTAAACAGATTTATAACCTATTTTCCCTTCTCAGTGTTTTATGATTTATGCTGAATAAGGATGTAATTATGGACATAAAAAGTCACAGTACACAGCGAGTGAGAGAAAGGGTGGTTGATTGTTTAACTGGATGAGAAAGGGGTGGAGAGAATGAAGCCGAGAGTCAAAAGGTGAATGAGTGCATGAATACCCGAAAAAAAAGTGTGTGTTTAAAAGTAAATGAGTCAGTCAGTTTGCTGGTGAGTGCGTGAGTCAATGAATGTCCGACAGTAAGAAAGTCATTCATCGAGTATCTGTGAGTCAGTGCGTTGCAGTAAGAAGGTAAATTAGTGGGAGATTGAGTTAGTGATTTAGACACAGACAGAGAGAGAGAAAGAGTGAGACTGTTAATGAGTTTGCCAGCCAGTATTTCGTTGAGTTCGTATGTTTTTGTGAGTGAGTGAAAATTGGTTTCGGGTGGATGAGTGAGTGCATGCATGAGTGAGTGAGTGAAGGAGTAAACGAGAGAGTAAATGAGAGAGTGTGGTAAAGCGTGATTGAGTAAGTAAGCGAGTGAGGGAGTGGGGGAGTGAGTGAGTGACTAAGCAAATAAGTGAGCGAGTAAATGAGAGATTGTGGTAAAGTGTGAGTGAGTAACCAAGTAAGTGAGTGAGTACGTGCGTGATTGAGTGAAAGAATGAATATGGAAGGAGTTATTGAGTATATGAGATAGTAAGTAGTCAGTAAGTTAAATTAGAGAGTAAGAAAATGAAAAACATTAACACTTTGATTTTTTTTTAAAGTAAAGACCTCTTCAGAATCTCTTCAATTTTTTAAATACTATTTTTAGCTTTACAAATTTCATTGTACAGTCCAACTTCACTAGATCATAGAGTGTTGACAAAAATTGACATCGGGGTCATTGTGATCGATGCCAGAAGATTGTTTGCCAATGTAAATTTTACGTCTTGATGTTCAATCTGATTTCCTCGGAGTATTCGAAGCCAATAGCGATTTCTTTAAAAAAAATATATACCAAGGCAGTCGATATGGAAATTTCATGCGACGTTTGCAATTCAAAATGCCTTAACTCCCAATTAAGAAAAAAATGTTTTTCAAAAGTCCAGACACTAGTAACTAGTAATGTATATATTTATCACATTCCCTGTCCAGAGGTCAGATTTAGATAAATGACCCAAGTCAAATGTTAAAGTATTATGTCACAGGTTGTAGACACTGTCGTGTGTTTTTTCCATGATTGTGTACGATGCATACAATCGTACACAAATTTTAACTTACTAGGGTATTTGTATTTAACATTAATTTATAGTATTCGCTGCTTAATGCTATAGAGCCCACCTATTGGTGACAGGAGATATAGGCTAAAATAGAATTCTAAAATCCCATCGTGTGTCTAAATGTTGTATTCATCAGCTATTCGTTGCTGGTGTGGTTTTTTTTTTGTGTTCAAGCATAATTCCTAATTTTAAAAAAAATATAAACTCTGCACATTAAGGGTTTTGAAAAATAAAAATGTATCCAGATAAAAGGGTCAACATCCACATGTACACTTTTAATGTCTGTTTCGAATTAGAGTCTCCTTCTCAATTTATTTTAAGATTTTTTTTCAAACTAATTTACTAATTACTAATTTAATTATGCTGTCAAAAACCTTCAACTATTAATATAAGCTATATTTTTGTTGATGTTTTTTTTTAAATTGTAATAATAATGTGTCTTGCTATGGTATAAATATTCATGTTTTCTATTCACACAGCAGCGTGGGGAATCGTGATTGACGTGTAAACGAATTCGTGGAGCGCCCTGCTGTGGCAGAGATAACTGCACACCTGGGAAGACGCATGGAGAAAGTGCTCAAGTCAATTTGTCCGTGAGATATTCAACTCCTTGGCAGATGTATATTTATCTCTGTATGTCTATTTACTTCGCAAACATGCTGTGTCTTATTTATTAGCCTCTGTTGGACTAAAGGAATAATGTGAAGATATTAAATTAATGTAACACACAGAAACTGTAGGGAAACAAGATCAGGGTGATATTTGGTCATTATTTAGATCAATGTGTGGAAAATAAATATATAAGAAATGCTAATATAACGGTTATGGATCGTTAAAGGTCAAGGGGTTAATTTGAAATTTTAACAGAGCTATAACGTGTTGAATATTTTAAATTAGATTTATAACATTTATTTTCTATGTTGACTTTTGGAATCTGCAATCATCAATCTAGTCTAAAATGTTATGAACAGTTTATTAAAATTGTATTGACATGCTCTTCCGTCCTTTTAGGACTCTTAAAACTGGATATTGAAATGTGTGCAGAAATAATGGGTTTACAGGAAATAGCTCCAAATTACGTTTAAAAAATAATATAATGGCAACTACTTAAAATGTCTAGTGTCAACATTATATAAATCTACAGATAGTCGATTTCGAAAAAAAAAATCTATGTATTTATTTACACTCTATTTGCAGATAAACATAATTTTAAATATCTTACAGTAAATGACGAAATTTATAAGGGCGTGGCACAAATTTGCTTCCGTTTCTCTGACAACAGTTTCTCGGCAAAGTCATGTGTAGAAGAACTAGAGCTATATTACGCTATGGTAGAACTGGCAACATGGAAGACATCGATAAACGGTCGCAACACGGCGACATCAATAATATACAGCCAGCTAGTCTACGTTTTTTGTACTTGTCTAGCAGCAGCTTGGGAGTAAATCCATTCAAAGAATGAAACCAAAATACCTTATAAGGATATGGCGTGGAATAAACCGACACAGCGTTTAGAGAAATCACTCCACTATGCTGAGCCAATAAGCTACTGGAGATACGTTTAAAACTGTATTCAGATGAGCATTTCTTATAATAATAACCGTAGCTGAGGGTTCACAAATATTTCTTTCCAAATATTTCTTAGTAAAGTATATAAAATGAAGTAACTTATATTTTTTTATGAAATAATTCATTGGGGACTTATGGTGTTTGTATGTATGCGTAATTTTTCGGATTTCTGACTTCAGATTTTGATTGCATTAAGTTACGTTTTCTATACTACATTTCTTTGTGTTATTTCTTAGTCTGACTGCAAAATTTATAGAATGTGCGATGAAGACATTGCTGGTATTGTCATGGATAACGGTTCGGGGATGTGCAAGGCCGGTTTTGCAGGGGACGACGCCCCGAGGTCTGTGTTCCCTTCAATAGTTGGCAGGCCGAGACACCAGGTGATGGAATATTTAGCTATAATATTACTTAATTACTTAATACATAATTCTTTAGATGGACATGATTAGTCTGTATAAACGTGCTCTTAATGCCCTAATGAAGTCTCGAAATACATCAGTAAAATAAGGGTGAACTGTGTATACAAGAAAGCTAATTATACAAGATCAATTCACAACTTTGCTCCTTTTCAAAAACTTTGCAGTGTCGTTGAAAACCAACATTAAATAACTGTTAACTGTATAAACAATTATATTTTAATCTATAAATACAATTTAAGATCAAGATTGAGATTAGAACTATTTTATATACTATATAAACAATGATATAAACATATTGCAAATTCTCTTTTCCTCTATCGAATGGCATTTGGACAAGGAAAGCGAATCCTGAACTGGTCAGAAAACAAACAACAAAGATATCGTTCAAAACCCTTATCGATTTGCAAAATTAGACTAAAATGAGGGACTCTCAAATTATAATATAAACGGCAATAATTTGAATATTACACCTATTTTATTAATACTTTTCTTGTGTTTATACCGAGTCCATCTATTTTTATCCATTGTTGTATTAAAGTGTTAAGAAAAATGCGACAGTTTTAGCATGTTATTAAAGATCAGTTTGAATTATAGAAAGCATAAACTGTTCATTATATCATAAAACCTATGCAGTGATGCTCTAGATTTGTAGGCAAACAAAAATATAGTTAAAAATTCAATTTTATAGATCAATAATGGGACTTAACTGAACATCCACACATTCATGTTTCAATACTTTCTCAACCATAATATATTTTCTAACACACAAATGTCATCTACCGTAGCTGTGGGTAATCAATAGAATGGGAGGCTCTTGTGTTTATCAGAGAGATAGAAAATATTTAAAAAAAAACATAATATCTCTATATCCATAACCTTACATTACATCTATTGGTTCAACGATCCCGCGGCGCTATGAAGATTTAGGAAAGATGCTGTCAAACTATAACAAACATGATTAAGAGATTCTTTGCTATACTTCTACTCACATACAGAAAACGCGAAGAGATGCATGAGGTCTGTGTGTGCGTGTGTGTGTGCTCGCATTTGCTAAGAGTAAACATCATCAGCCATTAAAAAAAACACTAAGACTTGGGAAATATTACGCCACGTAATGGTTTATCATAGCGGCTTTCATTTAGTTTCCATTTAATTTTTTTACATTTATTCTTATTGTCACCCTTCTCTTGCTGTTTTAAAACCTCCCTAAATAACCGAGACCTTCATACAGATCACGACCAATGTTTTTGTTGTATTCAACGCGTGTATTCGCCCATCGTGAAATGAGTCCAAACAAAGTATATTCTCCATTCTAAACGTGAATTTAATCCTAGTAGTAATCCTCTAAACTAGTAAGTAAAGCAAAGTACCCTTCGGACCAAACTGATCATAGGGCTGGTGAAGCAGCGTTCATCAGTTTCTGTGGCCTCGGCATACTAGGGGATGTGTGGCCAGCACTATGCCCAGCCGCCTTTTTTTTTATCCCAACTAATGTCAGGTAGCCATCTGAGCTGGGTAGATTCAGGGACACCTCAAGTCCCGGAAAAAACTGATGGAACGAATTTTGGACCCTGAGTAAAAATTCATATTTCCAGCTTTTGTGTCTATATTTTAAGAACCGAATGTCATGCATTCCATGCAAATCGCCTTACCTGTGCTAGATCATGATTCGCAATAGTAAAAATGCCGATCATGACAGTTTTATATTTCAGTCTTTGAGGTGTGTAAACATGACATATTAACATGTCAATCACATGTTTTTGTAATGACCTATTATTATTATCATCCCAATTTAGGGTGTGATGGTTGGCATGGGACAGAAAGATACATACGTCGGCGATGAGGCTCAGTCTAAAAGAGGCATACTTACACTGAAGTATCCTATAGAACATGGAATCGTCACCAACTGGGACGACATGGAGGTTAGAGCGTATTGGATCAAATTACTTTCTATATATGGTTTTTATCGATCATTTAGTTGAATCAGTTATCATAGTGTTTTACACAGTTCATCAGACTATACGTTTGGAATGTCTTATACTAACGAATGAACACTTCTCTGACTGAAAAAGGATGTGTGCTTACTTATATGTATAGGTAACTCCCACAATAAATGGTAGATATACGTACCAGAGCCACATTAGGAGTAAATCTACATTGAGTGCTATATTAAAGTGTCTCCATTTCTCATCCTCAAACAGAGAATTTGGCATCATACGTTTTACAATGAACTGCGAGTGGCTCCTGAAGAACACCCAGTCATGATGACGGAAGCGCCTTTGAACCCAAAGGTCAACAGAGAAAAAATGTTACAAATTATGTTTGAGACATTCAACACACCGGCATTCTATGTGGCTATACAGGTAGGCTGTATAGTTAATTGTACGTGTATACAGGTAGGTATGTAGGTAGGTAGATAGGTCAATGTTGTAACCGTGGGCCTCATCGCTGGCGAAATGTAGAAACCAAAAGTACGCTTGCTTCAAGAGCACAACGGTGGGCTGACGCATTAGTGACAGCTATTGAGGACTTATTGTGTGACAGGCGACAGGCATTGAGCCTCGGTGGGGAGAAATCAATGTGCGCAACGTTCCCGCCTCAACCCCGCCCTGGTGCCTGGATGTCCATACCTAAAGAATTGGATTTGTGCTACCGGGCGAAATTGCTGGTTCACGGGCGTGCCACCAAGAAAATGATCCGAGGGGAATTCCGCAGTGGGAGAAAGTAGTGTAGTGCATTTGGGGTGGCTGGCGCCCAGACAGGACCTTGGTGTGCCCTTCTTGGTCCACCCCTGGACGCCCTAGACTAAGGACATTTTTTAGGCATTATATTTTGGTATAATATGTGGTCATGCGAATATCAAGTGTGGTTATCATATATTAACATACAGGTACAGGGTGCAGATATATGTGGACATACAGGTAGAATGTGTAGGTGTGATATGTGATCATATAGGTAGAAGGTGCAGGTATGATATGTGATCATACAGGTAAAAGTGTAGATATGATATGTGATCATACAGGTAAAATGTGTAAGCATGATATGTGATTATACAGGTAAAATGTGTAGGTATGATATGTGATTATACAGGTAAAATGTGTAGGTATGATATGTGATTATACAGGTAAAATGTGTAGGTATGATATGTGATTATACAGGTAAAATGTGTAGGTATGATATGTGATTATACAGGTAGAATGTGTAGGTATGATATGTGATTATACATGTAGAAGGTGAGGTATTATTTGTGATGATACTGGTACAAGGTGTAAGTATGATATGTGATCATACAGGTAGAATGTGTAGGTATGGTATGTGATCATGCAAGTAGAACGTGTAGGTATGATATGTGATCATACAGAAAATAATTTGTTCGGAAGACCCTGTCATCAAAACGGAATTTATCATCAATTAAAAAACAATGTTTTTTCAAAATCTCATACAAAATTATATAGGCTCTTGTACCTTAAAAAAAAAAATATTAAAATCGCTCTTTATATATAAATCAAGATAGCTTTGTTATTATGTTTTTATCCTTTTTGTATCAATTACATGTATACTTTATAACAAGCATATGATTTAAACACCTAGTTAAACTTAATAAATAATATTATTGTTACAAATAGCGTTTTATCAGCACATAGTCAAGGCAGAATTTATTGACTGTTAAAAAAAATGGGACAATTTTTTAGAGTAAACTCGTGTTTATTGATTTTGACCTAGGCTTTGTTACTCGGTGAATCTCAATCAGGCTGCTGCTTCGTAATTTATAACACACAAAAAAGGATATAAAATATTATAAATAATACTAGTTCTAACAACTAGAGAATGCAGTCTTCATTGACACAATGAAATGGCTTATTTTCTGTTTTAATGTTGACATTTAATGCTTGGATCTATTTTCTTTTTTTCGTAACAATGTGTTTCGTGAGCTTAGGGATTTTCGCCTGTCTGTCTCAAGAATTTTTTCAAGATGTTCCCAGCCTCATTCAATTACCTACGGCTGTGTTTACAGGGCCAAGATCTCTGGCTTTTTCTGAAAATGTACAGGGTTTTCATGGGCGTCAGAAGTAAAGTGTCTAGTTGTGTGTGTGTGGGGGGGGGGATGGGGTGGTTATGCTATTATGTAAAATAAAAATATTTCAGGGCTAGATGAGCTCGTCATAGGCCTGTACTGTAAATAAAAAAAAATATCAAACTCAGTCTTTAAATCTATATATCTTAAATTTCAAATTGATGGCTACATGGTATAGTTGTTTTCATTGTATTGCAACTACCTTCTATTTTTTTCTGGTATAGTTTGTGTTAGTGTTGTTTATGTTAGTGTTATTGTTTGTGCTTTTTATTTTTGTTTGTATTGTTGTGTGTGTTTGCATTGTAGTTCCTGTCTGTATTGTTATTATTTTTTATATGTTTTTTTTTATGTTAATGTTGTTTGCGTTTGCATTGTTGTTTTTTGTTCTTATCAGTTTTTCAACTTGCGTATAGGTCTATATAACTGATACAAATTATTTCTTTGCTTAAAATAAGTATCTACCCCCCCCCCCAAAAAAAATATATTTTCAGGCCCTGTTTGCCTGTAATGTCAATTAGAGCGGCGCTTACCAGTTTCCATGCAGCGGCAAAAGATTATGCGGCCATGCACACTGCCTAGCCGCCTTAACCTATCAGATGTATCAGTACTAGGTAAACTAAAAATGTCCATCTTCCAAATCCGTCAAAATTATCCTGAAATTCGTATTAGGATTTAAACACCACACCATCGGCATAACACTTCAACACGCTGCCACGTAACCATCATGCCCCAATGAGGATCTAAGAGATTCTGAGCACTTAGACAAATAAACTTGTCGTCTGAAAAAAAAAAAAACATATATGACCCAACATGTGTAAAATTTTGTAAACTAATAAAATTTAGCAGAGTTTTTTTTTAATCTGTGATGAATTCGAGAATAATGTTGTCAATGTTTGTAGCGCACAGTACAGCCTCCTCTCTTCTTAAACAGAAATCTTTCAATTATAGGTAGCATTCTTCACATATCTTTTTCCTTAGTTTGGACTAGCGCATTATTTACTGAAGGCAAGAATCGATACAATGATCGGATGATCGCTGCTTGCAACAGCGATGTACTATCTTGTGACATTCATGACTGTCATGGCGCCCGTGAATGCTTCATACAGCGTTACATTTATTTCACAACAATGTTGGTCTTAGGGTGGAATCGTGATGAAGGGTAGAATTTCTTCTAGGGACTGGAGAGTGTCCTTGAGTCTACCCAGCTGACATTAGTTGGGGTAAAGTAAAGGTAGATGGGCATTATGCTGGCTACACAATCACCTTGTATGCCATACCGACAAAAACTGGTATATTTCTACGCCCGACATCGGCGCTATGGATCAATTAGGGCCGAACGGATACTTAATTTTTTTTTCTATCTATTTTATATATATAAAGTAGATTGCGTGTATGGATTCCGATCCCCAAAGGTTAATTGGAAGACACGTGACATTATTGTATCAGTTTTTACTTATGTGATCTCGCTTTCTTCATGTGTTCACTATAGTTTAGTGGTTAGCGTATCCGACTGTCATGCGTGCGACCTGGGTTCGATTCTCCACTGATAACTTTTTTTTCTACATTTTTTAAAATTTCCATTAATATTAGTCTACTTTTTAAAAATATTTTAAAGATTTTCAGGACTTAATTAAAGCTTTCCTGAAATATTTTCAATAAGTAAAATCGAATAATTTTAATATGTTAGAGGCACGCGGGAGACGGGTATTCGATTCTCAGCCAGGGATAGTCCAAACTTTTGTTAAATAAATAGTAATGCCCTTTTTTAACCCGATTAAAAAATTTATTATAAATTTATTTCCTATATTTTTAAAGAAAATAATAATTTCTTTTGTAAAATTATCATAGCATTATGTTCATTGTATTTTTTTATATTTTTTTTATATCTGTAGCTTTATGAGGATATATAATATATTGAATTATGAAGATATAGGCCAGGTGTATAGCACTAACATTAAACATTTTGTTTCATTTTGAGAGAAGACTTCCTGTAATAAAATGACGAAAAGACAAGATAACGACATAAATGTGTCATTTACAGGCCACACAAGCTGTAATCATTTATACCAATATTTATCAAGTCTGTTTTATCTTATCGTATATTATATATTACAAAGCTCATCCTATTCAACCCATTCCATGCCCAAATGCCACTCGGGAAGAAAGAGTGCGTATATGCATTTGTTCTCACATTTGGGATAAGGAAAGTGTTTTTGATTTACTGGGTTTCTATACTTTCTTTGATTGGTTGATATATTTAATGTAATGTATTTCTATATTTATTTGGCTGTATTACTGTACCAGGCTGTCTTAAGTCTTTACGCCTCTGGTCGTACTACTGGAATAGTGCTGGACTCTGGGGATGGTGTAACCCACACGGTGCCTATCTACGAAGGATACGCCTTGCCCCATGCAATTATCCGAATGGATTTAGCTGGGAGAGATCTGACGGACTACATGATGAAAATTCTGACAGGTATGGGGCTTTATTTTACACCTGACTGACTACATGACAGGTAGGTCGATTTGTTCACCTCCTGGTCTACATGATGAAAATTCTAAGTAGGTTGAGTTAACATCTAACCATAAAATCATGAAGTAAAACAAGCGTCGTTTTATATTATTTTCCTTATCGATCCTATTGTTGTTTGAATATCATTATCCAAACTATGACAAGGAGGCACTACTAGATCAATAGAATATCAACGAAGTCAACGTGGTCGATAATGTCCACATAGAATAGACATTCTGTAGAAACACAAAATTAAGACTGTAGGACTTTAGTATGGACTGGAACACAATTATATGGACATATTTCTGTCTTTCAATTTTTTGTCGGTATACCATTATCAACGGTTTTACAAAACAGACTACTTGCACTCGTCGTAGTACGTCAAATCCCAAGAGCTTAATTTAAGCAACCTCTAAGTAAAATAGAATTTTTATTTTAAAAAGTATGGCTTTATTAGTTGAGGCTTTTAAAATATTTTTGTACAATGAGATTAGACATTCTAGGGTTGTAAGGAGTGGGGATTAAATTCTAGTACACAATGTCATGTATTGCACTGTTGATAAAGAGTGTTGAAACGATGTTAAATTATTGGTTCAGTCAACTAATTCTGAGTCCTAAATGCAGTCGGAAATAAATTACTATAGACCTATTTGTTTCTTTCCCAACTCGTTCTATTGTTTTATAGTTAATCATGTCTATTTACAGTAATTTATACGTTTAAAAACAAGATATATGTATATCTAAAGTATATATAGTTTTATAGACCAACCAGTAAATTAGTAATCCTTTATTTATAATTGTTAGTCTATTAAGCCTTTATATGAACTTTTTTTTTATAAAAGAGCCATTTTTATGTACATTACGAAAACGTAAAAAAAATTATATTACGGTATATTATTAATTAATTTTTAAAATAAATAAAACCGAATTTGAGAAAATTACAGAAAATTTGCAAACCTGGACAAGGGGAAATAGCCTCGTAAATTATAGGAAAGCTTAGCATTGTCTCCCTTGTGATTTAATCATTTTAAAACGGACAGATTTCTCATTCTTTTTGTTTGATGGTATTACTAACCTGGTGTTTCTATTTAGACGTATGCACATAATCATAGTACTTCTTTCTCTTTTAGACGTAATCACTGATCTATAAAAGGAATGGATTGCGCCTTCTTAATAAATTGGTTTGAGCAAAGTGAAGAAAAGCACTGATCTATAGAAGAAAAAAAAAAAAAAATGTCCACTGCACTTACCGATATAAAGAAAATTGTGTCTAAAGCTTACTGTGCCACTGATCTATAAATAGATCGTAACGGAATCTATGTTGCTGCCATTGTAAACAATATGCAAATGCAGAGCCGTTGCAAGGGATTTGGGGGCCCGGGAGGCTTGGCCTCTTTAGGGGCTCCTGCATTTTGACATTCGTCATTATGACATGGGAAAAAAACAATTCGGACACTCCTTTGGGGGCCCCCCTCAAGTAGGGGCCCGGGGGGACTTTCGAATTTGGACCCCCCTACCTTAGCTACGCCACAGTGCAAATGGATTGTTGCTGTCAAGCTTCTGACTTTTTATTAATAATATAAAACTAACAATAATACGATCAAAAGAAAACAAATACCAAACAATAAAAAAAGTTAATAATAAAAAAAGTAGACAGCAATATTTGTTCGGTCCCGAACACACACTCAATTTGAACGCATTTCAAAGGGACATCATTTGGAAACTGCGCCCATTGTATAACCTTAACATACGGTGATTAGTAATAGGTCTAAGTTTTTTTTTTAAATAAATTTACGAATTAATCAATATTGTAAAAAAAAATAAAACTTTATTTTGGAGGACGTTTCCAATTTATACATTTAACTTTTAACCCGATTAGTCAAACGGTTTAGGAGAATATAGAGCAGAAACAAACATCTAAATAAATAAACAAACTAAATAAACGGTAATTATATATATATTGATCAGTGACAGTATAAACAAAATGGCGGAAATTTCCTCAAGAATGTTATTTCCAAGCCTAATCCATTCTTTTTAGAGATCAGTGGAAGTAACACATTATTTACCATTTACCTTGCTCGTTCGTATTGGTAATTAGCATTGCAAACAAAAACACGCAATGTGCAAAATCAATTAGAGTTGACTTCTCTTGAGTTTAAATCAGTCATTGTTTTTTTTACCCAAACAGTAACTACTAAAAAATAATTGGGAACTATTTTTACTAATTTTTTCTCTCTACTATTTTTTTGGTAGTTTTTATTCTTTTCATGTTGATGTCTCAAAAAACATTTTTAAATAAAATTTAAATTTAAAAAAAATAGAGGCATTGTCAAGTTTACACAGTGATTTTTACTGATTTGCTATTCATAGTTCATAGCATTTTTTTAAATTATTTAATTAATTGAATACCAGTTAATGAGGGGTAAAGGTGATTTTTTCCGTTACTGTTTATTTTATTATTGTATTCTATTATTATTGTACAATATTCATTCATTCTAAAAAAATATTTTTTGATACGTATTAATGATCCATAAAAGTCTATATCTTAGCCAAACGACTTTTCCCCCCACGTAATCAGGTTGTGAGGTTGATGTTGCTGATTTTTTAAAATATTTCCCTCTTACAGATATCACTATAACATTATGGTTATTGTGTTGTCGAATATTGTTTTAGAGTTATAGAGATTAATGGAAGCTATATATATATATATACAAAAACTACATTTTGATTTGATACACTAGCGTCCCCATTTCGTTTTAGAACGAGGTTACAGTTTCACCACAACAGCAGAAAGGGAGATAGTCCGGGATATTAAAGAGAAGCTCTGCTATGTTGCCCTTGATTTCGAAGAGGAAATGAAAGCATCTGTTAACTCCATGGAAATGGAAAGGTCGTACGAGTTACCAGACGGTCAAATTATTACAGTTGGCAATGAACGCTTCAGGTAAGGTTGAGCAGCTTCATACTTTACTTACTGTGTTTTTTTTTTACAACATGTTTATGCCATAACATTTTAAAATCACACGTTTTTACAACATGTTTATGCCATAACATTTTAAAATCACACGTTTTTACATCATGTTTATGCCATAACATTTTAAAATCACACGTTTTTACAACATGTTTATGCCATAACATTTTAAAATCACACGTTTTTACAACATGTTTATGCCATAACATTTTAAAATCACACGTTTTTACAACATGTTTATGCCATAACATTTTAAAATCACACGTTTCTTATTGATGTGTTTTTGTATTTGTCTTCGTTTGTTGTTTTTATCGTTATTTTTTTGTTAATGTTTAATTTTGGTTGTTGTGTATTAATTTATTTATTTAACCTTTCCTGGGTTTTTTTTGTTGTTTTTTTTAATGAATTTCAGTGACATTTATGGATTACAGTAAAGCCAGATTATTAGTTTCCGATATAAACATGATGTCAGCTACTGTAATGTTCTATCCGTCTTTGCTTTTAGCTATCGTTTATTTCGATGTGTGCTCTAAATGGTACTCTTATTGAAATATAGAGCTTTTCAGAATTTTATAAAATATCAAAACGAAAAAAAAAAGGGGGGGGGGTATAAACATCTTCATATAGATATACACTCAGATCCTTGCAGATATATTGTAATGATGATTTAACAATTTAAAATTACTGAAAACTATTTGATTTAATTTTCAGAATCAAAACTTTTCATTAAATGTTGAATAACTAAGACATTTAGTTTTTCGCTTCCACTAGGTGCCCTGAGGCCATGTTTCAGCCATCATTCATCGGCATGGAGCAAGCGGGAATCCACGAGACGACCTACAACTCCATCTTGAAATGTGACGTAGACATACGCAAGGACGTCTTCAACAACATCGTGCTGTCAGGGGGGACCACCATGTACCCTGGCATCGGGGACCGCATGACGCACGAGGTCAGCAGCCTTGCCCCCAGCGCTGTCAAGGTCAAGGTGATCGCCCCGCCAGAACGAAAGTACTCCGTGTGGATTGGCGGCTCCATCTTGGCCTCGCTGTCCACCTTCCAGCAGATGTGGATCACAAAGGAAGAATACATGGAGGCTGGGCCAGCAATAGTGCACCGGAAATGCTTTTGATGCAGAAACCTATGGCAAACATTTATATATATATCTTTCTGAACAAAAGAAAATTTTATGATAAAAGCGTGAATAGGACCATCAGAAAGATGTTTTATGAATTGAATGTTGAAAATATGTAAACGCAATATTCTATCTGTTCTGAAATTGTAGTTTGAAAGTTTAATAAATAGATCTTTTCATATTCCTGTTAGATTGCTTGATCTTTTTCATTTTACACTTTAAAACCTTTTAAAATACATTTATAAAAAAATGCTCAATTATCATCTTTATGTAGTCTAAAAGACTAAGTAAAATGTGCCCTAATACAATTATGTATGTAAAATTCTAGAGTGACTGGCCGCTTGTTTTGCAGACTTTCTTAGATCCATGCTTCATTTCAATTGTTAAGGTTTTCTACACAAATATTTTTTTTAAACGTCTATGTTTAACATTAACATAATTTATATGAATAAAAGTTAAAGCTTCTAAAAATTGCCATAATTTTTTCTTTCCTATCTGTGCTCTTATTCTTGCGTTATAGTTATCATTTTAAGCAGTCGGTCTCGTAATAAATAAAGTTTTTTTTCCATTTTTTTTGTAGCTGTTCTCTCTAGTTGAACGTTAAGTGGATAATGAGCGGGCCTACATGCTACAATCGGACATTTTATAAAAACTTTATTTTTTGGGTTGTGTGGCAACAATGTAAGGAGATGTTCAAATATAAGTTCTACACCCTTAAATTCAAAGAGCATTACTTTAGAATACTTTAGATTAAAGCCTAGTGCTATGGTCTGGGTCTTCTGTCTAGGGCCTAGTTAACTATAACAAATACTGCACTTAAGCCACTCGATGATCTTTTAAAGAAAAATGTAATGCTTGAACTTATTTACAAATACTCAAATTAAAGTGTACTGGTCGATAATAAATAGCTTCTTTAACACTCTGCAAAACAGCAACAATACTTCACCTTATATATATATATATATATATATATATATGTGTGTGTGTGTGTGTGTGTGTGTGTGTGTGTGTGTGTGTGTGTGTGTGTGTGTGTGTGTGTATATAGGTGTAAAAAGTGCTAACATGGATTTTCCCGACTTTGTCTGAATGCAAGGAAAATGCGCACAACAAATATGTATAGACTACGAAAACTCATATTATATTAGTGTACACTGATAATCTCTACATCATAATTAAATGTATACATAACTCCAAATGAATTATTGACACAAGTCTAAATACAAAATATGCAAACTTGTTAAATATGTCATACACATATAAAGGACTAGAAACATTAGCATGCCCAATTTTACATACACACTCACACACACACTTATACAGGGTTTCAGTGGAATGACATATTACATGATGTTGCGCAGGTGTGCACCTCATGGCGACGAGCACATACAGCGGGCAGTGAGAACCGCAACATGTCGTGAAGGAGTTTGTGATTCAGATCGAATATTTTTGTGTTAAATTTCTTAAAGCACCTGACGATGACTCGTCAAGTCGATAAAGGTCCCGCTTTATAACATCCCTCGAGCACTTAAGTTCTGGAACTGTTACAGTAGGGAGCACATAGGTTTTCAATCATATCCAGATCTGGTACTTCCGACTAAAAAAAACGTTGTCTGTGGAGAGGTCCGAAGTAAAGTGACGGCTCCACAGAGTGTAGCCTGCCCAGGAACAAACAGATGAAATTCGCAACCATGTAATAAATAACAAATCAGTGGACAGTGGAGACTGCATCGAAAGAATAGGTCCTTTACTAATATTAAAATAGTGATTAAAAAATTTTTTATTTACTTTTTATACCATGTATAGGCCTAACGGTCAACAATACAAACTTTTGAAATATTGTATTTAAACTTTAGGCATACACCATACTAATCGTGTCATATTTCGCCTTGTGATTTCAATCGTCAGCCTACCTTATCCAACAATTATAAAGCAATTTTACAACTATTCCACCCTACCCCCTCCCACGTTGATCTTTCGCAACCTGGAATAGTTACAAGGGTTAACTTGATGGAAAAATAATATTAATCAATTATAGTTTTAATTAGCTGGCTATTACTTTCATTTCAGTAGAAGTTGTTTACTCGAACAAGGCAATTTGCTTAAAATAATCTCCCTTTTCAACCTCTGCACTAATATATTTGTAAACACAAACTTTTCTACTACTTGAATTGTGATCATTTAAAGTCATTGAATTGATCATAGTATTATATGGCAACCGCTATCATTCAATAAATCAAGGGATTTGTAAATAGATTTAATGGATAGGCAGTAGATTATATAAATTGATAGTTAGATTGATTTATAGATAGATAGATAGAAAGATAGATATATAGATAAATACATACATATATAGATATATAGATAAATTGATGGATAGATAGATATATAGATACATACTTACATACATATATAGTTGGATAGATATATAAATACATACATTGAATGGTAGATAGATAAATATATACATAGGTGGAAAAATAGATAGATAGATAGATAGATAGATAGATATGTTGATAGAAAGGTAGGTAGGTAGGTAGTCTATGTATGTAGACAGACAGATCGAGATATAATATAAAACAATTTTTTTTTAAGCATCAAATTCATAAAAAATAATTGTCTAGTTTTGTTGTTTTTCATATTCTTTAACGTAACTACTTGGTACATATAATTTTAATTGTTTTGATTCTCAAGTTAATGATAGAACATTAGAATGGCGAAACCATAAAAGAAGAAAAAAAAAACGAACAAGTTGGTAGTTATAATCAGTTTATCACAAACATAATTTAGTTTCTATACTATTCTAGACTTACACTTTCAGTTTCTTGTTTTTTACTCTAAGCTTCGGGTATTCCCTATCTGACTTTGATCTGAGTTAGTTAAATGTATACATATTAGAAATCAATCGTCACCACTGTGTTGCTTGTAAACAAAACACCCTTACATAACATAGGACCTATAGATCTAAGATAATAATACTCAAATCGCAGAAAAGTGTAACATATAAGATAAGGTAAAGATATTATTGCTCTTCATTTAGCTGTGCATTATCTTATTGCTAGACTATTAGCTTAAACCATTGATAATTTAAAAAAATATGTACAAATTGCTTCGCCGTCTGTGCTACAGAATCAGATTTGTGATTATATCGATTCTGTTGACTTGGTCTACTGTTGGCAATTCGTCTTTTGGTATTTATAAATATGTAATTAAATAAAAATAACTTATTATGGGAAAATTACCGTATACTAGAATACGTAGTATATTAAATAAATTCTGATAATAGTTAGGCCTACCTATTTATTGTGGACGGACTACTTACAATGACGAAATGTATCTGTTTGCCTTTTGTTATACTATCTACTCAGTAGCTCAGTCCTTCTCCGTATATTTAAGAAATTCTTTTTTAATTTATTTTAAAATATTTAAGTTCTAAAACATTCAGCTGTAGATTTAATTAAATAAACTAGTTTACATAGATTTTTAGAAATAGTCTTGGTCAGCTTAGGTATTCAAAATTGGAAGGGTTTTGGTTGTATGTATAGTTTTATATTGATTGGAATCATAGCATAAGAGTGGGAAGGGTCGATTTTAAAGAAAAACAGACATGTTTCTGCTTCATTTATCCATGTCTTTATACGCGACAGTCTTTTCAAGGATTTTGTAAACTCCTGTAAATGCACGCCCAGTTTGTTGTGCGAACCTGTTATAAGTAAGTGTATTTATAGTTTGTGTAGGCGGTTTAGTTTCGTATGATCACGGACGACGTGTCAAACGTTCTACGATAGCTAATTTGGTGTGCTTGATTTTGGAATCGTAAGTCCTAAATGTCGTATATTCGGATGGTTATTGTACTAGCCACACAATCCCTTAGCATACCGTGGTCAATGGAGCTGAGGAACGCTGAATTACCTTTCGGTTATGGAAGGGATACTGTACCTTATTTGTCAAATGAAAGATATAAGCTTATCTTTGATCAACAACCATAGTCAATATATTATAATGATATTTAACACCACATTAAAGTTAAAGATCGTAAAATCAAATTAATACAATTTACGGGTAATTGAAAAAAAAAACGTTATTCAATTAATATAAGCGAAGAAATCATGTATTTGTGTCTGTATGACTTACGCAATATGAAATAGGACTTTCCATTTAGTTAACTTTTATGTAAAATGTAAAAAGTATTATTCATTCCACCATATGGCTGACTACATACAACCTGTTGCAATGCTCAGATAAACATAAAGACAAAAACACTTTCCTTATCCCTTATACGAGAACAAATGCATATAAGTACTCTTTCTTCTCGAGTGGCATTCGGGCATGGAATGGGTTGTCTGAACAAACCAGGAAAACCAGTAACTCACCATCATTTACATTAATTAATAAAGATGCAAGACTAGACTGAGCGTAGGACGCAATAATCTTCTTTATAGAAGGAGCGTCTGTAATATATAAGATAAGATAAGACTACATTGATATATGTATTTATCTATTATTATCTATAGCTCGGTGGCTGGCAATACACTTCTTCTACTTACCTTTGTGTGTCATGTTTTATTCAACGTCCATGAAGAAAGTTAATGATATACAGGAATTGTAACTTAAAATACCTTCACTCTGATTAGTTTGTCAAATCAATAATTTAATTTTAGAGAGGAAGTAGATAAATTGAAAACACTGGAGTTTTTACATCACCTGTTGTTGTTTGTTCTGGTTACATAGGGAAATAATTTGATATTCATGTATTTTTCATAATAAAAATAAAATAGCTTTCAAACTTTATTAATGTCCAGGAATTTCACCCCATCACGAATCATATACTGTAACTGAATAACTCTCCAGCTTCTTCAATAATGTATACGTCATTTGTTTTGTTTTTTCACCACCAGATGTCTGCCAGTTTTGAGGATAGAATGAAAGAATTTCCTTGTAACTTTAATCTGCTCCATGTAAGCAAAGTTTCATCTCAACGCTTAAAGTTAATGAAATATAACGTGAAAAATGATTTCAGCTTAGACTGCTGTCAAGACGAGATCATCAGAAATAAAAATTTGCTTACCTGGATATTGTTTAAATTAGACGAGAAGAAAGAAGCATTAGCATTGAATGCGGAGGTGCTAACGCTTACGAAGAGGAGAAATCTAACGACTCTTGGTAACTTGGTTTTCTTGTCCCGAAAAAATGGATATTTACTTAGGTCAGAAACGAATTTACATCAAGAGTTACTAGCATTGAAGGAAGACGAAGATTATGAACAGTTGAGATATAATGCATTAGCAGAGCAGGCATATAGTTATGGTAGACTTGGTGGTCTGAAATACCAGAAGCAGAGTGCTGAATTGTTTCAGCAATGCATTAAAGAATGCCAAGACAATTACATTTGGAAATTCGGACTAGGTCTAGTTTATAGAAGGCTTACTAACTACAACTTGCATTGTTCAAGTACTGAAACAATAGATGTGGCAGACGTGAGCTTGAAATGCGCTCAGCTTTTGCTGGAAGTTGGGGAAAAGGGTAATGATAGATATAAAGGATTAGCATACTCACAGCTGGTATGTCTTAGACAGCATATGAGAAGTCCAGAATACAATGCAATGTTTAATAATTTAAATATATGGAAACTATGCCAAAAAGCATTGGATTACGGACCTAAAAACCCATCAGTGCTGACACAGTGTGGAAAATGCTTCAAAAGCATTGACATAGATAAAGCTATCGACCATCTTAGACAATCAGTTAAGTTACAAGGCAACAGTGTGAATTACCACCATCTTGGATTGTCCCTCGTGAAAAAAGCCAATCTTTTGGCTAGTGGTAAATATTCACGCAGAGAATCGAATCCAAAACCCCGCCGTCAACTGACATATGGACCATTACCATCAGCCACTTATGCAAAGAACGAGAAACCCAGAAAAGAAAGGTCTTCATATACTGAATCAGAACATCTGCAGGTATTTCAAGACTCTGGCATTTTCAGTGGAAAAGCAGAATGTAGTTTAGAGGGACACATTTTTAACGATGTTACTACAGAAAACGTACATCAAAACACAAATCGTTCAAAGTCTTCACACCAATGTCGCAGTAACAACATTAAAACCGATAAACGATTTCATCTAAAACCAGTGAACAAGGCTGCGCCCTTATCAGCCAATCAAAATAAAACTAGGCCTATTCTAAAAAATAGTCTTTCACTTCCGAGTCTACAAAAAAATCCGGGAAATGTTCCTAAGGATATTACAACAAAAATAAAGCATCAGTTGCAAAGCTCTAAATCTGAAGGAATGTCATGTTCACCTTTTGATAATAAATCATTGAAACCATACGCCATAAGTCCAATAAAAAGCATTGACATAAACAATGAGTTAGTTAAGGAAGCAATTGAATGTTATGAAAAGTCCATAGAAATCTCACATGACGAAAACGTGCCCGCAAAGCTGTGTTTAGCTGATATTTTTTTCAAGGCTGGACAATATGAAGAGGCTCTTGCTAATTACAATCAAATTATAGATCACGTCACTTCAGACCACCTTATAACTATAATAACTGCTCACGAATATGCCGGTAAATCTTTACAAAATCTGAGTGAAAATTCTAAAGAATCTGGCATTTTACAACAGCAAGCGAAAGTGCACTTCACCAAGGCAATAACTCTTGCTGCAGATATGGCCTTCAACAATCCACAATTTAAAAACTGTGAAATAGAAGTCTGGGATTCTTTCATAACAATGATGGATGATACAAAAAATATGTCTTCGCTAGTAGAGAAAAACAAACAAACATTGCAGCTTCTGGAACTCGTCAGAAACTACAAGGATATAGTTGACGTAGTGGAAGATTTGCTGAAGAGAAAAGAACTAGACAGAGATAGTTTTGTAACAGGACTGAAAAGTTATTTACTTTTAGAAGACTGTGAAGAAGCTATTCTTTTTCTTAACATGGCAAGCACTAACAAAGACCTGACTCAAAGCGAATCGTGGACGCGCCCAGATGTACTGGACCTGAGATGGAAAACTTACATAAGGGTGTCCTGGTCACGCTTACAAAAAGGCAGTGCAGGTTATAAGCGCGTGTTGCAGCAAATGTTTCAGCTGAAGTATGGTCAGTGTTCAGGGATGGTCAGCAGTGAAGTGGACGATGAGGACACAGTAAAACACGATGTTCTGATTGTCAACGACGAATCAGCTGATGATGAGGAGGGACAAGATGCCACCAGCATACTGGCACATAATTTGTACACAGTTTGTAAAGATGAATTTGGTTTGGATTCATTTAGAAATCTAATGGTAAGTACAGAGATCAGTGTACTTTTATAAAAACCAAGCATTTGTTGTATGTATTGTATATGCTGACATTTATTCAAAAATGTGTAGGCCTATAAAGTTTTCCACGCACTATTTCATTTAATGTTGTTCAATAAGTTTTACTATTGTGTTGTTGCTTTTTGTAATAGTATACTAGTATACATAAAACAAGGGAGACAATAAACTCATATAATTAAACAAAACGCAAATAATAGAGATCAAAACAAATTGGCATATATATATTTCTATTTGTATATTGGTTATATATGGAGTATACATAGATTATTCATACTTATACTAATATAGTAAATGTTTTTTTTTCTACGATAAATGCTTTTAAATAAATCTAGTTATTTTCATGGTAATCCGCACATACAATGCACAAGTGTTTTACTTCTAGATATGATTTTAATTACACGACATACACTAAAAAGATATTGAAATCTTACAAAAAGACCTAAATGAATTACAAAAATGGAGCATGTTTTTCCACCCAGAAAAATGTCAACTGGTAAGAGTGTCAATGATAAAGAAACAAATATTTACAAACTACTTCATTCATTGAAAAGACCTAACCCAAATTAGAATTTAAAGTACTTAGGAATAATAATAAATTAAAATGTTTCCTTGAATCCACATGTCTCCATGTTGATTAAGTTATTTACAAATCTTAAAAAAAAACTAGTAAACTTCAACAAAAGGAACTTTTACAAATGTAATAAGAACATACAATTTTAATGATGCCTAACACTAGTTAGATCTATAGGCCTACTAAAATATGCAACTTCTGTTTGGGGCAAGAAAAACATATTTTTTCAAGCTAGAACATATCCAGAAAAGCGCTTCAGGAATCATGGCTAATAAATATTAACAACTGACAAAAGTAACACCAATAGTTGAATAACCAAATCTAGAAACACTAGAGTACAAATGGTCGAAGAGCAAAGTAGTAATTTAATTCACACGGCATGAAACTCTGATTTAGAAATACAACACACACAAAATGTAATACAATGTTCAGATTAACATAAGGACAAACACACTTTTTTTTATCCCATGTGCATACTCTTTCTTCCTGAATGACACCTGGGCCTGGAATGGGTTGCCTGAACAAACCAGGAAAACCAGTAATGTAACATTAAGTATTTAAAACACGAATCAGAATGTAAGAAAAGACTCATGTATAAGCGTAGGGCGCAATTTTATCTTCTGTTTAGATGGAGCGTCTGTAACTTATAAGATAAATTAATTGTATAACTTCTGCCGTTAAAGAAATTCGGAATTTGAAGAACCCTTTTTTTTACTTACAGAACAACTCAGAGTTTGGTCACTGTACTGAAGAGATACAATTGAAAGAAATGGAAAGTTACAGCTTAGTCTTGTTGATACTTGGGGACAATGACTCCGAGTGAGTTAATACATTCTTCAAATATTTATAGTTTTAAATAACAAAGGCTTTTTATAGCATTATTGATATAGACCATCAAATGCCCTTAGCACTAGATAATATAGGAGCCCCTTTCCTTATAGGCTTTTTTAAAAAAATATAACTAATAATAAACCATTTAAAAAAATTAATTTAAATGAAAGACCTTTTTTTATAAATGCTACTTCAGATGTTATGCACAATTACTGTAGTGCCTCTTCCCTTTATAAGCACGAGTAATGATTTTTTTGCTTAATGGTCAAAACAGACCTGATTATACCCAGGGGTATCAGCTATACGGGCAGTTGCCTGATAGGGAGTAGGAAAAATGGGCGTTATAAATGAGAAGTATATCTTATAAAAATATATTTTTTAAATGAGAGATAGAAAAAGAAAGAAAGAAAAAGTAAGAAGAAAGAAAGATACCTTAGCGCTAAGTAAAGATGTGAGAATGTAAAATCTCTATCGCATGTTCTAGACGAAGGTTTTGTCGCGACCTCCCCTGCCCACCCCACACTCCCCTTTCCTCGGTTTGCTGAAGAGATCTTGATGGGCAAGGAGAAGGGTGACTATAGTCATAACGCATTTCTATTAGTATATTAAATGATGCTAGATTACTGGTTTTTCTCCCACTTGTTCATTTAGGTCAATTTTGGATACCATTTTATTCAAGAAATTGCAAGACTTAGTAATAATTTTGACAAGAAATGCTGGCTAGACAGAAATAAACACAATCTTATCTAAGTTTCACTTAGATCGCTCCAAATGTTATATAGTTTTCTTCCTACTAAGATATCATTAAATTTGTTTTTACAATTAAAAGTTTTATTTATTCCAACCCACGTTTCTTATTTAGCTAACTAACGTTCTTCTTATGATTTCATAGACCCTACAATCGAATGCTAGAGGCTGTGCATTTTACCAAAGTTCCTAACGTTTTAGTTGTCAACCTTAGAGAAAAAATACCTGCTCCACAAATGCTACAGAGATGCCCATTTCTAAATATCACTGATGACATGTTCATCGCTGCCTTACTCAAAAAAGATTTTCACCTTGTTCTAAAACTCGCGTTACAGAGACGCAGACATTTTGCAAAGGGTCAATGCGGTGAATCCATTAGCAAGGAGTCACATGAGGGTCACTGCAATGAACCAAAAATCAAGGATTCTGTGGAGAGCCAATGCAATGAGCCAAATAGCAAATATTTCTTTGAGGGTCAATGCAATGAAACAAGTAGTGAAGATATTAAAGAGTCTGAGTGCAAGCAGACATGTGGCGAAAAACCCGATCTGGAGACCTTTTATAATGAGCCGTCTAGCAAAGACGGTGAACAACTCAATGAGTCAACTGGACGAGAAATTAATGAGTGCAATGAGCCTACAAGCTCAGATAAAAAAGACACATTTTTCTATGATGACGTGGAAAGTCTGATAAGACTTTTTTGTTTTTTAGTGCAAGAAAAATTTGACAACCATCGCGAAATAGTGAAAACAAAAGAATAGAAGGAATAGTCCTACTATTATACTCGTCTCTACCAGCAATGACTATTGACTTTAAACATGAACTAAAATTAAGTATTAATTTCCACCATTTTGGTTTTTACTAAAGCGAGGAGATAAATTAACAATTTAGCCAAATAGGAGCCGTGCACTGACCGCTACCTGAATTTGTTTTGTTTTAATTGCTATTGAAAGTTCTTTACCTGCAGTGAACAATTTTGAAATATTTCGGTCAGTTAGCGGCTAGCCTGACGAATGCATCACGGAGAACACTTTAGTACTGCAATGCTAACAGCTCGAGGTGACCCTTCCTGAATTGTGTATGCCAATTATAAAGTATCGTCTGATGTTACTATGAGTCTTAAGAGACGTAAGGCTCCTAGTTGTTGTTTTTTTTGTTTTTATTTATTTATTTATTTTTTGAGACATGTTACTGGGAGCGAACGTCAACAAAATCGATAACTAAAGCCTTGGACCATTTGGAAACAGCGTTAATCTGTGTGAATTCGGAAACATTTACTTCCCTCCCCCCCGCCCCCCTTGAGTTCAGCATTTTCAGTTATGATGCACGAGATGCATTTGAAATGTATGACAGAAGATCTGACACAGTTAGTTGGATTACAAACAATTTAGGCCTAAATAACTCAAGCGTTTGTGGCATATTTTATTATATGGATAACATTATATGGATAATATATTCATTATATGTCGATGTTGTGGATAATACTGACCCGGGCTTAAATGTGATCGTTAGTGACAAGTTCTTTTGACAATAAATGTATAGACTTATCACTGGGATGGAAAAAAACGGAAGACATACATCTTACTCAACACTACATAAAATATTTAACTTTCTTTTGAGTAAATATTTTTTTTTACTTATAAAACAGTTTCTCAGGCTAGGGGCAATAAATCATACGTATTCATCACATTAGGAATGAATTTACTGCTGAATTTCTTTTGTTTTCAATAATGTTAGATGACAATATAACTTATGCTGAAATGATTTAGGCACAAATAGAAAATATGTTAGTGACAAGTTTTCCCAAAGTGATTTTTTTACCGAGTTACCTTTATTTAAATATATATTTATAATTTCTGATGGTGAGCTGTAAATGATAAAACTTGTTTCAGTCAAAGAGGTGGACAAACCCTCGCACCGGCATTACTTTTAATGCAACAAAAATGACATTTGATGACGTCTTAAAGTGACTTTATTAAAGCAAAAAGGCGTAAAGTTAACTATTGTAACATAAACTAGTTTAAAGTGTTCATCATACACAAAGTATAAAAATTTTTTTTTTTTTTTTTTTTTTTTAATTTGTAACTTCAATTTATGCCAGATGTTTTAGTTATTGATTTCTGAATTTCAATTTTTTACTAGGCCTACACTCCTGAGACATTTTAAACGAATATACTTTATGTAGGCCAACTAGGCCTATAATTTGGATTGTGTTCCACCCTAGCTAGATAAGCGTCTGACAAGCAAGGCATTTGGAATGCTTAACATAGGGTCAAATCGTATCAGTGTTTACTTAAAGCAACAAGTGAACTGTATTTGTTATTTTTATAAGGACTCTAGCATTTTCCCTTGCATTATTTTCTTTCAAACAAATGCATTAAATTGTATTTCTTGAACAAATAATTACCAAAGTCCAAATACAGGTGTAATTAAATGCAAATATTTGGCATTTGTTTTATGTGTCTATAAGACCAATAAAAAGTTTATTTCAACCAATCAATTCACTATATCTCTTCTCTTACTGTTTAATAAGTTATTTTTTTCATTTTTGAGATGAAATATTTAAACTTTGTAAAATGTTGTGTAAAATTATCACAGTACTTCAATCAAAGCCTTAGAAAAATATTGAAAAACAAAGTATTGCACGGTTGAAGCATATTATAATTCTTGTTGACCTGTGAGTTGTACTGCTTGGTGTGTAACACAATATTCAAGTTGTATTTTACACGATTAGAGGAGAGGACGGCATGTTATAGTGCAGTTAATGAGATGTGATAAAAGTAGAGAGAGCGTATGAGTCAGTAAATGTTGATAATCAGAGAAAGTAGGTCGTTCACCTGATTAATTTAATTGAATATATAATATTGATATGATTTCGGACTAGTGTAAGGCCGTTGATAAAGGCTGATTTATACAACACTGTTTATGATATATTATTTATAATCTACTGTGTTTTTGTACATGTGTAAATAAAACAATCTGTATACCATCAACTATATTATTAATTGAGTTGAAATGATCTATTCGGATGTAAGCGTACAACAGGTCACAATTGTAAGATGTTACAAATAGGCCTATATTTACACAATAAATATTTCTAAATAAATTTTTGTTTTACTAGTTAATTTTTTTTAGTTTCGAGCTCCAAAATTGTTTTCCGAAAGTTATTGCTGATACTTTAATTTCATGTTAATTTGCCTTCATTTGTTACTTAAATTTAGTTTCATGTTACTTTAGCTTCAACTTACTTTTCATGTTACTCTTTTTTTTTTTCGGAAGACACTTATCTTATACATAAAATGCTCCTTCTAAAAAGAATATTATTGCGTCCTGTGCACATCCATTCATCCATGGTGTGTATCTATAGTCCTGCATTTCTATTAGTGTTTTAAATTATGTTAAGTTACTGGTTTTCCTAGTTTCTTCAGGCAACCCATTCCATGCATGGATGCCACTCTGGAAGAAAGAGTATTTGTATGCTTATGTTTTCGTATTAGGGATAAGGAAAATGTTTTTGTCAGTTTATTTATTTGAGCATAATGACCTATTAAGCTTGTTGTCTTTGTGTTGTATTTCTAAATTAGAATTGAATGCATTATGTAGTATTAAAGGTTTAGTTGATGGCCTACAGAAGATGCATATTCTCGTTTAGGTCTTACTAATGTGATATAGCATTTTAGTTTTATGTTCTTATTACATTTGTAAAAGTTCCATTTTCTGAAGCTAAATGTTTTTTTATACACACATATTTAAATAACATAAACATGTAGACCTATATTATATATACTCTCAATGAATTCTTAAATGGATTTAACAAAATGTCAATACAAAAATAATTAAATTCAACATCTAAACCATTAAAAAGCGAGATGAGAATTTAAGCATCTGTTAATTATAACATATGGTATTTTTGAAAAGATGTTAGAGATAAATGGGGTAAAAACTCATTAGTGATTGGAAAGATACTTGTTCCATACATTACAAAAATATTTAGGTTTTTATTCAAGAAGATGTTAATTAATTTGTCTATTAATTTTTCATTTTTTTGTGAATGTACTTTGAGCAATATACATTTCTTAAAGTACAAACAACACCGTTTGGGATCGTAGTGCATAGCAACACAAGAAAAAACAAACATTTGAGTAAACTTTGATTATATAACATGAACTACAATAGAATTACAATAACAATTATCATACAAATGATTTGTATTTTGTTATAATATTGCATGGGATCTCCAGACTTTGGGATGAAAGATAAAAAGTTGCACATTTTTGTTTTATATTGCCATAAAATCAAGTATATTACACCACAGTCATCTTCAAGTTCACTCTGTTATATTGTATCTCAGCTCATTAAATTTGCTTTAAGCTCATATTGGATCCCAGGTCATCAAATTCTTGCAGTGAATGACTCATTTCCTTTTTTCTTGAAAAGTTATCCATTACACTAAAAAATCCATCAAAAAACCTAAAATAAAAATGGAATAAACCAAATGATTAAGACATTTACTGCTTTTATTTTTTTAAATCGCATCCATTTGGACCAAAATAGGCTTTTATTACAATATCAAAAGAAGCAATTGAGTTCAACAGTTTAACACTCAGCTATTTCAAACAGTAAGCAAATATTGATTTTAAGTTAAAAGCTGCTTTACGTTTTTCTTAAAACAGGAAAACTGTAGCTTTGCATTATTTCAATCAGAAACTAAACATCAAAAGGCCCAGTGAAAACTGATTTTTAAATAAAAAATTGGTGCATGTTAAAATGAATTGTGTTTTCAATTACAAATTACCTCTCTATCCTCCTCTCTAATTTATTAGCCATGTCTTCTTCCTCTATGCTTTTTGTTTCATCCTCTTCCACATCTGCAAGTATTTCATTGGTAATAGTACAGTACAACTTTACAAATTTAAAGTGCCAAAAGACATTATAGAAAACCAAGTTCAATGTAGTGTTAAATTAATAGCATATAGGCTTAGTAAAGATATTGGGTGGGGGGGGGGTGGAAGAGAATCTTTCTTGTATTGTGGAGACCTTGCTACATAAGGAAAAGTTTTCATTGTGGGACAAATAATAATAATTCTAAAGTTTATGTTTATTTCACAGATTTATACATTTTATTAGCACTTTACATACATGGCTCCACCTCCAAAAATTTCTAAAAAACTTTTTTTATGAATTTAAATATTTTTTTGTTGTCATTTTATGTTGTTTAAAATTGTTAAAACATTGGATTTCCATGCATATATTTTTTTAAGCGTGCTGTTTTCCGACAGCCTATCATGTCAGTTCTTTTGTAATTGTTTAAACCTAATTTTTGATGATAATTATACATTTTGCCTCAAAAATATTTTTTTTACAAAATATTTAATTGACCTTACAAATATTGACAACTAAATAAAATAACAGTTTTTCAATCATGAAATTATGGTGCAGCACCAATTCAGATTAGGCATACTATATATATCTTAACATTAATTATATGTTTAGCCTTTCATGTTAAATTATGATCAATATTATCTTGTATGATTAGGAATCACATAACAAATAATTTTTCTCTATCTTTTAAAAGATGTTTTAATTTTTCTTTTGGATCATAATTAACATCTTTTATAGGATATTTTTCAATCTGTCTATAGATCATACTTACCATCTTTTATAAGATCTTTCAATCTATCTGTAGGATCTCTTTTACTTCCAAAAATTTTCAGAAATGTGTCCCAGAGAACACTAAATATTTTTGTGGACTCTTCTTCCAGAAATGTATTTCCAGTATTCACTAGCAGATCCATGAGCACTGCCATGAAGTAGTTTGTCAGAAATATTACAACTATAGCCACAAATAAGCAAAAGTACAAAATAGTTGTCCATCTATCTGAAAGTGGTACGTTTGTGTCCTGTTAACAAAAAAAAACCTATGTTTTACTAAAAAGCTATTTATTATATAGTAAATCGAAAGATTTATTTTTTTCAATATACTACAAAACCAATTCATAAATTCATAACACAAGCTTAAGTGAATATTAGAAATAATAGAATGATACACAATTCCATTGCAACCACTGAAACTAAACTTTATCTATATAGGTGTCAAACTCAAGGTCTGTTGGTCACATCTGGCTCAGTGTACAATTATATTCGGCTGTTAAAGAATTTTTTGTATTGTTAATATCTCAACTGATCCATGAGTGTTTATCTAGTCTAGCTTGCAACTTTAATTAAGTGTTATTTGAAATTGAGCCTGCAGTGCAAATTGAGTATGACATCTCTTCTTTAGACCATCTAGATGAATTTTAAATAAATGGAAATTACTTCACAAGTAAAATAAACATCTTCTGAGCATGTTATAAGCTAAAGACAATTGGATTAAAATTATTTAGCTTTTCATCTTTGCATACAACACCCTCATTGTTTAAAAGTAAAGAATATAAGTCTTATAGTTTACAGATGTTCATTCTAAAAAGGAAAATTATTTTTTCCGATTGCACTACAATTAATTTTTTTTCAATATTTGGTAAATGTTATATGTCTACTTGATATATACTTTTTAAAAAATCAATGAAACAAGAAGTAACAGAAATATACATAAAGGAAAACACTACACCCTTGGATGAAATTGATGGAATATTTACCCTAAAGCTTGAACGTCCAAGCAGGCCAGTGAAAAGAGACTCAGCAGTGGTCAACAAGTCCTTAAAATAATAACTGGTTTTCCCAAAAAGTGCATAGCCCATGCCAATAAAACCTAAAAGTATTATGATGGTAAAGAAAAAAAATCCGGGAAATATTCTCACAGACTTGGACAAAACAGTGTAAATCTGAAAAAAGAAAAGTATTGTTTAAAATCATGTAACAATTGTTATGTCAAAAAAAAATTTTTTTTGTTTTGTAAATCTGGAAATTACAATAACAACATACATTTCCATATGTACTCAATTTCAAAGACAATTATAATTCTTGTATAAAAGAAAGTCAATATATTAAAAAAAATAAAAATAAAATACACCCTGTCAAAATTATAATAATAATAATATAATATAATCTTTATTATCCTGAAGAAAATTTATTTTACAATTTCGAAATACATAGAATTTAAGACATCAAATTAAAAAAAAATTAGCTAGTTACATAAAGAAAAATTAATACATACATACTTTAAGTAAACATGCATAAAACAATGAATAAGAAACAGTAGGCCTAAATAAAGTTCTAATGTTTATTTCTATTAATAATAGTCTACCTAATAAAATTTTGAATACTGAGAAAAAATTAATTTTACACAATAAATTCTTACGAAATTCAAAAAACAAAATTAAAAACAAACAAATTTGATCCAATACGTTTTAAAACAAAATATGTGATCAAACTTTGAAATAAGTATAAGCTACATTTGAAAACTTCTTACTAAATAAGTTATTGTAAACAAACAAAATTCTTTATTAAAAGTTTAACATAAGTATTTATATTATTACTTTCATTGTTTTCTTTGAGTAGCTAGCCAACTTCAACACTCTCATGTAACCAATGGCAACCAGCAAAGCCAAACAACAACTGTAGGAAGTATCCCACATGACAATGTGGTAAAAGTTGATATAATTGTTTCGATTGTCTTTGAGTTTTATCAGGGCAGATTTTGTATAACTTAGTCTTAGCCTGTTTGAAAAAAAGATTTCATCAAAATATTTGTGACAAAAAATTTTTTGGTGCAGTTGACAGGAATAGAGTTTTTTAAAAGAGTCTAAATTAAGTTAAACTTTTTGGGGCCTAGTGACAATATGTTAGAATATAAACTAACTTTCTACCACTGGATTATATCCTGTGTATTTGTGAAAAAGACATGTAAAGCCTAACCGTCAGACCACACTAATCATATGGCCACAGCATACTAAAGGATTATGTGGCCAGCACAATGCTCAGTCACCTGTTACCCTACCCTAACTAATGTCAGATACCCATCATACTAAAATCCCAGGTAATATCCTAGTCTTTCCCAGGGTTTGAACCTTTGGTATGCCAGCCGAACCCGCAGCCACTCGGCCACCATACCCTGTGAAAGGACATGCAAGAGTGTGAATTCAATGACATTATTTCATTATTGACTTACATAAACATCACCACAGTGCAGATTGCAATGACTACAGCAGATGTGTCCAGTAGAAACCAGATGTCTCTAAGGGCTGACCATTTTTTCTTACCAAATATGAAAACAGCATACATGACACCAAGCAATGTCATTACTATTCCAATCACCTGACACATTTGGACATAAGTTCCTAGAAGGCCAGGAGGGTTGTGGGTAGTGAAGGGATAGATGCTAAACAAATATAAAATTTACATCATATATTTTAAATAACAACAACATTTAGTCAAAATTAAGAGTATTCTAAAAAAAATCAAATGAAAGAAACAAATTACAATTACAGCAAAATATATTGTTCATTAATCCACATAGAGTACAACACTGAATTCTCATTTATACAAATATACCAATAAACATATTCATCCATTATTGCTAGGCACAAAGTTTAATGACTAATTATTTGCTTTTTACATTCTCTGTATACACGAAAAACAGGAAGAGCAATGCATGTAATTCATGCTATTCAAGTTATGAGTAAAAACAAAAAGGTTAAACTTACTTTACAAATGGAATCGTAGAACCAGCTTCAATAAACTCTATCAAAAGAATGACAAAAGCAAAGTGATTGATGTTAGGAGAATAGACTGTAAATTCTAGGAACACTGCTCTTGTCATCTGGTCAATCCACAAATGTTCTTTCATTTCATTTAACAAATCTGATGCAATCTTTTAGAAAATGCAAATAGTAAATTAATACAATCATAAAAAGAGAAATTCATATTAGTTATATTTCCTTCCTAGTGACATATTTGGTTTTTATAAAAGAAAAAACAAAAAGAACTTGATGGTTCATTACATGTTAATATTCTACTCATGGAATGGATTATTTGAACTAGCCAGGAAAACCAACATCTTAACATAATTTAAAAGCCGTTTCAAAATGCAAGACTAAATTTAGCCATAGTTAAACACATAATCCCAATATCTCCTTTTAAGAACGAGTGCCTGAAACATAAATGGGTAACCAAACAACTTAAAAACACCTTAATAACTCAAACATGCAGGTATAAACAAATCAAGGACACACGAAAATGAAAATGTAAATATTAAAAAGATAAAAAGTTTAATTCTTCTTAGTCTCTATTGCTCCCCGTGGAGCATAGGGCAGCAACAAAGTTCCGCCTCCCTATCCTAGGGATTTTATGCCATGTTTTATTGGTGGCCTTTGCTTGGAACTCGTCCATTGTCCCCCTCCACGTTCCCATTGGCCTTCCCCTTCGCCTTTTTTTCTGGTGGTGTCCATTTAAATGCGCTGCTTGGGAGCCTCTTTTTGTCCATGCGGAGGATGTGACCCAACCATCTACATCTTCTTTTCATGATTTCTTCGATGATGAAGTTTATTCCAGTTCTCTTGCTGACTTCATTGTTGGAGATGTGGTCTTCCCAGTTAATCTTTAGTATACGGAGACATCTTCCTTAAAACTTTCTAAGGCGGCTTTCGATTTTGGTATTGGTCTTCCAGGTCCTGCACCATAGAGAAGGACTAAGCGTACATTTCACTTGTATAGTTTCAGTTTCGTTCTTAGTTGCAGAGAGGGTGACTTCCATATTTTCCCCAGTTTGTTGAAGGCCTGAGTTGCCATAGCTAGTTTGGTGGAGATTTCCATGTCTAGGCTTCCATTAGCAGAGATGTAGCTGCCAAGGTATTTGAAGTTTTCAATCTCTTCCACCTCCACACCATTGGCACTTGTCCTCTTAGAGCTCTGTATCTTAACTTTCATGATTTTTGTTTTCCCTGAGTTAATCTTTAAGCCAACACTTTTGGCTATTTGTTCTACTCTTGTGTTTTTTCCTGGATATCTGATTGAGAATGAGAGAGCAGAGCTATGTCTTCTGGAAAATCGCAGTCTTCTAGATAGTAAGTTAGTCCCCATACTAGGCCTCGAGGTTTGTCCGCAGTAGCTCTCCTCATGACCCAGTCCATTAATATTAAGAAGATAAAAAGTGATATCACACATCCTTGTCGACAGTTGTCGGACACCTGTTTTCACTTGGAACCATTCACTTTGTTGGTTTTCATGGAATACACAGCACTGGTTTCTAGTATAGATGTCTTTCATGATGTTAATGACTTTGCCTGGGAATCCATATGACTCCAAAATTGTCCAAAGTGTTGGGTGGTGGATGCTATCGAAAGCCTTTTCAAAATCTATTTAATTGATGTACAAAGAGGAGTTCCATTCCAATGACTGTTCCACTATGGTACATAGGACAAAGATTTGATCATTGCATGATCTTCTAGCTCTGAAACCAGCTTGTTCTTTACGTAGGACTCTCTCTATTCCTGTTCTCATACTCATCAGTAGGATTCTACAAAAGATTTTTCCTGTTGCAGACAATAGGTTTATGCCTCTCCCATTCTCACATATGGTTAGGTCGCCTTTCTTGGAAACTTTCATAATAATCCCTCGTTTCCATGAGGTAGGTATATGTTCTTTGTCCCATATTCATTAAAGAGTCATATGAGTGTTCTTGCTCACAGGGTTGGGCTGGACTTGAGCATGTCTGCTTAACTCTATCCTCTCCTGGAGCCTTGTTTCGTTTTGTCTTTGATGGCTTCTATTATTTCTTGTTTTATAATGGGCCCTTTTGACAATTCAATCTCAAAACACATGTCTGTGATGTCAGCCTCTGTTTCTGGGTCCGGTCTAGTCAGGATATCTTCAAAATGATCTGCCCACCTCTGGAGCTGGTCTTTCTCTGTCGTCAGATTATTTCCATTTTTATCTTTAACAGTCGTCAATTTGCTCCTTTGACCTCCCGTAAGGGACTTAATAATTTTGTAGACTTTTTGATTATCGCCTTTATCAGCTGCTACTTGTGCATCTAGTGCAATGTTGTCTACATAATCTCTTTTGTTTTGTCTTGCACTTCGCTTTACTCCAATGTTGAGTCTTTTGTAATCCTGTCCAGCTTTTGTATTTATTTCTCCATTTTTTTTAAGTATTTTCCGCTTTGCCTCTTTTCTTTGTTCTATGAGGCTCCATGTGGCAACTGAAATCCATTCCTTTCTCTGTCTTGTTTTGTGTCCTAGTGTTGTTCTACTGGTTTCGGTGTGTACATTTAAAATCTTATCCCAGTGTGTGTTGATGTCGTCCTCTAAAAGATTTTCTAGTAGGCTGAATCTATTCTGTAGTTCCAACACAAAACTGTTTTTTACTAGTTTATCTTTCAATTTGGAAGAGTCATAGAGTTGGTAACTAGGAGTTTTTATGACTTTTTTAGTTTGAAGTTGAGTTTGCAAAAGACAAGGTTATGGTCACTACCAACGTCAGAAACCCAAATCGCCTTGACATCTTTTCATACTTCTTCTCCACTTCTGGTTGATGACAATGTGGTCAATCTGGTTCTTTGTCCTGTTGTCAGGAGAGGTCCAGGTGGCTTAATGAATATTCTTGTGCTGGAAAACACTACTTCCTATAACCAGGCCATTCTCTAGGCATATATCATAATCATTGAGGCGTTGGCCATTGTCGTTTCTTTTTCCCATGGCTTCCTAGCCCATGCAATAATCATAACCACTGTTGTCACATCCTATCTTTGAATTTAGGTATCCCATGATTATCATAATATCATGTCGAGGAGATTTATCTATCTGACTTTGCAGGTTGTGATAGAACATGTCTTTTCAACTTCTGTTGCTTGTTCTGTGGGCGCGTAGCACTGTATGACAGTAATCTTACACCTTCCTGATGCTGACCGTTATATCTTCCAGAGTAAACTACGGTTTGGTCTGATGCCAGAGTTACCATTCCCAAGTCAGTCCACCGCATTTCACTTACAACCAATATGTTGACTTTATAGCGTTCCTTTTCTTTGGTTACTTAGGCAGTTTTTCCTGATTCGTACACGGTGGGTATATTCCATGCTCCAATTCTGACGGCTTTTCGAGGGGTCGCCAAGGATTGTGTCAGAGGAGAAACTTCCTTTCGGCTTCCATCTCGCCTCGTCATATCAGGCATCACAGCCTCAACCCTCAGCTGATCTCCCATAATAGTTTGACTTTTCGATATTTCTGTTGCTGTTTCTGTAGCTTTATGTTTTTTTACATGGCAGGTTATTAGCCTAGCGCATAATAGTCTAGAGAGGAGTTTCCCTCTCAGCTCTCAGGATAGCTGCCTTTTTTCGGGTTTTGTTCCCTAGCCTTTGTGGATCCCTCCACTTCCTGCAAAGCAGCAGGTACTGATTCTGGTCCGCCCCTGGTATTTGATTTCCCCGGTACCTACCATATCTGGTGGGCATTACCCGATCCGCCACCTGGGGAAGCGCCCGATGGGAGATCAGTTACTCCACAGGGGAAAAATAATTTAATTACCAAGAGTATAATAATTTTACAAAATGAAAACCTATTTTCCTTTACCTTGGAATTAATGTTCAAGTTGACAATGTATCCACCTCCACCGTAAATGCTATAACTTCCAGCAATAGGAAGTCCCCAAACATCTTGAGCTGATTTGTATGTCCAAGCAGAACTAGATCGAACTTGTAAATTCTCAAGTACAGAGCAAGGCTTTGGCATCCAATTTAAACAAAAGTCTTTTGTCTCTTCAAGCCCTGAAGTGTAACCTGGCACACAGTCTTTTAGTTTTATATTCAAAACATTACAGTTTTCTGAAAACAACGAGGAACAAAACATTAACTACAATGATAATTTTTTTTTATCTTAAAAGACAGTACACATTCTCGGTAACACACAGAGTGGTAGACATTCAAAAAGACAAATGGAAACACAACTTTGGATTAATTAATCAATAGATGATAAATGGGTAATTCAGAAGATAAATGGACATTGGCTGTATGGTTTGAGTTCTAGATGCATCATGACAAAGGTAAATGTTGGGCTTTAAAACAATAGATAGGAATACACATAATATACCTTTCTCAATACGTAACTGTCTTAGTCTTGCAGCTCCAATACGATACAAGTCTTTGACTTCAGTGTATAAGATTCTATCTAGGTTACTGTCTACTTTGGTGTTTAAATCTGGCAGTAACCATGGAGTCAAGATAGTTGTGGTCCAGTTAAAAAATTCTTTACCTGAGTTGATCTTCATACACAAACAGAAAGAATAATGTACAAAAAAAGTTGCTGTTTTTTTTAATTGACTACATTAATAGTAGGTTAGTTTGAATGGTTACTATAGTTACTGCATGTGATTACCTGCATAAATCCTGTCTTGGTGTCTGTAATCAGTTGGTCACTAATAACTTTGTGCATGAGATAAGCATGATTGTTTCTGTTCGCATAGCACAGGCTGCTGACGATCAACAAATACAGGAAATGGATGACAAACTCATTCATCGTCTTTTTAATAATGATGTAAATCTTACTACGGAGCGTTGCAGTCCTGAGTGCTGCCTTTGAGAGTGGTTCTGTTTTAGCTATGTATTTATAGGAACGATCATTTTCTGAAAGTAACGAGCAAGAAATGTCGAAAGTAAAAAATGTTATTTACCCATTTGGCAAATTCTGAAAGATCATTGACCATGTACCACAATATGCTAAATTGTCATGAACTCATTTGATCTAATTATGAGATGTCAATCACCCGTGAATAAAATCTGTCATTAGGCTATTTTGAAATTATTTTAGCTTGGAAAGACATGACTGACTCACTAAAATATATGCATAATTATGATGATGATTTTTGGCTTTTCCTAAAAGGAACTACAATAAATGGTTTGAACAAGATTATGGTACTAACAGAATATACTGTGTTATCTTTTTAGGAAAACATTAAAAAGCACTTAAAATTACTGGTAATTGTATTTCTTCTATTTAAAGAATTAAAGCTTTAAAATTTATAATAGCCTATGAAGGTTATATTTTGTTTAAAAAAACAAAACTTCCATAATTTTCATAACCATTTCAAAAGGAGTTTGTATTTTCAGTTCAATTTATGCCTATTGATTTCAAATGCAGATCAGAATGACTGTATAAAACTCACTGTCCACATCCCACTATCAAATAGCAGCAATGTAATATATGGATAAATTATTTAGGAAATATATATAATATATAATAGGAAATAAAAATTGTTTTGTTTACTGTCTTTTAAGCCATACTCCTTGTTGACTTGAGTTATAAGTGATAGGTCCAGCTCATCAAGACTTTTTGGCTTCACTTTTCTCACAGTCAAGGCAAGAACAACTGACAGAACTATTACCTAAACACACAGAAACTCTTCTGAAATTTATTTCTAAAGTTATTTATTTTTGGTATGAAGTAAAAGGCCTACGAACATATTAATTACATATAAGACCTATTTATTTATTTGTTTCTATTTAAACTGAAGTACTGTTAAAACAAATCATTACAAAATATGTCTTGGCCCTACAACAAGTTGTTAATAAATATTAAAAGCAAATATTTATCAAAGAAAACAAATTTTTTAAAATTGTCTTACCACTAAAGAAAACCATTTGCAAAAATTGAAAACAAATTATTTAAACATATAGCCAATTCAGAGCCCTCACATAGGGAGGGTGGGCATATGCCCCGGGGCGGCATTTCCAGGGGGCGTCAAATGTAGTCTAAATATAGCAAATATAGCACTAAACAAGCTATTACAGTGTGCAGGGGGCAGCACTGAAACTTTTGCCCTGGGTCGCCACATAAGCTTGTAAACGCTCTGAGCATATTGCAAAATATTTAGAACTATACATCAAATGATAGTTTCTATAGAAATATCGAGAAATATTTAGAACTATGCATACATTTTATAAATTAAAAAAAGGATCAAATTAAGATAATTCAAGTTTTCAACAAAAAATTCATGTAGTGTATATCTCCATTATAAACATAGACATTTGAAGTTAAATTTTTCAATAAAAGAGCATTTTTTAAGCATTACTCTTTAGATTTTTTTTGGTTTTCTTTTTGGTCAACAAATACAAATATTTTAAATAAAACAACTATGTCTGCACATTTCCTTGAATAACATTGTGCTAAAATAAAAAGCTTATTCAAGATTTAAATTATATTGGACAAATTTTGCCAAGATTTAAATATTAAGCTTAGTCTAATATTTCTACAAGAAATCTGTTTAATAGTGGCCTCATTTTTTACAAACGCCAACATAGTGCATATTTGGGAATAAGCAAGTAGACAAAAAAGTAACTTTACCTTAATAGGATCCAAAACAAACAAAGTTAGTAAAAAAGCTAAAAAGAATGTAGACAACCAATCTTCAGTGATGTCCTTGCCCCATTCCATGCTGAATAGGATCACAAAGAAACTACTAACTCCAATAGATGATGCAACTAGAATCCAAGCTAAGTAACGGAATGGGTGTGGCCAAGATCCTTTCAGCTCTTCAGAACCTTATTAAAAGAAGTCCAAATAAATATATATATATATGTACATAATGTATTAAAATATATTAACCAAAGCAATGTTGTAGCCTTCTTGGTGTGATCTATGTTCTATTGTTATTGACTATAGAACAAAATGAATTACTTTACTACAATATAGACAATATCTTTGATGTATTTCTAGTAGAATTTAATTTTTAAACAATATTTTTACTAAAAGAAATATAGGCTACATAGCTTTAGAATTATAGTCCAACAGAAGACAGATACATGTTTATATGAATGTACTTTATTTCAAATCCAGATTTCATTTAATATGTTACAGATACTGCTTCTATACAGAAAGTTTTTCTGCTTATTGTTTAGGTTGTCTTTGGGTGATTATGGTTCTAAATGATGTTAAGTTCTTAGTTTTCCTGGGTTTATTATTTGCCTGTAACTCGCTTCTGAAGCATGTAAATTTATATGAATTTTTCTTGTATATGGGGTAGAAAAATTGTTTTTTTTCCTATATCATATTGGTTATTGCAATGAATTACAATGTTGTATCTCCAAGTTAAAATTAACGCTTCAGCTATTATTAATTTGTTCTTTACCCTTCTTTTCTCTAGCATTTCTAGGTTTAGTGATTACTCTCCTCACTTATGAATCTTATCATGGGAGAGTAAAGGCTACTTATAAGCTTTAAAACTTTCAACTTTCAATAAGAATTATTTTTACACCATGTGGGTAGACAAAAAAATAATTGCACTGTCATACATCCAAAAATGCAAGCTCTTCAAAAATGTTCAAATGATACTGAAATTAAAATGCTATATATTGCAATAAAAAACGTTTGAGTTAAAAGACTTACTAGTTTTTATCATCAAAATTTTGTCCAGTGCCTGCAACTGTTGTTCTAATCTAGACATCCAAGGAAAGTGACTATTGCATTTTTTCCTCTTAGTATCTTGAGCCTTTGTTGTGTCATTTTCATTTTTGGACATGGAAATTTCTTGATCAACCATAAAAAAGTAACTATTAAATAGTCTAAAAAATTTTAGGGACAATTAAAAAAAAATTGCCAATATATATTTTGTTAAAATTGTTTTTTTAATACTTAAAATTAAAGTCATTATAAATACAAATGTATAGTTTTTCTTTTTAATTCTTTTGCATTGATTAGGTTGAAATAAAAAAAAGTAAATTTTATCCTTGGCAGATCTTAGAGCAAGACGGTTCATTTAAGCACACACAAATATAGAAAGCAAGTTTAGTTTAATTTTGGAATATTTACAAGTTTTAATACTGTAACAAAAAACTCAGAAAGGATATATATTCCCGTAGAATTTTTTGCAAATTATCAAAATACATGGTTGTTTCTTAAAATTGTCCAAAACATATTTTTTATGTACCTTTATCTTGAGTTTTATCATATTCTGAAACTTTGTTTTTGCTTAAACATCCATCAGGATCACTTTTAGTTCTAGCTTTCCTAAACATAGTCATCATTAACATCATTGGCACAGCCGTAATCACAGCAGATAGGAAGGAATTATACATCTGTCACAGGATGAATAAACAATAACCATTTTGTTTTGTGAAGTTTAAAAAAAAAAAGTCCATTACAAAAATGATCAGTTTAGCATTGAATAACCAGTTTAATTACTGAAGATAAATTATCTTGGATTAGATATTGTTTGTTTTGGAATTTTAAAAATTGGTTTCATATTGTATTTATAGATGTAAGCATGTTTGGTTAGACTTTGTCATTTACAGTAAAATAGAAACAACTTAAAGCCAGAAAATTTAAAAAGTTGTAATTTTTTGCAAATTATCTTATACATTACAGACGCTCCTTCTAAAAATTATGAAGGTAATGTTTTTAATTGATTCAAAACTATTGGTTTTACTTATTTGCTCAAGCAATCTATTCCATGCCTTTGCACTTGGGAAGAATAATTAAATGCTTTTATTTTTACATATGGAATAAGAAGAAGGTCGTTCGTTATCCTTATGTTTATCAGAGCATTGTAATATATTGCTATCATGTGGTATTTCTAATTTAGAATTTAAAACTTTATTTATTATTACAGCTTTGCTCTTTGCCCTTCTTTCTTCTAATGTTTCTAGGTTTCTTATCTTATATGTTAACTAATTTATGTTATCTGCTGAGAATAGCATAGCAAATTGATCCTTAGTGAATTTTATCCACTACATCCAAATGCAAATTTGAATAATAAATAATGAATGTAGGCCTATGCACAAAACCTTGTCATTTTCAACTTGCACCTTGTCAGATTTTTTCATTTATTTTTAAAGAAGCTTTTGTTTGCTAATAATTAAATTAAGGTTTATATTAATATCTACTTGAAAGTTTTTAAGTGCCAACTTTCTTTTAATACCCATATTAAAAAAAATAACATTGCTGTTTCTTATTTCTAATAATAATACAACAATCAAAGTTAATAATTATAAAAAAACAATGTTACCTGCTGGTAGCCGATTCTTAATGGTCCAATTTCAAAATCTACTTTTGGCTGTTGCCTGTTTGCATCTGGTACTCCATTATAATAAAACATGGCACTAGTTATCATTGCCAGAGATAAAAAAGCGAGACAACATGCTGCCCTTTCAACTCGGCTGGAAAGATAACAGTGTGAGATTGTTGTTGTTATTTTAGAACAAATAACAACACATGGTTTTCAATAGCTTAAAAAAATATGTATTTAAAATCTCAAAATGTAGCAAACTATCTTTTTTTTTATTGTGCTGAGAGTTCTTAATTTCTAAACTCAATTATAGCTTATGGAACGAAGTAGAAACATTTTTTTTTATCTAGGTTACTGCAGTAAAAGAGACAACCTCTTAAGAACAAAAACCAGTATGCTACCTAAAACGACTGTTCTGTGGTCTGATAAAGACAGATAGCCATATATAGTCGTCTGTTAGATGTTGCTTGGTATTAGAACAAAATAAACCCTTTAATGTTTCTAAGTCTTCAACAGAAGTAGCTTCTATTGTTGTTTCTAGACAAGTTTCTGGTGCAAGCCACTCCTCACAGATGAAATAATACCTGAAATATATTTTTTTTAAAATTATCAAATTAATTGTTTAACAAGCAATTTTTTTTCATGCAAACATAAGGGACTGTATGAGAATAAAATGACCAACTTTGCCCAAGTGATATGAATTAGTCCGTCAGAGATACAGAGATTGAGGGAGAAAAAGATTTAAGAACATAATTCCTTTGAGACAGCAAAAATGATATTGCATTGTATAAACTGTAGCTGAAGACAGTCTCTACGGGGTTGTGGTTGGGGTTAATTCAGTCATTTTTTTCTTGGCAAGAGAGGCAGTTGTGAACTTATGTACTCGAAAATTATGGTGATATGGCAATGCCCAAATGTCTTTCTCCTGAAAACTGAAAAATGCATGTTAAGAATTAATAAGCTGTTTTTCTAGACTTACGCTTTTAAAGTCTGTATATCCACAATGTCAATTCGATCCAAGTACCATGTTGCTTCACTGCCTTTACCTGAGTTGTCATGCCAGACTTTGATACACTGAAGATCTCCCAAACACTGATCACAAGCCATGACAAAGTGACATAGGCTGCCAGCAGGAAATCCCTAAATATGATTTGTTACATTGTTTAGAATAAATATGAGCACAAATCGTTCAACCCCCCAAAAATACTTATTAGATAATGTCAGAAAAATGTGTGCAGAATTTAGATTTACTTGATAAATAAATCAAATAAACTGAGTTGATCATTATACTATTTGTTATTTAATATAATAATAATAATATTTGTATAGCTCTGCAAACAAACATAATGTAAGCTCAGAGCGCATTTAACATACAACTAAGAACACGGACATTACTCTAGGCTAGGAGTCAAAACTAACTGATTATATTAAAAAAATCAAATAAATGTAGCATTAACTGACCCAACCTATAAGTAAAACAATATAATAGGGTTCTAAAGCATGCTAAATTTTAAAGTAAGGTAAATCTTGAAATAATGAGTTTTTAAGTTCTTTTTGAAAGTAAGCTTATAAATAGAGCGTGTTCGCCTGAGTTAAACGGGAAGAAGATTCCACACCTTCGGACCGGATACTGAGAAGGCTCTAAGGCCATTGTTCATCAGAGAGAAACGGGGCTCTTCCAAAAGTGATGAGTTGGCAGAACAATGTGTTCTTTGCGGGACATATGGTGTAATTAGTTCCTTGAGATAGGACGGCATCTCGTTATTAAAAAGGCACTGATGGCAAAGTAGCGCCACTTTATATTCAATTCTGGCCTTCACAGGGAGCCAATGGAGCCGACGCAGGAGAACTGTCACAGAATCATTATAGATATTAAAAATTTATTTATATTATATTTTTTCAATCTATGCTTTTATATATATAGTAACTGAATAGTGACCAATTAGGATTTCTGAATTACCTCTTTAACTCCATCAGATAACTTCCTAGTTTTGGTCTCATCATCTTCTCCAGACAAACAAAAGTAGATATTTGATTTAGTTCCAGCAGACTTTCTCAGTCCAGTGTGGACAGAGATCAGATAATAGTAGTTGTCATTACAGTAGTTGTCCACTAAAGGGAATACACCCCACTGGTCAAGCAATTGAAAAAATAAAGAAATAAAAATTATTATATAATAAAAATAAAACTTTAAAATATGAACATCAGTCGCCTTTTAATGTCGTCATAAGGATTAAGGGATGGTTGACTTTTATAAAGTTATTTTTTTTTTATTTATACACTGCTTTTTTAAATACGTCTTTTGTTAAACGTTATCAAAACTAAATGCAGGTTTTCCAATGAAAGAATAATCTGTTTAAAGTTTTTAAAGACTTCATTTTAAATTGTGTTGTGTTTATTTAAAAGCCCCTTCCCTCTTTCCAAATAGAATGAATATCTATAATAGGTTCTTATTTCATCTTAAAATCACAGAATTTCTTAGACTCTACATATACTCCTTCTATAGGGAATTTTATTGTATCATTTTGGTTTAAGTTTAATCTTGCATATTGAAAAGAGTTTTAAATTGCGTTAAGTTGTTGGTTTTTATGAATATTTCAGGCAACCCATTTCTTGCTGATTCATAAAATTGTTTGTAATGTCTTCGTTGATTTAAATAGTTTTTAAGATTAGTTTGTCGTACTCCAAGTTTAGAATTGATTTTGTATTAGTACTCCTTTTCTTTGAGTTTTGTTTCTTGAAATGTTTGGACATATTACTTGCTATGGTTTACTTTCCTAATTATGTAAGCCTATAGTAACTTTTGTAGCAAAATAAAATATACTGTTAGGAAGAGCTTTAAAAATTTGCCTAAAGATAACTTTATTGAAAACAACATTTATTTTGTAAAAATATAAATGTAAATCTATAGGCTAACAAAATGCGTAAATTAGAGATAAAAACAAATTTATTTAAAAAAATGTATTTTTAGACACAGTCAGAAAGAAATGGAACATTTCCATCTATAAAAGTTAAAAAGAAATATGAGTAGTTTCTTGTTTAAAATATAGGCTTTGGGTATGATATTACCTGAAACATTCCTTTCTTGTCCATATAGTGAGCCCAGAAGCATATGATGATAAACAAAACATAGACTCCAATCAGAACACCAAACACAATGCCCTGAGCTTTAATGTCAAACTTACTGAACACAGAACCAAAGTGAATTGTATTTGGTTGAAAGTTAAATGAAACTGCACTAATTATTTCTTTGCCGTCCTGACATATGCAGACTATATCTCCATTTGCTTTCATTAACTGCAACAGTATAATAAAATTGTATTTCGTAAACATAAGAAAACAAGAGAAGTTTGAAGTAGATTTAATCAATATAATATTGTTATTATATGTTTTATATCTGAACTGCGATTTATGGAATGCTAGTGTTCATACTGTCGATATACTCAAATGTAAGCACAAAGATACAGCCTAAAGTAATGCTAAGCTAATAGAAACATTATTTGTTTTTCTCTGTAAGTGTCTAATGATAGATGGCAAATGTTAATGATTAATATGCTTTATTTCTCACGAAATTGTGATTAAGATCGTTAAGTAATGGAGGACATATATTTTATATATCACTATCATCTGGTGATTGAAGTTTTAACATTTTAGTTACATTATATCTCCCCTTGTATTTTGTAAGCCATATTATACTGAGTCTCAATTTGTTCTGCTGGTTAATTTAGATGATCAATATCAATATCTTATTAGGTTATTTGATGTTAGATATAATTATTTTCTTAAGCTAATTAGTTTTTTAACCATTTTAAATACAACTATGTTTACTAATACTTATACAGTAAAATATTACTGCAAAGTGTCACAAATGTTTTTACCCACAGTAGTATTTTTTTTCAATTTGTACACAATTCTTTTTTCCATACTTTTAAACAAAAATTCATAAATTCATGTGCAGCCATTTTTATAGTAAGATAATCTTACAGAGGTAAATCTTTTTTAGTTATCTTTAAGCATTTAGCAAGAAATATTATGCCACAGCAACCTTTTTCAGAATTTTTCTTACCAATAAAGAAATATTTGATTTATTTATAACTATTTATTTTACAGCTACATATCTGCAAAACTAAGAAAACTGACTAGTGCTTTTTACTTCTTGAACAGTAGTTATTTTTATATTTTACATATACCTTACACTGATCTGTAACCCAGTCTTTCAGGGTATCATTCCATGAGAAACAAGAGGATGTAGTAACACCAAATGAGTACCCATCTTGTAGATTATATGACACTATACAAAAATATAAAATTGTAATTAGTCATTATGCAAGCAGCAACAATTTTATGAAATTATTATATGTCAATTGAAAAGCTTACAATTTTCTTCACATACTAATTTTAGTTTTAAGTTGAAATATGATTTTTTTAATGAAGGAGGATGCTAAAATACAACAGAATACCATAATCCAGTAGATATTAAAATATCTGATATAGACTACAAAATTTCTACAAGCCTCATTGTGGCCAATATTTCAGGTGTATTTAAAGCTTATAGGAAGATCACAGCAAAGTGTACACAACAGTTAACAAACTAGGTAATAATGTAATGTAGCATAAACAAAAATCTAAGAGAAATAAAAATGGACTCTAAAGTACTCAATGGTATATTACCTGATCTTTCATTTATTTTGGAACTAAGCTTTACATTGGTTGGATCTGAAATGGGTAAATGATATCATTAATTGATAAAAGTGATATTCATCTAGGAAACATAAAAAAAAACAATTCCAAGATAAAATGGTTTAAAAAAGAGAAGTTTTGAAATATTTTAGCCCATCCTTCCACATGTTTATTGCAAAAGCACTTCATCTAATCAGAAATGAGCAGTAATGAATGAAATCTGCTATACTTTTCTTTTTTTTTTCATCCAACTGTTTAGCTTCAATACCAAAATTTTAAGTTTTACAATAAGAAAAGTAATATACTAATGTGTTTTCCCCTCTCTCATTTTTATTAATGTATTGATACATACTCAAAGAAGGTTTTAATCCAATATAAATTATTCCTGAAGTCGTAAATGTATTTGGTGGAAAGCAAATCTCTTCACAGGGTTTGAACATATCAGAAGTCAACTCTTTTCTAAACAAATAAAATAAAATTATATTGAAATAAAATTATTTAAATACAATTTTTTCAACAACAATATAATAAAAGATGTTATATTTAAAAAAAAAACTGTTATAATAACTAATAAGCAGTGTATTATATTGCTGCAAAACAATTTTCATTGAAATTGAAATGTTAAAAGTGCAGAATTAACAGTTTTTAATTAATTACCTGATATCATATACTAAATCAGTTGGCTCAAAATCCATTTTCATGTACAGAGTGTAGGATATCAGTGGATTGAATGGACGAATTTTTAAGCAAATATGTAAATGAGTCTCCCTAAAAAATGAAGAAAAAGAAAATAAATGTTTATATTTGATGTAAGATTGTAAAGTCACAGTCCAAGTTCACTGGATGGAGACTGTTTTTTAGTCTATAACCCTTATTAATGTGGTGGTCATTGGAAAATGATAATAGTTACAGGCTAAGGCATAAAGAACACAAACATGCAAAAATTAGTTTGGTAAAGTCCTTTGCATGACTTTAATTTACTATGCGACCTCTTACACAACAAATTGCTATCAAATTGACGGTTTCTTCATTACTTATAATATAATGATTTAATAAACTATAAGTATAATAGGTCTTTCTACCGATTTTTTACATTAAAATTAACTATTGATTGCTTGCACTAAATACTTAATTAAATTTTAAGGTTTTATATTGAGATGTTATGTTAAAAATATATGTAATTCATGTTTGAATATGAACTACAACTAGATGGTTGTGCATATTATACAGATGATATTTAGTTTCTTTTCCTGGTGACCATGAATAACAAATTATTATAAGAAATAGCAAATGCTTTTTTTAAATAAAAAGCACCACTCTGTTTAATCTAATCTCTCTACTTTACATTAAAAATAAAGCAAATATTTGGTGATATATTCAAAAATAAACTCTTACGGATATTCAAACTGGTGGTAAAACATTTGCGAGGCATCACCCTCAATAAACTTGGGGGGAATAGTTGTTAAGTTTTCACTGAAGGTACAGTTGCTCTCTTCTGTTTTATGTATGACTCTAGGGCTGTTTAAGTTAAGCTTGATACCATCTTTATCATCTACAGAGCCAATAATAATATCTGTATTTATAAATCTTGAGTTGGAACCCTGTATGAATATATTCTTAGTCTTGACAGCCTGACAAAGATATCAAATATAGGAAAAGTTAAGTATATATCAAAGCTTAAAATTTAAGATTTAATCTTTAAAAGAAGATGAAGTTTGGGGGAGGGGATAAAAAATTTATATTTTTATGCACCTACATATTAGATGAAATAGTGGTCTGAAGGTCTTGGGTTTGAAACCAGGCTAGACACCAGAATTCTTTCCCTGATTTGTTACTCTGGTTGATTCCTGACATTATTGTGAAAAAAAAGGCACCTGAGCATTTGACCGCATAATTCCCTTTTTAAACTGTGGCCATTGAAACTGAGGGATGCCCCTTTACCAACAAAAAGTGATACTTTCCATTTTTTTTACAAGATGATTTAGTTTTCTCAAATCATCAGTGAATCAAATTACTGGTAAGTAACTAGCAAGTAACTTACCTTAACAACCATAGGGGATAAACTTTCACTTTTGACATCATCAAATGTGAACCCTAAAGGTGGGCTGTACTCTGATTGATTCTTTATATCACCTATGGTTGTCTTTTGTGTTCTCATTGTGTAGCTCTGTTTAGATTTATTGTAGTTTCCTGCGGGGTCTTCCATCTTTGGAAGTATACTCAGCAACCCATTCCAAGATGATGTAATATTATTGATGATACCTTCAACCTATGAAAATTCAAACTTGAAGTAAAATACCTGTTGAGCAACATTTTAACTTGATTGCTTTTTTCATCTTGGATTGTGGTTATTACAGAATTAGGCCCTATGTTCTGAATCCATGTAATTAAAGAGTACCTAACTTTTGAGGATTTATGCAAGAGAAATGCATTAAATATGGTATTGGCCTACATATCATATGTATAAGTATATGTATATATGTACCGTTATATGTATTTCATGTATATATATGCCATAAAAAACCAGTTGATGAGTTGAGATACATTCCTTTTTCATTCAATCAAGGTTTTAGTTAAACTAATATTGTGAACAAAGTTTAGCTTGTAAATAACTGGAAATCAATTAGAAAAGTTTGAAGGTAATGTCCCTTGTTGTGATATCAAATAAATAATGTGAATAAAAAATATCATTGCACTTGTTATTATTGTGTCAATCACATACTCTAAAATAAACTCTAAAGCTGTACATAATTATTCAGAATTTATCAAGCTACATTAACCAAGACTATCTGTTTAAAATTAGCAAAATAGTGATCATAAAAAAAACATGGGCAAATTGTGCATCATAAAAACATTATGAAATTTGGAATCATCAAAACTATGAATTACAAAAAGGAAGTAAAATTGTGAACTATAATAAGTAGCCCCTGGAAAGAAAGTTTTTCAAATACCCATAGTTGATTTATAGGATGCATTTTTTAGATGCATTATATATAGCCTTCCAAAGAATTCGCCCTTTACCACAAGAAAAGAGACATTAAAAAATATATAGACCTAAATTATTTAAAAATAATAAAAGATATGTCAACCAGGTGTATTACATAAAGATTTGAAAATCGGCACCATAGAATGAAGGTTGAAATAATTTAAATGAGATTAAAAGATCAATGACAGAATTGCTGATAATAAATGTAATTTTTAGGACACAGACTATGGAATATGTCATTGATTATAAGCTTGCATAATTTTTTCTAAAGTAAATAAAAATAGATTATTTAAAAAAAAAATCACTTTTTCTTTCTTTAAAACATAAGAGAATTTTTATTATGGATAACTATATTTTACAAAGTTTTTAAATCATGTAAATGGATTTTTTTAAATATTTATTTTGTTGAATTAAAATAGGCCTTCTATTTTTGAATTAACAGTAATATAGGCCTACTTTTTAAAGAAAAAAATCAAACTAAACAAACTTTAAAAATTAATTGTGATTAGAATAGGGCCCTAAATTAACATTTTAAAAGTCTGAGTTAATTTTAAATGTATAATTTCTTATCAACTTAATTTTTTTATTAAAATGCAGTAATGTTGACCTAATATTTAACTTTAATATCTTTAATATTTTTTTTTTCAAGAATGTTTATTCAGTTTTTGTACATGTAAAATCTCATATAATTTCACATGGAGAGAAAGGGGATAGAAGAACAGTTTATATATACTAAGGGGATAGAAGACAAATGTATTGAAGGAGGGTTTTATCTAAATTAAATAATCTAACTTTCACTTGATTCGTTTTGTTTATTTAACACAAGGTTTCCATTCATTCTTAACTTTCATACCTAGTTTACATAATTTAACCATTTTTTTCCATAATAATGCATTCATGGTTGATATGTTTTAAATGTAAGGAGACAAGGTAGAAGACATATATTCCATATTTTTTTTACAAAACAAAGGGACAGAAGACAGCAAGGAGATTTATATCTAGCATTTTTATGATTACTTCCCCTTTTTGTGGTATATATATAATACTTTCTTTTAAATCAACTCAAATCATTCGTATAAAATTGTACTTCAGTCATTTGCTTTACATCTTATGTATAAAATAAAATAATATTTGTAATTACACATGGATTAAAAAAAAACTTTTAAATGATGAGAGCAAAAAAACTTTCCATTTTAAAACAGTAGGCCTACAATTTAAGTATAATTAATCCGTTTTATATTTTTGTAAACGTGCTTTTTTTTTAATTTTGATTTATATTCCTAATGGATAGAAAAAAAACAAAAGAAGAATAGTGCAAAGTAAAAAAGTTACTTTTACCTGCAGTGATTTCTTATAAATTTGTAATCTCATTTTTTTCGTCTCAGTTTCAATGTAATTCTTAGTTTCAAGAACAGTAAGCCCTTTTTCTGCTGCTTTTTTTCTGGTGTCTTCAAAAAACTGATCTGTATCTACAGCTTGACACTGGACGATATTGTGTATTACATCTGCTATTTCTTCAGTTAGGATATTTAACAAGAAAATCATAACAGTCAACAGTAAAGGCCAACTTACATTAACACATTTTATCAATTTATTGAAATTTAGCATTTGCTATCAATCAACATAAGATGATATTTCTGTACATGCATCACACTCAAACTTACATATGCAGTAAAACCTCAAGTAAAACCTCTCCGCAAGAGACTATTATAGTGATGACGAGAGGTTCCTGTTAACTTATTCCATACGAGGTATTGGCTTCTCGTTTTGTTTGACCCATTTCATTGACTACAATGAGCCCTTTTAATTTTCATTTTTCTTAAATTTATCATTTTGTCAACAATTATGTTTTGTAGGACTAAATGAAGTTTAACAAAATAATGATTTTATTGACCTGAATAAACTTCACTTATTTAATAAATATGAAATATACCTTCAAGGCAACGGTTGAGATCAGGCAATTTCGCATCCAAGTTTTGGACTTTGGTAGTTAGATGATATATAGCTGCTGAAGCTATTTCCTGAATTTCAAATTAAATTATAAATGCATGCAATTAGGTAAAAAATCCATTTAAATTCCTTCATAACAGTATAATATTCAAAGTCTAATACTTGTAGATTTAAAACTAGTATACTACAATGACATACCACAAAGGGAGTATTATGCTCCACATCTTAGAGGGCACTGATGAGTTTTTTGGGGTGAGAGGAAAGGGGTGCATGTATTTTGAACTATTTGATAATCAAACATATCGAAAAATATTGGACTTATGCCTATCAATGGTACTTCAGAAGACAAAGACTAATCCAATAAATTAATGTAAAATTTATAAGGAACATAAATAACTTCTTTTAGTTACCATCGAAATAGGTGTCATTAGTTTTGTGTCATTTGTCAGCACTGACATAGAATTGGCCAATATCTCGATTTCTTCAGGCGCTTTGGCATCAAATTCATGTATAATACCTCCAACTATGTCCACCAAATCAGTAGCTGTCTGAGTAGATGCAGAATTATATATTTGCATTAAACTGGACGCTCTATCACTGTCAAGTTAAATTGAATAAAAAAAAATGATGTTTATAACTAATCACTTGTAAATTCAAGGCCTACTATTGTGAATACGCTAATAGTTATTGTTTTTTAAATGTTATACTAAACTTGTTATAATTGATAACAATAAAAGTAGGCTACATGCAAAATACAAATACCTTAATAAATACATTTGAATAATCCTCTTTAATGATGACAGAATTTGTGGTGGAGGTTGTTGTGGTAACAGAATCAGGACTGGTGGCCTTGTTCTTTAGGATAAATAACACCACAATTTAAAGTTTAATCAAACTGACCACAAACTAATTGATTTTTTGAAATATTTTTTTTAATAATGAAACATAAGATTTTCAATTAATTAGAAATTATTTTTTTTTAAACAAGAGAAAAGAAATTTCTAAAAGATATTAAATTTATGAAACTATGTGTGAACAAACAAACCAAAATTTATGTATGAGTACTATACGAATGACTTACTAAAGTTGACAATGAAATTGTCAGAGTTGCTGCCCTTTTGGCTACTTTTAAAGAATCTCTGACACTTCTACTGGAATTCATTTTCTTCATTATATCTTCATTAATATCACTAGTTGAATTACTTAGATGTTGATATTGTGATTTGACCTGTTTTGAACATTAAAAAAATTAATGGTCAAATTATAATTCTAAGAATGTAAATGCAAGTAACGATAATACAAGAGTTCTTTGTTACTATAGTACTACAGGTAACATGCTTTTTAATATTGTTATCTATAAAAGTATTTTTTTGTCTACAATTGTAGAAGAATGTAAAAGGTAAAATAGTAATGTTAAGAATATGAGTCTTGAACAATAAAATAGTCAACTGACCTCAACTTGTAAAGTAACATTCACTCTAGTTCTGAATATGTCTATAATATAAATTACAACTTCACAAGACAGAGATGAAAAAGGGCATTCAGATAACATTGTTGAAGCCTGAATTTCACCTTTAGAAAATAACAAAAAGCAGCATTTTAACAATAACATTTTAATTATATTCAAGTAAAACATACATTACTAACACATGTAGCCTATACCTATTAGGTCATGTTGATCTATATAGCAACTAAGGTAGATTTCATCAGTTTCTGTGGCCACGTTATGAATAGTGGCCAGTTAAATACCCAGCTGCCTTTACTTTTCCCCACTCACTGTCAAATACCTGACCCTGGCATTTAACCTTGCCTGGAACCCAGTATAAAAGAGCTAATTTTTTTTTGTTTATTTATTGATAAATGTACAATTTTCAATTATTTTATAAATATTGTTTTATATTCTACAAAAGAAAGTATTATGTAAAGTTAGCAACTAATAAAAAAAAAAAATTAAAGAGAAAGAAAAAACAAAAGTACCATTTCAAACCTGTATAGGTCAGGGATTAGCAGGCATGGGACCAACATGAGCCACACTTTACTCAACACAGCGATGTATCTGGCACTCAGAGCCACATTTGCCCAAATCATGATATTGACCAACATGAACATTTTTATAATGTTTGTATAAATATTATTTGTGAAATACTTACTACCAAAATATACCAAATGAAATCCAGCAGAGGTCATCTGATAAATTGCATACTGTAATCCCAAGTTGGTATCAAAAGGGCTTCTTGTTGCATTTACGCCTTCGTCTCTCCAATCAGTGCAAGTAAAGGAAAAAAGTGTATCTAAGGCTGTACCTTTACAATAAATGAAAGAAAATCCCAATGATTTAATCTTATCTTCTAACTTTTTGAAATCAGTTAAAACTATCCAGTTTTAAATTTGTATAGGCCTTTATTTTTTACTGCTATTTGATTCAAAATTTAGTAAGGGGAAAATGTTGTTTTATTCTTAATTATTTATACAATATTGAATAAGAAAAGTGTTTTCATCTCTGATGTCTAACTGATCATTGTAACAGATTGTTATGGTAAAGCTAACCTGATAAAGGGTGTACACTGCATGCTCCATTGTAAGGTTTTTCATTTGTATAGATTACATGAATAGCTCTTGTTTGTGCATGATTGCTAACTGTGACATCAAGTATGATTTTATATAGCGTGGCTTCTTTCCACCAAGCATTATCTGTATCAAATCTGCTGCTATTTTGATCTAAGAAATATATTAACACTCATATTGACCCCTGGAGGTAGCCTAGAATTGAACAGGAAGTGAGAAAGATTTGGAAAGACAGACAAAAGCATAGATAGAAAAAAAAACAATTCAAGAAAAATTAAGAATTACATAAAAAAGGAGATAACCAAGAAAAATAGACAGAAAGAGATGAAAAAGAAAAAGAAATAAAGAAGAAGAAATAGAGATAAAGTAGGAGAGAGAATGGGTAAAAGGAAAAGAAAAAGAGATAACGTATTGTTAGAAAATACAATTTCGCTATCACTTTACTATATTTCGAATTATATTAATATAAATTTAACAAAATAAATATATTTAAATATGATTCAATATATTTTAGAATAGGGTCTACATTTTTATCTAAAAATATAAATATGTTACATATTTTAAGATGCAAGCTACTTTTTTTCAAATGAAACACCAACAAACATATACAAATGTCTTTATGTAGGCCTATATATGAGCCCAAGTCAAAAGGTCGTACCTCAAAACTGATATTTTTAAAATCGCTATTAAAGGGTCAAAATGCAATGAAATAGTTAAAACTTGGACTTAGTTCACACCAAACATGGACAACGAGATAGCATGAGATAGCATTTTGACCTAGGTTGATTAAAAAATTACTCAAAACGCATTTTATATGAAAATATTACGTTTTTTTGCCGGTGACTAATTACATGCACTTTTTCTAGACTTTATTTGAATAACCTAGGAGCTTTATATGTATCTCAAACTCATTTGGTGAATACAAGAAGACCTTAAATAACTATTTGCCACAAAGATTGCTCAAATTGATGCAGGGATACATTTTTTACAAGGGTTTAAAAGAAATAGTGTTGCTTAGGACAGTTTGTTGTCATTTCAAGTGAGTGGAGTTTATGCTCCTAAACCCCCTGTTTTGCAACTCCTATGCTTGTAATACTCTTGAATATCATAAATATAGGCTATGGGGATATGTGTGTTAAATTCTTGAAGAAATCCATTAAGAATTAGTATGTTTTTTTCTGAAGTCAATTTTTTGTAGTCATTTGTCCTAAGTGACACCAAGGTTGTCTATAGCAGCCATTACTATTGTTTCGCGTTTTTCGTCACTGTGTCTTTTCCAGTGTATAACTTATCTTCCAACTATTCAAATCATGTGTAGGAAGGTTCTAACAATACATAAGTGAATTTTTACACCTCTCTGTGAATATGAATTTTTTTCCCTTGAAAGAGCACCTTTTGACTTGGGCTCATATATGTATATATAAGAGCAAGAACAGAGAGATTTAAGAACTCTTTTGTTCCACTGTCAGTGAGACTCTTTCAAAAGAATCATCTTTCAGCCAGGAAATACAATGGCTCAATAGCTGACTCCTAAATAATAGGCCTACTTTTTTCTTGTATGATAAATGGTATGATAGTGTGCGTGAATGTCTATTGTGTTTGAGTACAAATGGTTCTTTAATATTGTTTTAGGTATGCTGAAAGACGGAATTTATGTAATCAAGTCAATTTTCCATTCATTTGGATCAATAAAGCAATCTTATCTTATATATATATATATATATATATATATATATATATATATATATATATATATATAAGCTACATTGCCCGGCGTTGCCCGGGTGAAAAAAAAAGGACTGTATAAGGTGCAGATAAAACATTTATAATATACAATTAAAAGAAAGCTATAAATCTAATAATTAAATTATTAATTTTTTACTGAAGACTTTTAGGAAAGTAATTTAAAATAAATATTGTAATCGGGTAAAAGAAAATAGGCGAGTATTTTTATTTAACAAAAATCTGAATTGCCTGTAGATTTACAATGTCTTTTGTCTTTAAAAGTTTGAAAAAAAAGATGTCGAAAAACAGCTATAGTCTAACTGGAGAATCGAACCCGGGACGCCCGCATAGCAGTCCGCGTTAACCACTGAGCTAGCTATGACACATGAGCAATGTGAACAATTATTAGACAGTATATAGGTCTAGGCCTAAATAGGTCAGTGACAGAAACTCACGTGTTTTCAAATTGACCCAATGGGGATCCGTAAAGACACGAACTCGACCTTTATATATAATATACACACTTGTATATATTTATTTTTATTATAAAAAGTATTGTTAGCAGCAATAGAGTGATGTCCAATGTCATTAAATATAAATTAAAGTTTCTCCAACATTTAAAAAAGGAATTGCATTTGGTTGTTGGCTTTTGTGTTTTTATTTTATCAGTTACAAATTACAATTTTCATACAGTGTTATTCATGACAATTACCATAAATTAAAAAAAGAAATAAAATTGGTATTTTTTTTTTTTTTTTAACTCTGTAACTGTCGTCTGCACATAGAACTGTTATCAACGGGATATGCGCTATACAAGCACTATTATTATTGTTAGTAATCTGCATAAAAAGGGATATTATATAAATTCAATGTAAAAAAATTACTTGATGTTATCATAGTTCCCCAGTAACTATCATCAATTTTATGATACAAATCATTTAGTGAATCATATTCATAGACAGACCACCAATACTGGGAGTAAACTATGTCTCTATAAGTACAGCTAATGCAACTGATGTCTGCTGTGAACACAGTTCTGTCTTCAATGCTCAGCTTTCTATCACAGTTCCAGGTGCAGCTGAAATGTAGAAACTTTTTAGTATGAATCAAGGTTAGAGGTAGGTGGTTAATGTACACTATTAGATAGATATTATAGTAATTGGTTAGATTTATATCATTAGTTCTTGGTAAGATTGGTTGTCATTAAATAATTGCTTATTAGGTAAGTAGCTTAAGTGTGTGTTACTTTGTAAGCTTAATAAGGGAAATTTTCATTTGTTCAGATAAAAAAAAAATCTTATCTTTTGTTCTTACATTCATTATCTTCAAAATCTGATTTGGATGACTCACTTTATAAAGACATCAGCAATATTTTCTTGCACAATTTCAACAACTTGTGTGGCGACTTCATTACGATCATCTTTGGTCACATTAACCTCAAATAAATACACAGATCCTGCTTGCAAGACAGATGCATTCAAGGTTATCTTACCCACACGTAGCATATTAACACCCTTACATCTCTTTAGCGACTTCAGCCTCTCTCTGTAGTTTGTAAAAATGTTATTATAGTCAGGCAGAGCGTAGCGGGTGATGTCATCGTTGTGTATGGTAGCATTGAAGCATGTCCAGGAAAAGGACAAGTTGCTCGCTTCTCCAGGTGGCAAAGGTTGATCATAGGATAACGACTGAGCGTCCACGATCAAATCCTTTCTGACATTGTGTTGTCTAAAAAATCCTTTTGCAATTTTAGCCACAAGAGGTGCGCGTTTGACCTTTAGGTACATCGTATCAGATTCTTTCTCTTTTTTCCCGATCACAGAAATATTAAGCTCAATTTTATACAGCCCAGGTAAGTTAATGAAGATGAAGTCTAGGACTATGGCCTTGGGCTGTGTTATGTTAACTTCAGTCCAATTGTAACTGGAATTATCTCCCTCTTTTCTCCAGACTCGCCATGTCATGTTAAACTGATCAGACTCGTTGCAGGCGCTCGTTCTCTCGGCCCTGCCGCTGACTTTCGGCAGCGTCGAAAGCCAGGCCCTTAAAGGCATTAACGGAGTCTGCTCATCGAGTCTGTAGCTCGTTTCGAATAGGTCGACTGTGGAGACGCAAGGCACGTACGTTTCGAACTCGTAGTTGACTTCTTCGGTGATGCCGTACAGCGAAATTGTGGCTGTTGCTTTCTTCATGCCGACGTCAACGTATGTCACGTTAACGTCCAGTGTGTCCGTGTCGTTAGCAAATGTCATTGACATCATAGCGGGACTCATTGAAAAATGAACTAATAGAGAATAGTCCCATTTATAACGAACGAGTCTGAAAATTGTTGGTTCATTAACCCTGATCAATTTACGATGCTTGACGTGGTAGAAATCTACGAGCGCTCCTATTCGAAGATATAGTTGATATTGGCGAGTATCATTATATGAATCGAATGTTACATTGACTGAATAGATTCCCCTTTTGGTGTAATTAAACCACACAAGTGTGGAGTTTTTCGAGAAGGTGGATTTCTTTATGGAATTGTTCGAATCATTTGTTTTTGCTGTAATGTGCAAATCTGAATATTCATCTTGTAGGTATTTGTGGGTAATTAGTACAGAGCCGATGGCTGAGCCTGAGGCGGCGTAAGGAACCTGATGGTTTACTACGCTAACGGAAGAATCTTTCGCAGGTGACACTATTCGAAAAATTGACTTGTCAAATACTGTTAGATAAAAAGGAAAACATGTATAATTCTATAATAACATTAATAGTGGCATTTAAAAAAAAAAAAGAAAACAGCGCTGCTTTCCGTTAAGCTTTTGAGTATTGAGAGCTTGTAACTTTTAATAACAGGCTAAGATGATGGCATTTCAAATCAAATGTTTAGTTTCCAAAACAGAAGGGGGGATTATCATCCTCTCCCAGTTGTAACTTTGAGGAGATTTGGTGCATGTGAGGGGTGGAGGTGATGTTTTCAGAGCTTTTCCGGGGCGTCAGCGATCAATATGATCAGACTTGCACTAGACAACCAAACGTAATATTAAATATACCGCTTTTAGAATAGACTAAAACAGATGACAAATGTCATTAATATAAAAGAAAGTAGGCTAGATATATATTGTTTATACACCTTGTGAAACAGGATTCAAGCATTTCACCGTGACACGGAAGCTTCCAATACGAGTGTAACTATAGATCGCAGTGTAGATATACGAGGTCTCCGGGTCAGGGGTCAGATCAACGTTGTACGAGTGCGTCACGTGTACTTTATCACCCCAATCAACTGTACAGTCCGGCTACAAGAAGGAATACATTTCAAAATAAGCTTATGGAGTTTAAAGAGATTTTTTTTCCGCACATGTTTTATCACAAGATCTAATATAAACAGTCATGTCGTGGACATTTAATACTTTTCAAAAACAAGTAGGCCTATGTGTATATATAATTCATATCGTTGGAATAAGATAAGACGAAGTAGTTCAAAGTTTCAACGAATAACTAACGCTCTGAAAATGTATCCTAATACATTTTTCACATTATACATTAGCAAGCATCTCTTCCTGGTGTGGGGTGGAGGACGTCTGCGATTGTTCACAGGCCGCAAGGCACGAATAGAAAGCATACCAGCGGCTGACCAAATAAGTCAAGCTACCAAAGTGAATTAGTTAACTTGAATCCGGCGACTGTAGTTAAAACCATTCATTCTCCTAGACAGTTTACCATGCTAAAATTCCAATCTTATGTGTGCCTGATATTTGAAAGCCATGATATTTTAAAACTTGCACTTAACAGTAGGTCTGCCTGCCATCAAAGAATAAATGACTAAAAATAAGTACTAACATATACGGCATTCATTTGGAAAAAAAGGACCACAAGCTAAAATATTCCAAATGCCTCAGGGAGATTGACCTACGTATTTTTCAAGGGCCGGAAATTGTAACCTACCTCTTTGGGTGCTTTCAGCATCTTAACCCATTATCCCCCCCCCCCCCTCACACCCGGGTACACTTCACCCTTATTCTCCCTCTCCCCCCAAAATTGGCATTATTCAATATATAATAATAATTTAATGAACCGTTGCGCATGAGTTGAACTCCATCAGCACCAAGTTTCATTACTTCATTCTTTAAAAGTCCATGGCGGGGGAAAAGGGGGGGGGGCATTCACAATAAGATATCGCATGACAACTGGACATAAAAAATAATATAATTGGGTTCACATGAAAAAGATGTTAAAATTGTAAAAAATCAAGATTGTTATGAGCATATATTGATTTATAACTAGTGAATTTTCACAATTAACAAGAGTAACATGATTAGTCAAATCACTAAACCTAGAAACACTAGAGGACAGAAGGGCAAAGAGTAAAGTAGTAATAATACATAAGGCATTAAAATCTAATTTGGAAATACAATCCAATAGCAACCTGTTGAAAAGCTCAGATAAACATAAAGACAAAAACACTTTTCTTGTCCCTAATACGAGAACAAATGCATAAAAGTACTCTTTCTTCCCGAGTGGCATTCGGGCATCGAATGGGTTGCCTGAACAGACCAGGAAAACCAGTAACTTAACATCATTTAAAACATTAATAAAAATGCAAGACTAGACTCGGTCCACCGGATGAGAGTAGGACGCAATAATCTTCTTTATAGAAGGAGCGTCTGTAATGTATAAGATAAGATAATAGTAGCCTAACGTTATAGTCTAGATCTCTTCTTGTTATGTTTGTATTACTTACCCTGGTAGGTTGGATACTATTCTAGTTGTGTTTTTATTACTTACCCTGGTAGGATGGATACTGTCCTAGTTGTGTTTGTATTACTTACCCTGTTAGGTTTGATACTATTCTAGTTGTGTTTATATTACTTACCCTGGTAGGTTGGATACTATTCTAGTTGTGTTTGTATTACTTACCCTGGTAGGCTGGATACTATTCTAGTTGTGTTTGTATTACTTACCCTGGTAGGTTGGATACTATTCTAGTTGTGTTTGTATTACTTACCCTGGTAGGTTGGATACTATTCTAGTTGTGTTAGTATTACTTACCCTGGTAGGTTGGATACTATTCTAGTTGTGTTTGTATTACTTACCCTGGTAGGTTGGATACTATTCTAGTTATGTTTGTATTACTTACCCTGGTAGGTTGGATACTTTTCTAGTAGTGTTTATATTACTTACCCTGGTAGGTTGGATACTTTTCTAGTTGTGTTTGTATTACTTACCCTGGTAGGTTGGATACGATTACAGTTCACGTCGATGAATTTCAAAGCTATTCCAACGATATCCTTAGGGTAAAATACACCTAAAGATCCTCTGTTGGGTGTCACTTCAAATTTCGAATCTGAAAACAGTATGCGTTTTGACATAATCAAACCAAATATAAATATTTTTGTATTTTTATTTCGGAGCCTTATTGATTGAATGAGGGCTTGGCATACGTTGAATGAAGGAATATTTTGAATTTCAACGAACCAATTTTAAAGCTTATCGTTTATGTGTTACATATATGTATTTCAGGCGCTTATTAAACGCAAACGCTAAATATGTTCAATGCATAGCGGTGGATTGAGTCTATAATATTGCATCAAGATAAGGGCTTAGTATGATATTAAGTTGTTGGTTTTCTGGATTGATTTTGGTAAATTTAAATTTACTGCACATATCTAAGCATCCTTAGGACTGCAGGTTTTTGTTTTGTTATTTTATATCTGTATTCTTTTGTTATGTGTAATTAACTCCCTTTCTTCTATCAGGAACTTTATTTAAACTCTTGTTTTGAGTCGGCTTTTTTGCATTTTTTTTTTATAAACATTTTCTAGACAGGTTATTGAGAAGGGTAGTCTTGTCTTTTCTTGTTTAAATCTATTTCTGGAAGTGTGTTGACTCCGTTTTTAGAATGTAGGCCTACACATATTGTTGACATTCTTTCTTTCTTTAATTAGGGTCTAAACTAGTATAATCTCATTTCAATGTTAGTATAGCCTAAATACTGGGCGAAAGAGATAGTTTTAGTCTGAAAGCAAGGTGGGTTTTATAACATCATAATGGCAATGACTTAATCTTTTGTGGTTTAAACAAGCCCGTGTAAATCACAGCATACATTTTTTTTCTTTACTTTATTCCAGCAACGGGGTTAAAATTATAGGCATGCGCATTGGAACAGCAAAAATAATGTTATACACGGATGACATTGTGATATCCACATCATCCCATTTAAGGAGTTCTTGATTAAACTTTGCGATACAATAACAGAATGTTATACCATGATTTGTTGACTCACCCAGGATAGGGACGCACTCTGGAGATTTGTTGCTGCCGTAATTAAATGTAACTATAGTACTGGGTTCAATCGGGTACATCACTTCGAAATCGGAAGTAATATTCAAAGTTTCACCACATGCAGACATTGCCTTGACCAGGAGACTGTAGTTGCCCAGTAGGCTTGGTATAAATGTAATGGTAGATGACGTGTCGGTGGTCGTTGCTATTGTAAAATTTACCTCTTCGGATGAATTTGATGACTCTAAGTATGTCAGCTATAAAAAGAAATTTAATGAATTTAACTGCTTTTTATATCAATAAAGAAGTAAGTTCCCCGTTAACATCAAGTTAATCTATTGATAAGTCTTAATGATTATACATGCATGATGAACCTAAACGTGTATCGTGTACCAACAATTCCGGTCCAATTTGTTCATTTATTAAAACAACATGTCTACGTGCTGCGATACTGGTTGTACTGCGAGTAAGTAAAGATACAGTGGATTAAATGTTTTTTCATTTCCAAAAGATGAGTGCACAAGTTTCTGTGTCCGCGGCATACAAATGGATGTGTGGTCAGCACAATGCCCAGTCGCCTTTACTTTGCCCCAACTAATGTCAGGCACCCACCAGAGCTGGGTAGACCCAGGGACACCCTCCATAATTCAACCCAGGGACTTCGGTACGCCAACCGAACGCACTGCCGCTTAGCCTCCGGTCCCCCCTTGGGCACTAACTAAGTTACTAACATTGATTGGCTCTAATTAGAACGTGATCCATAAATGGATAACAAAGACAAATTCCACGTTTGTTTGTATGTTATTTTTTTTTTTTGCTTGAAATAAAAAAAATCTAAGTTTTAAATGGGTAATACATTTAATCGCTTAAATAGGGATTAGAAAAATGGCATGTGTTAAAAAAAAATCACGATTAAATCTGCAATAGCGATGACAATAGATGTTAGAAAATTTATAATTTGAACTTGAGATCAGATTTATTTTTAATCAATAGCTAAGTTTACGCAAAAAAAAAAAATGAACACTTGACATTTGAAAGTACAACGAAATAAATAATAAATCCTGTTTTTCTTTTATGTATTCTTACATATCCTGTCGGTAATTACTCTGTCCATAAATCTATAATGAGGGATTAAACTTCAAATGCATTTGACATGCGCGTAAGAACATCTCTGTGCTCCGTAGCGAAAAACTAGAAGCGCCAATACCATCTATCTAAGTAAATTAAACTTAAGAGTGAGAATTTAATCATTAGTGTGTGAGTAGGTGAAGTGTATGCAAATACCTTTACTTTGTTTACATCATCATCACTACTGTTTGATTGTTTATGAAAAGTAATGTACATTATCTGTAATATATGATTTTCATCAAATAACATATATATGGTTAGCATTAAATTATATATTGCTAAGAAATATATCAATATTATTTTCTTTTCAAAATAAGCATTATCATGAATTAAACAAATCAGATATGTAATCGATTTATCAACTACTAAAGATTTTCAATCTTTATAGCAGATTTTCAATCTTTATAGCATAAGTAGTTATAATAAAAATGTTAAATAAGCACAAACTTTTTTAACTCTTATAAAAAATAAATATCTTAATCTCTTATGAAATATCTAGGTTTTAGAGATAAGAAAACTATATCAAAGATGTGATGTGGAGTATAAATGTTATTAAACATGTGTAATTAATATTTCTTGTGGAGTCATGCTACAGTTAAAAGTGTGATTACATTCTTAGAACGTTTGTCATACAAAACTGGATTATTGCTTTCTTCATGTTTTATTGTGTGTGTATTACTTAGGCTATAATAAATTGCAACACCACACAATAACATTCGCGATACTTGCTTAGTATTCGAGCCAATATAAATATAGCCTACACCTTAATAAATCAAACTACTCTATTTCACATTATAATGAGCACACCAGGGTTAATAGAACTTGGACCGACCTAGACTACAAAGAATTAAACTACATTTAAATAATTGTCTAATAGTGTAAGAACCAGTGGTAATAAGACTGTACATAATTTTGAACAACTTAATAAATAAACGTTGCATCATCAAAGGGGGGCTCAACCAAATGAATAATAACATCTACAAAGGTAATCACTATTAGAAAGTCATCTACTGCTTAAATAGTATCTCAAGAAGATAATAAAAGCTGGCTTGTCAAGTAACATTTTAATAAATAATTATTGGAACTATAGGCCTACATCCAAACGACTTGACCAGTATAATATTAAATGTATCTACTTCGACATGTACGACAGAGCCCATATGACCACTGATATATCGTCGATGCGCAATGAATGTCTAACTTGTCGAAGGATGTCCTGTCCTGGTCAGTTGTTGCGTAATAATAGGCTATATTTTATCAGTGTCTTTATAGTTGCGTCTGTTTTAGTGTGTGTCCTGGCTTACAACACAAATTATAATTTTTGTATTACCTCACACCTTAAATATAATTTGAAACAAAATATAGCGTAATGCATTTATCATAAATTTAAAAAGATTAACGTTACAGCGTAAATCCTAACTATATATAACGTAGCTAAATATAACGTAACTATTTTGTACGAATGTTATTAAATTGAGAAAGCATAACTTATAATAAAGCAATGACAGACATAATACAATATAATACTTACGTTAAATGCAAACGTAACATTAATTCCAGATGTCACAGTAGATTCGATGGTTAGTATCTCATCGACAGTAAATGCTTGGGCAGGTGTCACGTTGACTTGTAGTCCCTGTAGAGCAGGTCGACTCGGCAAACTTAAGTAGGTAACATTAAAATCCGATACTTTCTTGGGCTTGACAGTAATATTTGGAAATAATGTGGACTTAGTGGTCACACTTACGTTGATCAGAAGGTGATGCGTGACTAGAAACGATACAGAGCATACTATGTGTAGGTAAATTGTAGACAGACAGAAAAATTGACTAGCTAGATTAGATAAATTAGATAAATTAGATAGATTAAATAGATTAGATAGATTGATTATATATATATTATATATATTATATATATTATATATATTATATATATTATATATATTATATATATTATATATATTATATATATTATATATATTATATATATTATATATATTATATATATTATATATATTATATATATTATATATATTATATATATTATATATATTATATATATTATATATAAAAAAATATTATATATATTATATATATTATATATATTATATATATTAGACAGATTAGACAGATTAGATAGATTAGATAGATTAGATAGATTAGATAGATTAGATAGATTAGATAGATTAGATAGATTAGATAGATTAGATAGATTAGATAGATTAGATAGATTAGATAGATTAGATAGATTAGATAGATTAGATAGATTAGATAGATTAGATAGATTAGATAGATTAGATAGATTATAGATAGATTATATAGATTATATAGATTAGATAGATTAGATAGATTAGATAGATTAGATAGATTAAATAGATTAGATAGATTAGATAGATTAGATAGATTAGATAGATTAGATAGATTAGATAGATTAGATAGATTAGATAGATTAGATAGATTAGATAGATTAGACAGATTAGATTGATTAGACATATTAGATATATTAGATAGATTAGATTCATATTTTTTTTAGCTTCATTAGATTTATTAGATTTATTAGATTTTTAGATTTATTAGATTTAATAGATAGATTTCAAGATAGATAGATGGATATATATATAGATATATAGATAGATAAACATGACAGATTGAAAAACCAATAGATAGAAAGAAACTACCTACCATTTATTACAATAAGATCGCTGACATTCAAATTGAGCTGTTGTTTTGAGGCAATATTGTAATTGTGAGAAACTGTCCCGTTGGAAATATTAATGTCAACATTGAATGAGTTATCGTTCTTGATGTGGACTACTTCAACACACTTGTCTGCCTCGTTAAGCCTGATGTATAATGAGCTCTCATTGAAGCCTGTGATGGTGACATTACCAAGACAAAGGACCACGTCTGGACAACAGTTTAGGATGAAGCCGCTGACCAGGAGGTAAACTGAGTGGGGGCGGGGGAGGGGGGGGGTCAGAGGTGGGGGAGGGAGGGGTTAAAAGATGAATCAAATAATAGTAAACTCGAAACGTATACTGCAATTGGATAGGACGTCTGTGCCTCACATATTCACAGACTTTGCAAAGTTAATGGTTGAAAGGGAAAAATTGGCTACTGTAAAAATGGTTATACATACAATATCTAGGCTACTTTTGAAAATTGAAAGTAATAGTAGGATTACACTGCAGTTTACTTAGGGAGGCTAATAGCACGAAATGGAGCAGTCCTAAAGGAAGATCAATTTAGTAGTTTAAAGCCTCTGTGTAAATTATTTGGAACACTTGCAAGGAACTGATTTCTATTTATTTGTACACGTAAAACGGACTCAACCTGTACAAGTCGTCTGCTTATTAGTGGTCAAAACAAGAAAAATTAAAGACCCTATCCAGTCCCATAATTATCCTTGCCGACTTTACCTTGCTTTTTAAAGTTGCCATTTTTTTTAGTAGTACTTATATGTGTATTACTTTTGTTCCTAACCATTTCTTTAAAAAAAAATTTTCTTAGACGATAATTAATCATTTCTTTTGTGAATCTCTATTTATAGTGTTGTATAAATATGCCTACTCCCCCCCCCCAACCATTAAATATGTACCCCCATAATATTAAATATTTTATCGTTAAACCCCCTCCCACCCGCACCCCCTCTCTAGTTAAGCCTACGCCACAAAGTGCGTGTTTAAAGTTATAATTCAATATTTTAAAGTATTAATTATATATTTACTATTTATTCTTTTTTTATGAATTGTTTTTAAATTATTTTTTTTCTACAGGGATTTCACCAGATTATTAATAATATTCATTTCTATTCACAATGCTGAGCAGCAGTACACAACCGCAGATAAAGGACTTAATGTATCCAAGAGAGAGATAGCGCATGCACATATGATTAATGGCTTTACAAAGACTCATTGGTAAATAACTCTTTGTTTAAAATCGCGAAGAGATCTTTTATATATTTTAAGTTTTAAAAACCTTATATTATCAAGAAATCATCTTATCTTAGGCCTATAAAAATATGTTACACAAGCAACTTCTGTGCAGGAGATTATTGCCACCTGCTTAGCCGTGGTTTAAGTCTTGTCATGCAATAGGTTATTGATTTACTGGTTTGTTCAGGCAACCCATACCTGCCCGGATACCACTCGAAAAGAAAGAGAACTTGTATGCGTTTGTTTTTGCATATGGAAGAAAAGTTTTATCTTATTGTAAATCTGACAGTTGTGTTAGATTGAGTTGTGATGCATTTCTAAGTTAGAATTTAATATTTAATGTATTGTTACTCTTTTGCTATTTGCACTTCTTTCTTCTAGATTTAGCGGTTTAACTATATTCTGCGACAGTTATCCTGATTCGGCTACATTGTCTCCCTGTGAAGACCAAGATTGAATAAAAAGTGGCGATACTTTGCCATCAGTGCCTTCATAAAAACGAGATATCTGTCCTGTCTCAAGGAACTAATCAAACCCTATGTTTTGCAAAGAGCACTTTGTTCTACGGACTCCTCGCTTCTGGAGGTGCCCCGTTTCTCTCTGACGACCGTTGGCCTGAGAGCGTAAAATGAAAAAATTCCGGTTTCAAAACCGGAATCCAGTATTCCGGTTTTCGTTTAACATCCCTACCTTAAAGTATGGAATGTACTTCCCATTCAATTCAGGCAAGCATGTTCTATCGTCACTTTTAAAAAGAACTTGAAAACCCATTTTTTAAATATTTACTTTTGTTAAACAATTTAAAACCATTAGTGTTTTACTTGTATATTAGGTCGGTTATTTCTACACTTTGTCCTGTGTTTGTAAAGTTTGAAATGATTAATTCGTTTAAGGGGAGGAAGTCCAATGTAAATTGATCTAAATGTAAGAAAATTCACAATTTTACATTTTGCCTAAGTTATAAATATACCAAAACTGTTACAGTTCAGTTTTATTCACTGCAACATGTTTTTAAATAGTTGCATCAGTGAGTGAAGTTTTTCCCTAAATAAACAAACAGTAGTGAAGTGTGCAAAAGAAGTATGTAAGAAAAGCATGATTGTGTATGAGTGATCAAGAGTTGACAAGGGAGATAATAGTAGGGTGAAAGTTTAGTACATGTTGGATTCTTGAGATAGAAGGTTCAGTTTTATATAAGTTCTGTTGAACTAAATGTGTTGTACTTAAGTATATTCAAGTCTATAGTGTGGACTTTGAATAGAGGTTAAATAAATAAAGAATCCTATAAAGAGCTAGATAAAGTGCTCAACTTATGATAACTATAAGAAGATAAATGAAGAAAGCTGTCATGAAGATTTTATAATACAATTGACAATAAGAAATAATGTGTGAACCATGTGCTTCGTCTATTGATGTTTTGTGTATAATAAACTTATCAGCTGAATGGAACCAATGTGTGCTCAAGTATTTATGTTACCATTTTTCAATATATAATATTACACGTCTCTGAAGTAAAAATAATAATAATAAAGAAGAATAAGGTAACAATAACTATTCCTAGATCTAAAATATTCAGTTCGGGAATTTTAGTAACATTATTTCAATGACAAAATTGCATATGAAATGGGTATACATCAGAATTTTTTTGTAAACACTACAGTAATAAAAAAAAACGAGTCTAATTATGTATCAAATTAAAGGTTAACATCTTGACTTTGTGTGGAAAAAATCTTACATCAAGCCATTAAGAATTAGGTGAAGAAATAATTTGTTTCCTAATTTCGTCAATTTTTTCTTTCTCTAGAACTGTCTGTTTTTCCGGGTTTTCTCAAAACGTTGTTTTCAGGTCTTATATTCCGAACTAGTTTTTTTATTTACTAACCGACTTTTATACAACTTTGAAGCGCATTACATTAGGGACCTAAATCTGCAAAGAGGAATTTAGCAAAAAACTAATAGTTTTTTTTTATTTTTTATTAATGTCTTAGTATCTTTTAATATGTTTATTTTCATGTTTGCATCATATGACTTACAAAACAGTTAATAAAAAATTCATTTTTAGAATTATAAAAAATTCCTTTATACAATTTGCACAAATGTCATCATCACATCACACATCACACATCCATCAGCAAAATACTTGTTTAAAACTATTTTAAAATGTTATTGTCGTTTCGTGCCTCCATCGGCCGAAACCTTGTTTAAAACTTTTTTAGAGTGTTATTGTCGTTTCGTTTTTGTGAGCGCGCTGAGCATGCTTGCATTAGCATGGAGTGAGGCGCGATATAAATGACCCATTATTATGTTAATGTCCAATAAAAAAGAAGTGACACGAAACGTGACACTCAAGTAAAAAATACTAATTAAAAATACCAAATGGCCGCCATCTCAATAACAACCAATATTTTTTCAAATTCGATTGACTTTTTATAGAATTTGTCATTAGTACTCTATATGTTCCAAACATCACACATATTGGATAAGAAATAAAAAAACCTCTCCCTTAATTTAATTTTTTAGCCTAGATATTATATCCGTGTTTTAAGATGTTTTTTTTTGCTCAATGTTAAATGCGCTCTAAGATTACATTATGTTTGTTGACAGGCTATATAAATAGAGTAAGCATTCTTTTTTCAGGTTTTAAGGTTGTCTTCGCCTGGGGGTGGTAATAATAATAATAATAATAATAATGATGCTTAGATGGCGCATATATCGTTGATAACATTTCTATGCACTGAAACGACAACAACAGACGAAAATGAAAATATGTTGCAAATATTGCTAACGAAATAGGTGAGTCTTCAGTCGGCTTCTGAAGGTTTCGAAGCTAGGGCTCTGGCGAAGCTGTAGCGGGACGGTCTCGCGTAGGAGAAACCACGTTCGCCACTTCCTATAAAATGCCCCCATTGTGATGCGTCTTAAAAAGCCTCTGACAACCAAGTCCAGCTCCTGGCCTTTCTGTGTGGCTTAGCGTCAAAGTCCGGCAAAATCGTTTTTTACTTACTGAAGGAGGGGCGAAGACGTTCCACTGGCGCTTCAAAACCAGTCGCTTCGGGCAGATTGAGCTCGTTAACCTTGAATGGTAGCCTGTCTAGGGGAAGGATACTCTGACTCCAAACCTCCGCTGGGAAAAGCTAAGGGAGTAAACCCCGACAGAAAATCAGGAGCTGAAGTCCCTCAGGCGGTTTGACCTTGTATCGTCATCACCGGCAACTCCTCCGGCGCATCTGAAGCCAAGCTCTATCGACTTTGTCTCTCCCTTGGATCCGCCAGTAGGAGATGGGGAGGGGGGCTGCTGCATGGGCACAAGCTGGGTCTCCATATTATCTCGCCCAGACTCTGTAGCTCAACTGGAGAGGACACTCCAGCGTCATTGCAAATGCCGACCCAACACGGGAAGGGGCAGTTCCCGGTTAGAAGCGTGTCCGAGTGGTGAAGGAAACTAGCGTCAGGGGAAGGGAGGGAGTTCACCGGACCAACCAAGACAGCTCGGTGTTGGCTTTGCGGAGAGGAACAGGGGTAGATAGACCTCTCTATCCGGTTGTCAACCTCATCTAGCCCAGTCAACATCTTCACTGTGTATGCCCCAATCCCCCACTTCACTGAAGAGGAGAAAGATCAGTTCTACCAAGCCCTGGATGAATCGATATCAAGGATACCCAGCTTTGATGGCCTCTACCTTCTTGGAGACTTCAATGCAAGAGTAGGAGCTGACCAGGTAGCCTTGCCCACCTGCCTCGGAAACTTTGGGAGGGAAAAGATAAATGAGAATGGACAGAGACTGCTTGAACTTTCGTGCCACCATGGTCTGTACGTGACCAACACCTTCTTCAATTGCAAAGAAATGCACCAGGCGTCATTGAGACACCCGCGCTCTCGCCACTGGCACCAACTTGATCTCGTCCTAACTAGAAGAGCAAATATAGGCAGCGTCCTCCTCACCCGTAGATACCATAGGGCAGACTGCGACACGGACTACATCGAGTAGTCTACATCCTCACCAGGTCTGATGGCAAGCTATACTACATAGCGAGTCTTCGTGCCAAGATCAAAGTCACAAAAGTTTGTGATATTGTGAAATTCGCGATATACTCTTCGCTGATGACGCAGCCTTGACATCACACACCCAAGACGGACTCCAGCCGCTTGTCACCTGGCCTGAAAAAGACGAACGTTATGTCTCAGAGCACAGAGACCCCTCCAAATATTGTCATCGACGGACACACCATGGAGGTTGTCGAAAACTTCACCTACCTTGGGTCCACTATCTCCAGTTCGCAGTCCATCGACTCGATCAACAGCAGGATCGCCAAGGCAGCCACAGCCATGACCCAACTGAAACAGCGAGTGTTGGACAACTCCAGCCTTACCGTGTACCCAGCACTCTCCTATACGACAGTAAGACGTGGACCACCTACGCGAGGCACGAAAAGAAACTCAACAGCTTACACATGAGGTGCCTACGGCGCATACTGCAGATCAATTAACAGGATGTTGTCCCAAATACAGAGGTGCTGGAACGAGCCAACATGAGCAGCCTTCATGCAGTTCTTAGCGAGAGACGTTTCAGGTTGCTCGGCCAAGTCAAGAGAATGGATACAGGCAGCATTCCCAAAGCCTACTCGTAAGGCAAGGGAAAACAGGGCATCCAAAATTGCGCTTCAAAGACATATGCAAAACGGATATGAACCATTGCTTCATTAACCCCCGACACATGAGAATACCAAGCTGTTGACCGTCCAACCTGATTCTCGCAGTAAAGCGTGGCACAACGTGCGCAGAGACTAAACGTAATGAGACTGCCATATATATGACTAACAAATATTAAAGAACTCAGATCGGTAATGGTAATGTATTAAAAAACTAGAGCATTTGGAAAGCATTAATTTTACGGTAATAGAATCATTTTATACTATAAGCAGTTTTGAAAGAGATAGTCTACAAACTATTAAATGCAAACGAACACCAAACTTTTAATTGTAATTGATAATTTAACTTTTCTAAGACCTTCGAATTTACATTTTCTTTGATCTACTACAATTTGTAAACTAAACATATTGTATTTTTTAAATTACATTACAGACTTGAAATGCATTTATTTCATATTTTTGTTCTTTTTAATATGTACATTTTTGTTTCTTTACATTTTACAAACATGGAAACACTTACAGCAAAAGCCTGCCATTCTCTCAGATTCTCTGTCTAGAGTTTTATGCCGTTGTTTATGTACACCTATAAGTTGGCATATATAAGTTGGCAGCGAGGCTCCTTATTCATCGACACATTATTAGAAAACACTTTCAAATGAGTTGTAACACAATACATATCTATTTATAAATGTACAGCACTAGAGCTACAGTCTTTTAATATTCACTCTGCCGCACGAGACAAGAGAGTAATTGGATATGATCAATTTATCACTTCAACCAATCGCGTTTGGGTAAGAAAAGTGCGCAGTCTTGCATTATATTTTACAAGCTAAATTGACCGTTGTTGCCCGGGGTAAAATCAAAAAGACAGTCTAAGCTACAGATAAAAATGTTATAAACTACAATAAACAGAAAGCTAGGCATTTATACCTAATAATTTTTAAAGTTTTATTTTTACTGTAGACTTTTAGGAAAGTAATTAAAAATAAAAATATAGATCTATTGTAATCGGGTAAAAAAAGTTGCCCGGTGATAACCGTAGATACACAATCTTTGTTTTTAAAGTAATATTAATTGAACTTGAAAAAAATGTAGAAAACAAAAAGGTATAGACTAACTGGAGAATTGAACCCGGGTTGCCCGCATGGCAATAGTCCAATACGTTAACCACATAGCTAGCGAAGAGACGTGTTTGAAGTGAAATCTCAAAAGGCAATCAGATCACGTGTTTTTAAATTAACTGATATGATTGGTTAAACACTCATGGTTTACTATATATATATATATAATAATATATATATATATATATATATATATATATATATATATATATATTATTATTATTATTATTATTATTATTATTATTACGACACCCCAGTCCGTCATAAGAAATCCCAAGATGAGTTATCAAATCTTATTACAAGGCGATACCTCAGTGGTCATCTATGCACTGTCATATGCCGAAAAAGATAATTTTAGTATTGCACTGGTATTGCACTGGTCAAGTCGCTTTGAAATACATTTCAAGTATTAATTCAATAAAAATGTTAACTGACAAGCCAGCCTTTGTTATCTTTTTGTAGATAATTATTAAGTAGTAGATGACTGTTGAATAATTAGTACCGAATTGTAGACTGTATTATTTATTTGGCTAGAGCCCCCATTCAGTTGATGAAATACTTATTTACTAGTGATTATGCCCGTCAAAATGACAGAGAAACGAATTACTATAATGTGTTTTGTTAAGAGAGAAAAAAATAAAAGTACAATTAAAACTGCTGTGATAAAGTTTTTTTCGATATTTAGTGTTATTTTTTATTGTTTCTGGTCACCCTGGTCCTGGCACATGCATAATAATTGTTGATCTCAAGCTTCTGTTATTAAAATATAGCGAACAGTTGTGTTGACTTAACCTGTTATTAAAATGCCTAATATTAAATTAACAATAATACTATCAAGAAGATAAAAAAACAATAAAAATGTAAATAGTAAAAAAAAAAGTACATAATAATATTTCAATACAATAAAAAGTGTAGTGGGAAAGTTTTTTTAGTATTTAATTTATGTTCTTGCTTATTGTATCAATACAATGTTGACAAGGTCATAAAAGACTTGTCAATCTCTTTAAATTATTCAAACCCATTGTTGTTAAACATTATTATTACTTAATTTTGTGGTTTATTTCTTTATTATTACTATTATTATTTTCTTTCTGTTTTAAGTTTTAGTGTTGACAATTTAAAGTGTAAATTACCTTTTTAAATAGAAGTTTCAAAGTGTGCGGACTGCATTTTCAATTGTTTTGTGACCCAAGCAGGGGCAAACCCAGGATTGTTTTTCAAAAGAGGAGGGTGCTAAACTTGTGCGTGACAAACATTTACCAAGTTGTTTTATACAGATTTAAATTTTACAAAAGTTACTATTTAATATAATAATTTCAGGGACAGCTTAGCGGCTAGTAGCTCTATGCCGTGGCCACAGAAACTAGTGAACGCTGCCCCATGATCAATTTATTTGGTCCGAAGGGTACATTACTAATTACTTACTTACTACCAAACCCGAACTTTGCCGGCGACCGAACCGAACCCGAACTTCAAAGTCACGGACGACGAACCAAACCGAACGAACCCATATCAACCCAAAAAAAATGTGTTATTTTGTCACAAGCAAGCATGCATCGGAAATGTATTGATAGTAAGCAAAAACACAAACATGCTTTTGTACGACCATCCCTACCCCAACACCATTTGACATAGTGACTTAAATGAATAGAAATAAGCGACAAAAAACAACAATAACAAAACAATTTGCTCAAAACCAACATTGTAGACGCAAGTGTTCTAGATAAATGTATCACAAAAATCGTATTTCTCTCCCAATCTCTGCAACGCCACTCTCCCTTTCTCATGTCTTATCACCCCAATCCATTGTTGCCTTTTTTCACAAGCAAAATGTTATGGTGTGCTTATTATATTAAAAATCTGTATTTTCAAATTAAAATTGTAATATTATTTTTTATATTGGTGAAACATGTGTATTTCAATGTTTGTTATAAAAACGCTCGTGTTTCCTCATATGAAGGGAGGAAAATATTTCGACTTATGATCTTGTAGAAAATTATTATTTCTCTATGATGATGCCTTACCGACTTCATTCTCATATGCGCAGCTGTGGAGAAGCCGGCTGGTCCAGCGTTTAGTTCACCGAACTGTCAACCAAAAAAACCAACTGACACGTCTCGGGTTCTATCCCTGCCACCGACGTATCCCTGTCGCCTTGCAGGAGTTTTGGGCCTAGTGGACGTAACACTTTTCTATCTAGAAGGAATGTCTGTAAACTTATAAGAGCAAAAGTGTATGTAGTAAAAAAAAAATGGCCTGCTGCCTAAGTTGTTTGGTTTTCAAAGCGTCTATTTGGTTTGAAAAATAAAATATAAGGATTTATAAATATACATTTAGATCTAAATAAAAATGATACCAAAGTTATGACAACAAGAACTATTAAAAATGTGTTTTTACATTACTAGCCAACGTACGGCAGAGATGCTAAGATTTATTTTAAAAACTTATTAAAAACATAAAAAGTATTTTTTTTATCACCATCCCTCTCCCTACACTGTAACCGTTATGTGATAGATACGTATATAGTATGTGGCAGCTAAGAACAACACAACTATGTTTAATGAAATGTCACCTGTCAACCAGAAGCCTGATTACCTCCCTCTCCCTGCACCCGTCTCTGCTTTGATCTTCTCTACTTTTCTTTTAACAGCCACTTCCTGTCCATTAGATAAAACAGAGGCGAACACCGGTACCGGTAGCGTGGCCGGAAAGTCAGGCAGTCTCACATGCACCCCAGGTACCTTGGGTTATGGACATTAAGTACCGGTAGCATCGCTGGAAAATCAAGACAACCTCACTTGTACCCGAACTTCCGGTGGTATTAAACGCGTCCCAGTGTGATTTGGGTCTTGGGCTACATAGACGATTAAAAGGGGGGGGGGGGAATGTTGTGATTGTTATTATTATTTGTTGTTATTTCGCTATATTATAGTCTATGGTCATAGTCAAGACATTTTTTGTTTACTATCGGCGTTACTGTAATTCCCTTTTTAAAACATTTAATAAATCGTTACCATTTTTTGCTGCGCAATTAAATATAACCAGCGTTAAATTGTGTCAGCAATTTAAACAAGAAAACCATAAAAACGAAGTTTTTATTATACTCCCTTTATTTGCAAACTAAGTTTACCATCATGTAATTAAATAATTGATTGACTACTGCAAATGAAACGTACAGAAAAAATATCTGTGTCGCAAATCTCAAAAATATCTCCTTACTCCGTATGAATTGTTCTAAAGATAATCTTAGCGCATAATTTTTTTTTTCTAGCTTTGCGCCGAAAAACTATAAAAAGTTGCACAGGCATTTTTAAAGTGAAACCAAAATTTGTCTTATACTTTCCTTTTAAGAAATGAATATTGTCATAAGTATAGTATTATTAAGTTGTTTTAACTGAATATTTGATAGGATGTATTGTTAGTCACGGCAAGTCTGCTGTCCAAATTTCAGCACGATCGGACCACGGGAAGTGATCGAAAAATCGAAGCCAATTTTTGCACCATTGCAATCAGACAGACAGGCAGAAAATGCAACTTAAAATAAAGGGAGTAAAAAAAATGAAAAATATTGTTTGATAGATTATATTATGTTTGAAAGGGTCCAAGTTAATTTAGCCCTTACCAATGTATTAAACAATTAGGGTGCTATTAAAGCGGCGGAATACATTAAAATATATATCCTTAATTGCATTGTTGTGATGGTAAGTAGTTTATAGTTTTAAAAAGTTATAACATTTACAACTTCAGGAAAATGCCTGGCAGTCGAAAAAAAAATCCTATTTTAAACTTGAAAAAGAGAAAGGCACGGACTGATGATAGTGCAGAAGCAGACACTATTTTTAAAAGTATTTCTTGCATGACTTCAGCTATAAACGATTTAGTAGATACAGCTATAGAGCCATACAGAGAAGCCAAGCTCAGATGCGTGGGAATAATTTCAGAATTTATTAACACAGAACTAACTGAAACACGCGATCAACCATTTGTAGATTTATTACATCAACTAGAAAAGTAAGCTATAGATAAGACAGACACGAGATTGCATTATCAAAGAAAGTGTATGACAAAACAACTAGAGGAGGAAGATACAAAAGATCAAGAAAAACTATTGGAAGAAAAAAGAAAGCGGTTGACAAAACAACTAGATAAGGAAACTGCAGATGTAAGAGAAAGACGATTGGATGTACAAAGAGAGCGTAGGAACAAACAACTAGATAAGGAAACTGCAGATCTAAGAGAAAAACGATTGGATGAACATAGAGAACGTAGGAGAAAACAACTAGATAAGGAAACAGCAGATGTAAGAGAAAAACGATTGGATGAACTAAGAGAGCATAGGAAAGAAATATATATAATCTGCATAATAATATGTAAGAGAAAGACGATTGGACGATTTGAGATGTCGCAAGGCAGAGCAATTAAAATATGAAACACTTGATTATAGATAAACGAAACGAAAGGTTGGAAATCAAATGACAGAAAGCCAGTCAAAGACAATCGATAGAGACCATTGATCAACGTGATTAAATATGCACCCGTAAATGGTAAATGCACAATGGAACAACATTTTTTCTTCTGTTAATTTTTTAATGTTTCTTACATACTTTTCGTTTGCTGATTTCAGTGATACCATTGGTTTTGCTCAATCAGCAAGATTTCTTGAGAAAACGTATAAAGTATATTGCGGATTTTTTGTATATGTTTAATGCATTTATAACAATATATATATATAATATAAGTATGCTGATTTTAACTATGTTCTTTTGTTTATTATCATTTTAACTAATTATAACTGTTATATGAAGTGGTGAATATGTCTAGTAGATCCTGCAAGCATTGTCCTGACTCATTCTGTTATATTTGTGGTTACTATATTAGTCCAACACAAACTAAACATAAGATTGGGAGTTGTACAAAATTATTTACCGCATATCATGCTTTTTTTTGCATGGCTATTGGAGATCAGGACAAGTCGTGGGCACCACACTAGAGTTGTGGCAGCTGCAGATTATCTCTAGAAGGATGGCTGCGTGGAATCCAAAAGTCAGTGCCTTTGCGATTCCGAGAATATGAAGAGAACCGACTAACCATCATGATGACTGTTATTTCTGCATTGTTGACATTTCAAAGCAAAAAAAGCCTAAAGATGGGCTGACTCTAGTTTATCCAAGTATACCATCTTTTATTGGACCAGTTCCACACTGTGATGAATTGCTTGTTCCTACTCCACCCCAATCCAAAGAAGCGGCTTCATATCATTCTGTAATAGACACACCGGTTAAAGTCAGTGATGACCGTGATATCAGGGAATCGAATGATTCACCTCATTTCCCTAACCAACAAAAACTTGATGACTTAGTACAAGATTTAGGTCTCAATAAACCAAATGCAGAACTTCTGACATCACGTTTGAAAGAATGGAATTTATTAGATCCAAGCTGCAGAACGTCGAAATACCGAAAAAGACATGAACCATGTGCATCCTTCTATGTAGTATCAAAATCGCTGTGCTATTGTCATGACGTTTGTGGTCTTTTCGATGACATTGGCATTGTTCACAATTCTGAAGAGTGGAGATTATTCATTGGCAGCTCAACAAGAAATCTAAAGCAGTTTTGCTCCATAACGGAAAACGATTTCCTTCGATTCCAGTAGCTCATTCCGTTCATCTAAATGAAAACTACAAGAACGTGAAGTTGTTGCTTGAGAAAATCAACTACGACAACAAGTGGGATGTATGTGGAGACTTTAAGATGCTAACATTTCTTCTCGGTCTACAAGGAGGATACACGAAGTACTCCTGTTTTCTTTGTTTATGGGATAGCAAGGCTGCGGACCAGCACTTCACGAGACGTGAGTGGCCAGTGAGAGAACATTTACAGCCTGGTTCGCACAATGTTATTAATAAATCCCTGATACCTGTTGAGAAGATCTTCTACCACCTCTTCACATTAAACTAGGTCTTTTTAAACAATTTTTTCAAAGCATTAAACCCAGCTAGTGCAGTGTTCCAGCATATTCGGCAGATGCATCCAAAGGTGTCAGATGCAAAAAATTTCAGCAGGTATATTCGTTGGTCCTCAGATTAAAGTTATAAAGTTATGTTGGCATGTAAGCAGCTGAAGGACAAAATGTTTGCTGTTGAAAAAGAAGCGTTTAGACATGTTGTTCATAGTTTTTTAGGCAACAATAAGAGTGATAACTACAAAGAGCTAGTGGAAAACTTAATTGTACGATACGCAGAAATGAAATGCATAATGTCAATAAAGCTGCATTACCTGCATACACACTTGGAATTTTTCACACCAAATTTGGGTGTTGTGAGTGAAGAGCACTGATAACGTTTTCATCAGGATATTCTTGCAATGAAGAAAAGATACCATGGCAGATGGGATGCAGCTATGATGGGTGACTACATCTGGTGTGTGATGTGAGTTTAGTCCAAGAGAAAGCTGCTTCAAAGCTAAACATTGTCAAGAGACTGGCCACAACCGGCTGGGGTGCGAAGGCGAGTGTGTTGAGAAATCTCTACCTACGAGCGGTAAGATCTCAGATCGATTATAGCCTCCCGGTGCAAATCTATGCGTCTGATATTGCGTTGTACAAAATCAAGCCCTCAGACTAATTATGTGGAACGTTCCAAACAGCCCCGACATCGGCTGTGGAAATCATGGCAAACGTGCCGCCTCTGAATGGGAGAAGGAAAAGGGCCGTTATCACTGCATACGAGCGGTATAAACGGTTGGAGGAAAGTTTGCCTCTCATGAAGCTCGTAGATTCCTGGGAGGGAAGAGCACGGATCTCAATGCAGTCCTTCATGCACCAAGCATTGAAGCTCAGCGCAGAGATCGGACTCTTGGTCGACCGCATGCCCCTGCGGACGGGAGTGGAACTTTCTCCTCACCTATCTTTCAACCAACCAGAGATGCGGACGAACCTGATGGAAGCAGTCGGACCCAGCGCTTGCCTGACTGAGAGGCAAGCAGCTGCTCTAAGGACGGTACGAGCATACTCAGGATTCGTTGAGGCATACACTGATGGGAGCGCGATCAGTGGGACCGAAGCGCGTTCTGGGTATGGTGCTCTTGTGTCGTACGCGAAGGCAGATGAAAAACGGGTTGAGCTAAGTGGGCCTTGTGGGAAAATCTGCATCTTTGATGCAGAGATGGAGCCATCAGAATTGCTGTGGTGGCAATTGGGAAAACATTCGAAGAAACACCAGCTGCTCGTGCTGATGTGGTAATCTTCAGTAATGCGCTTTCAGTACTCCAAGCCATCGACGGCTTGGGGTCATGACCCGATCTGCTTGTCCGACTGTTGGCTGCTATTTCCGATCTGATCCTCAGGTACGAGGTGAAGGTCATTTTGCAGTGGATTCAGGTCATGCATGAGTCGCTGGCAATGAGATAGTGGATGCCTTGGCCAAGAAGGGATCCCTGGTACCCACTCAGGAGGGTCCGTCCACCTTTGAGAGTGCCCGCAAATCAATACGTGAGTGGGAGTCAAGACAATGGTGTAAGAATTGGGACGAGTCCGACAAGGGTCGAGGTGTGTGGCAGCTACTAAAACGGCCAAATCGAGCTGATCCGTGGTGGAAACTCCGCAAGAGAGAACAGGCAACGATAGCCCAGTTCCGAACAAGACACTGTCATATTGGTGCCTATTTCGGACGATTTAGGCCCAATTTTGATTCGCGGTGTCGACATTCCTTTGAAGCAGAAGAGACGGTCGAGCATTTGCTTTTAGACTGCCCTGCCTTGCAGTAGGAAAGAGTTGGGAACGGTCAGCGGTTTACACCGAACCTATACGTGGATTTAGCTGTGCTACGTAGCACAAGTGTGTTTGTCCTCCGAATCCTAATAGATTAGTCTCGATTCGATCACTCCGGTGAAGTGAGGTTTAAAGTCCGGTTTTTGATACGCGATAACGACAAACTTCATTAAAAAACACGTTCTTCTGTTCATTACTAGTGTTTTTTTTAGATTGTGAGAGACTATTACATTACAACATAATGTGACGTTATGTAATATATGTATGTAACGTTTAGTAACATAGCATTTCTTATCTAGCGAATGTTATATATTGACTAAACTTGTATCTCAGCAAAACAAATAATATTCATTTTATGTTTAATTGATTTTTCGGTTGTATGATCAAACCGTTGATAAAAAAAAAGTCAATGTCGTATTCGGACTCAGCATACTTAAATTAATTAAGAAACATAAAAAAATTCGAAAACGGAGAAAACGTTTGTTTTAGTTACATTGTGTAATTCCACGTTTGAATTATTCACGAGTCTGACATAAACTGCAAAAAGTTCTTATCTTACAGAAATAATGGGTAATGGCGTATTCAACAGAAACTAATAAGAGTTGTTCATAATGAATGAGTTCATCATCCACACCATAACACAATAATGAAAAGACAAATGAAAATGCAGTAGAGCCTATAATAATATGTTGATGCTGTACAGCCCAGGGTATGGAAGTGTTGTTGTTGTTTTTGTTGTAGTTGCTATAGATTGTAGCTGTTGTTGTGTTTATAGATTAAATCTGTTGTTGTTCTATAGATTGTATATTTTGTTGTTATAGATTGTGGCTGATTTTTGTTGTTGATATATATTGTATTTAATATTGGTCGTTATATACTGTAGCTGTTGTCGATATTGTTATATAGATTGTAGATATTGTTGTTGTTATAGATTGTAACTGTTCTTTTGTGTTCTAAGTTGAAGCTAATGTTGCTTTTATAATTTGTGGCTGTTGTTGTTATAGATTGTAGCTAATAATGTTGTTATAAATTGTAGCTTTTTTGTTCTATTATAGATTGTAGCTGTTTTTGTTGTTATTATATATTATTGTAGCTGTTTTTGTTGTTATTATAGATTGCAGCTGTTTTTGTTGTTATTATAGTGTTACGTCCACAATCCCCTTGTGGCCAGAGCTGTGTAGATCTTGCTGATAATTCTCGTTAGTACTAGGGGAGACTTTAATTATTAGTATTTATGTTTCAGTATTACACGAACTCTTCTTATAGTCCTGGGCACAAATTCAGTATTTGTATTCCAACATTTCCTTTCTTGTACATTAGAGTAGTAGATAAATCTTATTGTAATGTATACAACACAATAGTATAGTAACTTGACAAGGAAGCTTCATTGTAACTGTTGTTGATAGTTTATTTCAGGTGGTATGTTCAATATATACAATATATCTATTATGTACAGTTAGAATAAAATAGTGCAAACACAAACGTTCTCAAAGGAACATATTTTGAAACTCTCTGTCTTTCAGACAAAACAAATCATTAAATACTATCCGAGTGATGCAAGGGATAGACCCATTACCAGTAGGGGTAAAAATCATGGTATCATTACAAAACTCATAACAAAAACGATAGGAACTTCCCCTATTAAATAATGAGTCGTTCCCAGACTCTGAGAATTTGAGATCAACACAGAATCCCAACATTACCTAGAACCTTTTGTTTTCCTACTAAACGTCCTAATATTGTGTGTAGTAAGAAAAGAGAGAGAGAGAAGAATAAACATTGCGTGTTCCAATTCTTGGAAAAACAATATACATGACAATAGATTGTAGCTGTTGCTGTTTTTAATTGTAGATGTTTTAATTGTAGATTGTAGCGGTTTTTGCTTTTGTTATAGAATGTTGTTGATGCTATCAATTGTAGATGTTGTTGTTCTATGGACACAAGTCGAGTTAATTTCAATAGACTTCGGCATTATATGTAAAAGTTCTCTTAGCTTATCCTTGCCTTACGTATCAGATACTCCTTCTATTCAGGTGATTGTTGCTTATACGTTAAGTCTACTCTTGCATATTTTGATCAGAGGTGTTAAATGATTGTACGTACTTTTTTGCAGGTTACGTATTCCATGTCCGAAGACCATTTGAATTTCTCCTAATAAACGAACAATGTCATTTGCCTCTAAGTCTTTCTGATTAATTTAACTACATTAATTATTTTTTTTTTACATTTTTTTTTACTTGTTCAATTTAACGTTTTATATAGAACAAACCTATATGAATCCAACTTTCCAAAAGACTTGAATTTAATTTCAAATATTATCAATGCATTAAACTTATAAAGGACAGCGAGACTTCAAAGTGTAATTGCAAGTAAGGTATGCTAATATGTATTGCAATATTTGTTGCAATAAATTAAACCTATAATCCAATTGTTGTTGTTTTTCTGTGTTTTTTTAAACACTTAGGCCTATAATATATTGTTGCAGTTGTTTGTGTGTGTGTAACCATAACGATCTCCCAACTGTTTCTTAAATTATATCCAGTTGAAACTTAAAACAATACTAGTAAATCATAAACGCTAATGTTTTGAACTTTATTAGATTGGCATAATTGATAAGACAGAATCAATACACTTTTTGTTTACTTATTTTTGCAAATTATTGAAGCAATCAAAGATTTTATATATAAGCTTATATATATTTACTTTAACGTTGTAAGTATCAAATAGCTTTAGAAAACAAAACTAGATTGAACAAACTCACTGTTACAAAGTACATTATAAAGATAATTTCCATAATAAAGCTCAACCTAATTATCGATCGTAAAGCGACATGTTGTCAACAGTGTCCGGACTGAATTGCCATGAATAGAAAATGTAAAAAAAATGTTTACTTAAAACGGTCTATATGTCTCTATATGGCTAATTTAGAGGCATAGTTATTTGTTTTAATATATTTTCTAAATACTTTAATGTATTAAATTAGATATATTGCACCCTCAAATTTACTTTTTCATTTATTCGTGCTTTATTCTTTTCCATAATGCTATGATAATATAGGGACAAAAAATAATCTTTTTTTTCTCCCCCTCTCATTTCTTTCTCCGTCATTTTAGAGTGTACACATGAAAAAATACGGATTAAAACTGTTACCTCTAACTCAGACTTTTCAAGTGTCTAGAATTTTTAATTGGAAACCATAATATAAGGAAGACAAAATATCGTTAGGATGTTAATACAGAGATGGGGGATGTGCATTTCACCAAGGCAATAACTCTTGCTGCAGATATGGCATTCAACAATCCACAATTTAAAAATTGTGAAATAGAAGTCTGGGATTCGTTCATAACAATGATGTAGGATAAAAAAAAAACATGTCTTCGCCAGTAATAATAATAATAATAATAATAATGAAGCTTATATAGCGCATATCCCGCAATCAGTTCTATGCGCTTAACAATTACATTTACAATTACAATTACAATTACAATTAACTATGATAACAATAACAGACAAATGTTTAAAAATGTAAGTGGGCTAGGAGTCAATAATAAACAGGTGAGTCTTGAGTCCGGTCTTGAAAATGTTAAAGTTCGAGCTTTGTCGCAGCTGGAGTGGCAGGGTGTTCCATGCGGAGGGGCCGGAGTAGGTGACGGCCCGCTGACCAGCTGTCACGAGTTTTGTCCGCGGGATCGTCAAATTGAGTTTGTGAGCAGCCGATCGAAGTGGGCGTGGTTTTGTATATATTTCCAGACAGGAAATTAGATAATCCGGGGCAGAGTCATTGAGGCATTTATAGCATAGAGATGCGAGTTTATATAAAATCCTATTTTGAATAGGGAGCCAAGGCAGAGGGTAGAGCAGAGGTGAAATTTGATCGGACTTCTTCTTTAGGACTAGTCTGGCAGCGCAGTTTTGGACGCGTTGGAGTCCTTGAATGGAAGCGGCAGGAAGGCCGGCCAGAATAGAGTTACAGTAGTCCAAACGAGAGAAGAGGAGAGTGATGACGAGCTTGGTACAAGCTTCCGGAGTGAGGTAGCGACGGATAGTGGCAATACGTCGCAGGTGAAAAAAGCAGGTTTTGATCAGGAAGGAGATGTGGGGTTGCATGGACAGAGTGGAGTCCAGAAACATGCCGAGGCTCTTTACCGTTGAGGAGAAGGGCACAGTAACGTCACCCAACTGGAGGTCAGTCACGCTGAGGGAAGCAAGCTTCTGTCTCGTTCCTACGAGTAGGGCTTCGGTCTTATCGCTGTTGAGCTTCAACTTGTTTTCTGTCATCCAGTTCTTTATGTCCAGGAAACAACAGGAGCTCGTCGATGTCCTCAGGCTTGGCGCTGTTTAGGAGCTGGGTGTCATCAGTGAAAAAGTGATAATTAAGGTTGTGTCGCTCGATGACGAAGGAAAGGGGTTGGGTGTACAAAGTGAAGAGGACTGGGCCGAGGACGGACCCCTGTGGTACACCATAGCGGACGGTGACGGGCCGGGAGGACAAAAATTTAGGAGTGACGGTCTGGGAGCGACCGTCGAGGTAGCTCTTGAACCAGGAGAAGGCTATATCATGAATGCCGAACGTGAAGCTGAGGCGATCGATGAGTAGGTGGTGATCGATCGTGTCAAAGGCCGCGGACAAGTCCAATAACACAAGGGCGGAGACGAGACCTCTGTCTGCGGCGTTCAGGAGGTCGGTGGTGATCCGCAGTAGCGCTGTCTCAGTGTTGTGATTGGGGCGATATGCCGACTGGAACACGGGCATAAGCGAGTTCAGGGACAGGTGGACGTTCAATTGCTCAAGGATGATGCGCTCCAGGAGCTTGGAGAGGTAGGGGAGGTTTGATACATTCATTCACATCAAGTCCGGATTTCTTCAAGAGTGGGCGGGCGATGGCGGATTTAAAACAGTTAGGAACGATGCCTGTGGAGAGGGAGGTATTAATGGTATCGGTGATGTACGGCAGGAGCTTGTCCAAGCACTGGGTGAACAGAAAGCCTGGCAGAGGGTCAAGCTCGCAGGTCTTGATGTGGGACTTCATAATGATGCGCTTAACATGGTCGATGGTGACAGGTTGAAAGCAGGTGAGAGGGGAGCCAGAGAAGGCGGGAGTGGGTGGGGAAGGGCGATAGGCATCATGATCCAGAGAACTACGCAGATTCTCTATCTTCTCCTTAAAGTGTTCTGAGAAGAGTTCTGGGAGGTCCACGGGTGGGTGTGTGATGGGGAGGGGTAGAGAGGGTGAGGAGCCGAGGAGGGTGAACATGATAGAGAATAGCTCCTTGGACGACGAGGCTTGCGTAATGCGGTTGTGGTAGTGCGGCACCTTGGCGGCAGTGATGGCTTCCTTGACGCGGAGCCGCATGTCCCTGAAGATCTGGCGGTGGATCTCGAGGCCGGAGTCGCCAAGTGCGCTCGGCCCGTCGTCGTTCGTGCTTGGCAGCTTTGACGTCGTCGGAAAACCAAGGAGCTGGTGGTCGCTCAGAAACTGCACACAAAGATGGCGGGGCGTGCTTGTCGAGAAGCTGGCGTAGAGTCAGGGCGAAAAAGGAAGCATGGTCAGAAGAGGGGTCACGCTGAGCCAGCAGCAAGACAGCCTTGTTGCCAAAGGTGTCAGTATCTATGGCTCGCAGCTTACGGCGGGTGACAATCTTGCATTTCTTCACCGGTCTGGTGATATTGACAATGAAGCAGATGGCAGAATGGTCAGAGACAAGAAGGTCGCTGGCGACTAGGCTGGAGACGAGGTTGTCAGAGGATCTGGTGACGATCCAGTCGAGGATATGACCACGGGAGTGGGTGGGGAATGGGACGACCTGGTCAACACTGTAGTTGTCGAATAGTGCCCGTGCGCGCTTGGTGTTGGCATCAGAGGGACAGTCCCAGTGTATGTTGAAGTCACCCTAGATAATGACTCTGTTAGGGGTGACATTGTAGTAGTCAAGTACAAGAACAAACTCATCAAAGAAAGTAGCATCTTTGAACTTGTTCTTGGCGTTTGGTGGGGGACGATAAATGCAGAGGAAGGAGAGAGTCGTGGTGGTAGAAACTTTAATTTCCACGGCTTCGAAGGTGGTGTGGGAAAAGGGGAGAGTGTTGAAGAACAATACAGCAGCGTGGAGTTGTTTTTTTATAGATGACGGCGATACCTCCCCCCGTGCCAGTGGGGCGGGGAAAAGAAGCTCTTAGGTGACTAACAGGGGTTAGTTGTTCGCATTTGGGGTCGTCCCCAGACCGTATCCATGTTTCGGTGATAAACATGAAATCTAGATTTTTTCGACAATAAAGTCAGAGATGAGCTCGGCTTTCCCGACGGGGTTAACTGATTGAGAGTTTATGAGGCAAACACTGAGTGCCTTGTTAGAAGCTTTGGCAGATAAGGGAGGGGATGGTCGATTTGCTTTGGGGGGATATGCAGGCACAGAGAGGGGAGGGGAGGATTGATGTGCAGGCATATAGAGGGGAGGGGAGGGTTGATATGCAGGCGTAGAAAGGGGAGCGGAGGGTTGATATGCAGGCATAGAGAGGGGAGGAGAAGGTTGATATGCCATATCAGGGGCATGGGGGACGATATGCGGTGACGATGTCCAGCTCTCGTCCCAAGTCTAGTTGGTAAGTGGCGTCCGATGCCGAGCCTACGAATAGTAAGAAAGAGTTTGGTATCCAGATGTGTATTGAGTTTCGAGTAAATTTTCCCAATGTTAAGAAATAACTTCTTATCCATTTCTTCACATCAGTAAGGTCAATTTAATTGATAATTAGTAGCATACAATAGAAGTGGCTAGTATAAAAACAAGCTAGTGTGGCAGCAGTCGTTACTTTGTTTACAAAAATTTCCAGGAGTAAAAGTTATCTCATGTGTAGTACACGGTACACAGTTGAATAATCTCGACAGTCCAGATTTAAGAGGGGGAAAAAACACAGTGTTGTGACTAGTTGTGAGAACTGCTCAGTCACTTTGACTCTAACAATCTTAGCAAGCTTAATAAGATGATTAATAAAGTCGATTATACAAATTAGTCAATAATTGACTTAATTGTCGCGCAATGACCGAACAAAACATAGGCTACAATTTGAGAGAGTAATTCACAACAAATCAATCAATATAAGTTTCAAAATGAAGAGCGAAAAATGAAACCACAAACAGTCATCAAATATGAAGAGACGAAATACACTGCTGCCTGCTGGCGCAACACACAACAACAGTAAAGAAAAACAAACAAAAATTGAAGCTTCTGGAACTCGTCAGAAATTACAAGGTTATAGTTGACGTAGGGGAAGATTTGTTGAAGAGAAAAGAACTAGGCAGATAGTTTTGAAAAGTTATTTACTTTAGGAAACTTATGAAGAAGCTATAATTTTTCTTAACATGGCAAGCACGAACAATGACTTGACTCAAAGCGATTCGTGGACACATCCTGATGTACTTGACTTGAGATGGAAAACTTACATAGGAGTATCCTGGTCACGTCTACTAAAAGGCAGTGCAGATTATAAGCGCTTGTTTCAACAAATGTTTCAGCTTCAATAAAAGGAACTCTTACAAATGTAATAAGAACTTCAAATTAAAATGATACCTAAGATTAGTTAGACCTATACTAGAACATGCATCTTTTGTTTGGGGCAAAAAAAAACTTTTTTTTTTAAAGCTAGAACAAATCCATACAAGAACTTCAAGAATCATTGCTAGTTAATATTGACCACCGACAAGAGTAACACCAATAGTTGAATCACTAAACAAAAACAATAGAGGACAGAAGGGCAAAGCGTAAAGTAGTAATAATAAATAACGAAAAAAACTCTAATTTAGAAATACAACACACACAAAATGTAATAATCTAAAATGCTCAGGTAAACATAATGACAAATACACTTTTTGTTATCCCTAATTCAAGAAGAAGTGTATACTCTTTCTTCCTGACTAACATCCAGAGATGGAATTGTTGCCTGAGCAAACCAGGAATATAATGTAACATTAGGTATTTAAAACACTAATTAGAATTTAAGACTAGACTCCAACCACGGATAAGCGTAGGACGCAATAATTTTATCTTCTGTATAGAAGGCACGCCTGTAACTTATAAGATAAAATAATTGTATAATGTCTGCCATTAAAGAAATTTGGAATTTGAAGAACCTTTTTTTTTATTTACAGGACAACTCAGAGTTTGGTCATTGTACTGAAGAGATACAATTGAAAGAAATGAAAAGTTACTGCTTAGTCTTGTTGTTAATTGGGAACAATGACTCGAAGTAAGTTGAAACATCCTTAAAATATTTCTTTTTCTAGTATTATAACAATGACATTTTATAGCATTATAAATAAGGACATCAAATGCCCTTATCACTAAAATAATGTAGGTGCGCCTTCCCTTACAGGCTTTTTTAAAATATAACCAATAATAAACCATTTGTAAATAATGTAATTTAAATGTAGAACCTTTTTCCTATAAATGCTACGCCAGATGCAAAACTACTGTAGTGTCTCTTCCCTTGAAGCCATAAGCACATGCAATGCTTATTTATTTTGCTTTCTGGTCAATACAGCCCTGAATATTTCCAGTGACAGTTGTCTGGGAAGGAGTGGAGTATAAAAAAATGGGCATTATAAATACGAAGTAGGCCTATATTTTTAATAAGATATTTTTTAATGAGAGATAAAAAAAGAAAGAAAAAGAAAAAAAGAAAGAAAAATACCTTAGTGCTACGTAAAGATGCCCAAATGTCAAATCTCTATCGCATAGTAGGTGGAATTACGTGGAACGTCCTCCCTTGCCACCCACCCACCCCAAACTTCCTTTCCTCGGTTTGCTGAAGAGATCTTGGGGGAGGGAAGTGTAACTATGGTCATAACGTTGTTAAAGATTGTTTTTCCCCTTGTTTATATAGGTCAATTTCTGACAACATTTTATTCCAGAAATTGTAAGATTGGGCAATAATTCGGATAAAGAAAGCTGGCTAGACAGAATTAAACAAATCTATATAATCTTCACTAAGATCGCTACAAATGTTATTATAATTTACTTCCTAGTAAGATGTCATTCAATTTGATTTTACATTTCTTAAAAGTTGTATTTATTCTAGCCCACATTTATTCTTTAGCTAACTAACGTTCTTCTCTTGATTTCACAGAACAAACAATCAAATGCTAGAGGCTGTGCATTTAACCGAAGTTCCAAAAGTTCTAGTTGTCAACATTAGAGAAAAAATGCATGTTCCACATATGCTACCGAGATTCCAATTTCTAAATATTACTGACGACAAGTTCATTGCTGCCTTACTAAAAAAAGATTTTCATCTTGTTCTAAAACTCGCGTCACAGAGACGTTGAGATTTTGCAAATGGTGAGTCGATTAACAAAGATTCACAGGAGGTTCATTGCAATGAGCTAAATAGCAATGATTCTTTGGGTGAGCCAAATAGCCAACATTCCCTGGAGGGTCATTGCAATGAATCAAATAGAGAATATATTAATGGGGCTGGGTGTAAGCAGACTTGTAGCAAAAAGCCCGATCTGGATAACGATCAATAACGAGCCATCTAGCAAATACAGTGTAACACTCAATGAGTCAACTGGACGAGAAATTAATGAGTGAAATGAGCCTACAAGCTCAGATAAAAAAGACACATTTTTCTATGATTATGTGGAAAGTCTGATAAGACCTTTTTGTTTTTTAGTGCAAGAAAAATTTGATATCAATTGCGAAATATTGAAAACAAAAGAATAGAAGGAATAGTTAAACTATTATATTCGTCTGCACCAGCGATGACTATTAACTTTAAACATGAACAAAAATAATTAATTAAGTATTAATTTCTACCATTTTGGTGTTTTTAAAACTCGGAGATAGATTAATAATTTGGCCAAATAGGAGCCGTGCACAGACCACTACGTGAATTTGTTATGTTTTAGTTGCTATTGAAAGTTCTTAAGCTGCAGTGAACAATTTTGAAATATTTCGGTCAGTTAGCGGCTAGCCTAGAGAATGCATGAAGGAAACCCCTAAGTACTGCAATGCTAACAGCTCGAGGTGACGTTCCTGAATTTTGTGTGCCAATTATGAGGACATACGACAAGTATTGTCTGATGTTACTAAGAGTCTTAAGAGACGGAAGGCTCCTAGATGTTTTTTTGTTGTTTTTATTTGTTTGGTTGTTTTTTTGAGACAAAATACTGGGAGCGACTTGACTTAATCCTGTATATCCCCATATGAGCATAGGGACGCAACTACACTTTTCCATCGGTCTCGGTCTTGGGAGACTCCCTTTATTTGTGTCCATGTAAGGCCAACAGCCTTTGCCTCACCTACGACCGATCTCCTCCAAGTTTGTCTGGGTCTGCCTACTTTCCTTTTGCCCTGAGGATTCCAGTCAAGTGCTTGTCTTGCTACATTGTCTTCTGTGACCAATCCACTTCCATCTACGGCTTTTGATGGTGTTGTCGATGGGTTTTTGTCCGGTCTTTTCCCATAGGTTGACGCATGAAATGGTTTCCGGCCATCGAATTTTCAGCATGCGCCTCAGGCATCTGTTAACAAAAGTCTGGAGTTTGCTTGTATTTGCCTTAGTAACTCTCCAGGTCTCTGAGCTATATAGGAGGACTGCCTTAACATTTGTGTTAAATAGTCTTACTTTGTTCTTTAAGGACATCGCACTTGAGCTCCACATGGGGCGCAGGGCATTGAAAGCAAGCCTGGCCTTGTTGATCCTGCTCTTTATGTCTTCATCTGTTCCTCCATCTCTACTCATCACACTTCCCAGGTAAACAAATTTGTCTGTGTCTATTATTTCTTCATCATCTAGCTGTATTGACCTGTCCTGTTCATTATTTATCCTCATGACTTCTGTTTTCCTTTTATTTATTTTTAGGCCAACCTTTCTCGCCTCTTCGGACAGTCGGTTTAGTTTAGATTGTGTGTCTTGCTGTCTGTGTGAGAGGAGGGCGACATCATCTGCAAAGTCCAAGTCTTCTAGCTTCTTTGTGAAAGTCCATTGAATGCCTGTGCTTTTTCCCGAGGTTGTCTTATTCATGATCCAGTCTATTACAATTAAAAAGATCATCGGTGACAGCATGCAGCCTTGACGCACACCGGTCTTCACAGCAAATGGACTGGTTAGATTTCCTTTATGGATGACTTGGCAGCAACAGTCTTCATATAGTTTCTTGGTGATGTTGATGAATTTTGTTGGGATGCCATAGTAGCTCATTAACTTCCAGATGGTTTCTCTATCCACATTGTCGAAAGCCTTTTCAAAGTCTACAAACGTCATGTACAAGGGAGATTGCCATTCTAAAGATTGTTCAATGATTATCCGCAAAGTGGCAATGTGGTCATTACATGATCGGCCTTGTCGAAAACCTGCTTGTTCTGGCCTAAGTTTCACATCTAGGGCTTCCTTCAGTCTCTCTAAGATAATCCTGGTCAGGACTTTGCCTGGAACTGAGAGAAGCATTATTCCTCTCCAGTTGCTGCATACAGAGAGATCACCTTTCTTCGGTAGCTTGACCATGTAGCCTAGTTTCCATTCATGTGGCACTTGTTCCTCTTCCCAAATTTTTTGTTGTAGTGGCTGGAGCATCTCTGCTGATACTGCTGGGTCTGCTTTTAGTGCCTCTGGTGGGATGCCATCTGGTCCAGCCGCCTTACCGTTTTTGATAGAATGGATGGCTTTGATGATTTCTGCCTTAGAAGGAGGACCTGTGTTGACATTGAGAGGCTCATTTTCTGGTGGGATGTCTGGGGGAGATAGTGGTGGGGGGCGGTTAAGTACCTCCTTAAAGTGTTGGACCCACCTATCTCTTTGTCCTACATCTCTTGTTATGACCTAGCCATTACTGTCCTTGACTGGTTTGTTGGGATTGGAACTTTTGCCAGACAGAGTTCTTGTTATTTCATACAATCTTTTCATGTTTCCTTGTCCAGCTGCTGTTTCTGCCTCTTCTGTCATTTCATAAATGAAACGCCTTTTATCTTCTCTTGCACTCTTCTTCACTATGCGGTTGGTTTCCCAATATTGTCTTCTCAAGTTTTCTTTGTCTTGTTCACTTTGGCATTGGTTTATTTTCTGTTTAATCTCTCTCCTAGCCTCTATATTGTTCCATGTCTCTAGTGTTATCCGTGCTTTTTGCTCTCTTTTCCTCTTCCCTAAAATCTCAGTGCATGTTGTTTTCCAGATTTGTTGGATTTTTTCCCAGTGTTGTTCTATAGTTTCCTCTATTAGTCCTGAAAGGGCTTCGTAACTATTTTTAACAGTGCAGTTAAAAATCTCTTTTGCAGCTTTATTTTTTAGATACTGTGTGTTAAAAATGTGGTGTGGTTTATCTGCGAATTCCTTGAAGGCTTTTAGCTTTGTTTTCAATGTTCCAATCAGAAGCTGGTGGTCTGAAGCTACGCCAGCACCACGTTTCACCCTAACATCCTATAGGCTTCTTCTCCATTTGTGTGAAACTGTAAAATGGTCAATCTGGTTTTCTGTATTTCCATCTGGAGAAGTCCATGTTGTTTTGTTGATGGTCTTGTGTTGAAAGACTGCCCCACCAATGACAAGATCATTGAAAGCACAGAGTTCAGCAAAAAGCTCACCGTTTTCATTCATGTTTCCAATTCCGTTTCTACCCATGATGAGCTCTCTGTCTGTGTTGTCCACGCCCACTTTGGCATTCATATCACCCATGACTATTATCATGTCTCTTTTTGGTGTGTGGTCAATCACAGCTTGTAGTGAGCCATAGAAATTGTCTTTATCTTCTTCCTTCGCTGCATTAGTCGGAGCGTAGCATTGAATGATGGTGGTTTTCCTACCCTTTGCCTTGAATCGTGCAGAGATTAGTCTTGGAGAGATTGGTTCCCATGATATTAATGCCTTTGTTGCTTCCGGCGATATCATCAGTGCTACTCCTTGAGTGTGTATACATGGTTTAGATCCTCATGACCAGAGAAGATGATTGTCTCTCCTGTGTCTAGTCTAGATTGGCCATTACCATTCCACCGAGTCTCACATAATCCCAGGACCTTGATATCATATTTTCTCATTTCTTTTGCTACCTGGGCAGACCTGCTGGCTTCATATAGGGTTCTTATATTCCAGGTCCCTATTCTGGATTTTGCTTTCGTCGTGATGAGGTTTGTCTGCAAGCTAGCATCCCGAGGGCTTTTACTAGCTTTTGTCATGAATTCTTCGGTAGAAGGAGAACCTCCCTGACTAAGCTTGCTTTGGTTTGGTGTAGTTATGGTTTCTGTAGCATTTGTTTTTTTTTACGGTGTAAGGTCGCTAGCCCCACGACCAACCCTCCTCCTTTACCCGGGCTTGGGACCGGCAGGATACCCCCAAAGGTGATAACCAGGCGGAGTTACTGGGAGCGAACGTAACCAAAATTAATAACTAAAACGTTGGACCATTTCAAAACAGCGTTAATCTGTGTGAATTTGGAAACATTTATTTCCGTCATCCCCCATCCCTTGAGTTCAGAATTTTCAGTCATGATGCACGAGATCCAGTAGCGTAGCCAGGGGGGGGGGAGCAGGGGGAGCGGCCGCTCTCCCTACGACAATTTTCGAAAAAAAGGGCCTTTTCGGGAAAAAAAATTTAATAATTTTAACAAGCCATGTAACACAATGTATAAGTTTACTGTTTATTTATTTTTTTTAATTTCATTTCAAAAATTTTATTTGTTACATTATGATTAATGAACTTTGTTAGATCTAGTTAATTTTAGTTTAATTTAATTTGATACGAAGGGAAGGCTCTAGCAGGGGTCGGCAACCTTTGGATAATGGTGTGCCAAGCTAGGATTTCTAAATCATTCAGCGTGCCAACAGCCTAAAAGTCAACCTGCTCTATTATACTTGTTTTCTTATAAGACAAGTAAGTAATTTAAATTCGTAGCTAGACAAAGGTCAAAAGCAAAGGAACTCTATAAAGAAAATCGTTAAAGAGTTTTATATTTAATTTAAAAAAATAATGTGTATGTGATTATCATCCTTTTTATTAGCATTTATACCAAACACAAAATTATATTACCAAACTTTAACATTTATGGTAACTATTTAGTGACAGTTATTTTTAGTTGTTATGATACATATCTATTAACTAATAGTATAGATTATAATATTTATTTATTTTTTCTCAATTTTACTACCGTACACTTTAATTTTCATAATAATGAAGTTTAGTAAAATTGATACAGAGTAATCATACAAACTGGGTAGTTAATATAATGTTTAGAAATTGTGCATATATAATATTAGTCATATAATATTTATACAATTTTCAACTACTATTTGACAGCTTGGTCATTATAAAATTATAACTTGTAGACTTTTTAGTATTTTATAAAATAAAAATTCAAAAACATAATATTCAATAATTCAATAATGATGTCAAACAATTAATGTTTTCTAATATAACAAATATTACTGACTAATTATTATTTCTTTACATAAACTAGCGTTATGGTATTCATTACAAGATTTAATTATTAGAGGTATCAAATTAATTTACGTTAAATAGTTGTAAGTAAACATAGGGATGCATTAATTATTTGTCCATTCAACACTGAGGAGTTTATCTCTTTAAAAATTTGGCACATTTCGATGCCCATTTCATTAAAGGTTTAAAATTCAACTGGTTACGTTTTCAAATCGCCAACATCGCTATACTTAATAAAAAAAATGTCTACATCTAAGAAGGTCGTAGTATGCTTAATCCAGTTTTTCTTTATTAGGCTTGAAAAAATCAATTTGAAAGTCTTGAACCTGCGCTTTGAGTGGTTCGATGTGCTTCTGAAAAATCCCAACAATCTATCTTAACATATGCCTTTGTAAAGGGAAGTACATATAGTTAATGTTGTGAAATTGATTTCACTTAATATAAATATTACTGAAAAATATAGTTGTTTTTGTTTTCATCAATAATAGAACACCTCTTGGAGGTCTCTCGCGTGCCATTGAAAATCGCTCTGCGTGCAAAGTTTGGCACGCGTTGCTTAGGTTGCCGACCCCTTTTCTAGTGGATACCAGGTGATAAGGAGGAACTAGAGTGGACAGGAACGGCCAACCGTTTGTGCCTAACTTTTACGGTGATGTATCAGTGGTGCGTGGACACAGCAGAGTTAGTTCTCCGAGCTCCAAAAGAGTACGCTCGCTCGCATTCTCAAAAAAAGGTGGGGTTCAAGTCAGGTGTACTCACCAAAAAGTAATAATGTGACTTAAAGCGCGCTGGCGTTCTCCTTCTCACCCGTATACGTATAGTGATCGAAAACTTGGTTACAAGAACTTCGCAAAAAAAAAAAGAAAAAAAAAAAAGAAACAAAAGAAAAAAAAAAAAAAGATACCCACATAATTTAAAAGAAAGATGAAAAGAAGAGAAATAACTTTTTTTTAAGAAATTACGTTTGTTAAGGATATAACCATCGGGCGTGGTGTTTTAATAGCTGAGAGGAAAAAATTAGAAAAGAATAGAGCGTTCCTAAAACTTATCATATTTTGTAATTGACACATTAGATACAGTAAATAAAAATGTTGAAACTCTTTTTTTTTTAATCTTTTTAAAAATTTCTGTATTGGCGATTTATCTCGTCTTTCAAAATTAAAACGAAGAAGAATTCAGTCCTATGGAAGCATTCGCATTGATTCTATAAATATTTTTCGACACTAGATACTCATCCCGAAAATGAGCAGTAGATGCATCGATTTTGCAGAAATTCCCATCACTAATAGTTGCTAGTACAAATCGTGAATGGTTAAAAAAAAATACTGCACTATTATACAGTGTGTGTATCCTGAGGCACAGGATTTTCTCATTCTTAGTTCTTCTATTAATCTGGAAAAAAAATTTAAAGTGGGGCCTTTTTCCTAAAAGTTCGCTCCCCCTTGCGTCAAAACCTGGCTACGCCTCTGACGAGATTCATTTGAAATGTATGACATAATATCTGACTCAGTTAGAATATAAACAATTTAGGGCTAAATAACTCAAGCGTTTGTGACATGTATTATATGGATAACATTATATGGATAACATATTCATTATATGTTGATGTTGTAGATAATACTGACCCGGACTTAAATGTGATCGTTAGTGACAAGTTCTTTTGACAATAAATATATAGACTTATCACTGGGATGGAAAAAAACGGAGGACATACATCTTACTCAACACTACATACAATATTTAACTTTCTTTTGAGTAAATATTTTTTTTATTACTTATAAAACAGTTTATAAGTCCAGGGCAAAAATTCATACGTCAGATTAGAAAGGAATTTACTGCTGAATTTCTTTTGTTTTCAAGAATGTTAGATGACAATATAACTTATGCTGAAATGATTTAGGCACAAATAGAAAATATGTTAGTGACAAGTTTTCCCAAAGTGATTTTTTTTCGAGTTACCTTTAATTAAATATATATTATAATTTCTGATGGTGAGCTCTAAATGATACAACTTTATTCAGTCAATGAGAGGACAAACCCTCGCATCGGCATTACTTTTAATGCAAAAAAAAAAAAGACATTTGAGAACGTCTTAAGTGACTTTATTAAAGCAAAAAGCCGTAAAGTTAACTATTGTAACATAAACTAGTTGAAATGTTCATCTTACACAAAGTATCAAAGTTTTTTTTACTCCCTTTCTCATAGTTACTATTACACCCTTTCTCTTAGTTGCTACGGTCTGTCATTCTTTCTGCTTGTACAACTTTGCATCGATTTTTCTACCACTTTCCGTCGTCCAATCGAGCTGAAACTTGACCATCAGATTTGAGGCGACTAACAATACATTCTTTCAAATTTTCAGTTAAAAAAAATTATTATACTATAATTTTGACTTTTTTGGGAACTTTTACCGTTTGTTTTGGTTTTACGTTGAAAATGCCGGTAAAACTTTTTATGGTTTTTCGACACAAAGCTAGAAAAAAAAAAGATGTGCTGAGATTATTTTTATGACGTCATCAAACTTTGCGCTCTAGCTTTAAAATTGTGAATGAAGGGAAAAAATTAATTCATGTTTAGGCCTACATTCGTGTCGTATTATAAAATTTGCGGGCAATGTTTTAGTTAAAGCCGTAATATTGTTAAATGTTAGTTTACAAACAAAGGAAGTAAAATAAAAACTTCTTTTTGTTTATGGGTTAGTTTTTTTTCATTTGTATTTCAATTTTTGACAGATTTTGTAGCTTTTGATTTCTGAATTTCGATTTTATTTGTACACTCCTGAAACATTTTAAACGAATATACTTTATGTAAACCAACTATCATTTAGATCATAGGTTCTCAACGGGGGCGATATCGCCCCCCAGGGGGGCGGTGAAGAGGTCTTGGGGGGCGCTGACGATCCAGGGGGGCGATAGGGGGGCGATGGAGGACAAATGGGCGGTGCAAACCTTCTTGAAATAATGTTAACATATTTACAATTTAAATTAAAAAAATTAAAGGACTTAATAATTAAAACAGTATTATTTAGCTTGGTGAATCAATAGCAGAACAATCGATTAAAATTAATAGACTGATCCGCTAATGACCTATTGCCACGGTGTAATTGTGACGTAGATCGCTCAGAACAGAAGTGGTTGGAGAAGTATCCTACACAGTTACTAACACCGGTACAAATGCTGCCAAAGGGCAAAATTCGCCTTATCGCAGAGGCTAAAAAAGAAGCGAAAAAAAAAAACAGCATAGGCTGCCCCTGCCCAACCCCAACGATCCCGCTTTCCAATGCCAGAGATGCGACAGTTTATCTCTCAATGATAGGTCTCCACAGACACAAAGACTGGCGAAGTGTGTAAACCGTCGATACGTTCCCGTTAAGGATACACCGGCGAGCGAACGCATGGGGACAGCTCCCTGAGCAGGTCCGAAACCCATTGCACTGCCGAGAGGATACGGGGGTCTCGGTGGGGAGGAAACAATGGACGCTGCAACCCCGTCTCAAGAACAACCCGGTGCCTGGATGTCTGTACCTGTAGTATAGGATTTGTGCTACCGGGTGACAGTGCAGTTATACGGGCGAGCCACCACAATAATGATCCTTAGGGGAACCGCAGTGGGCAACCTAGCTGCGGAATCCTCACTGTTACACGGCACGCCACGCCTTTTGTGACGTTGGGTGGCTCCAGTCCGGACAGTGCTGAGCTCAAACCTATCGTTACGCACTGGACAAAAGAGCCCTTTGGACTCGTCCGTTTCGTTAAAAAAGAGACCTTATAACTTTGTCCATTGTGTAATTCACAGGCAACATTTAGTTGCTAAAAATCTCAGCGATCGTCTGCATCAGTCTCTTCAATATGTAATAACTGCAGTAAACAAATCAGAAGCAATGCATTCAACGAGAGAGTGTTTAAACAACTGTTTATTGAGAATAACGAAGACACTAAACGTTTGCTACAGGACGCTAATTATCAAAAGGTGCCTGTTTGAATAGATTTGATGGGGTCTTTGACTTAGTATTGAAGTTTCTAGAAAGCAAAGACAATTCGCTGAGAGAAAATATTAAAAAAAAAAAAAAAAAAAACAATATCGCATATTTAACCGATTTTTTTAATGAGTTCAATGAAATGAACATTCAATTGCTGGGAGATGACCTCAATTTGATCAAAACAAAAAGTGGCATTTATGTACAAACTTCAATTGTACAAACGATCTCGACGCACTTACTAACGACTTCCACAGTCGATTTCAAGACAATATTAACATAAAAATACATGATTGGGTTTTAGATTTTTTTCTAATAGTGAAGAATTACAATCAGGTCTACCTACACAACATCAAGAGGCATTGCTTGAATTAGCAACCACTAAAGAATTCTAATTGAAATTTGTAAAAAAAGGCTATCACGACTTTTGACTGCAAAAAAGAACATCAGTTTCTCCAGGACTGTAGGCTTTGGTAAAGCCTTTTTTTTATTGCCTTTTCATTTTCCTATTTAGTAGAGCGAGGTGCAGTCAGGCTATCACTTTGTTGTAAAAAAAAAAAAAGTTACTGGTTTTCCTGGTTTGTTCAGGCAACCCATTCCATGCATGGATGCCACTCTGAAAGAAAGAGTATTTGTATGCATATGTTCTCGTATAAGGGATAGGGAAAATGTTTTGGTCCGTTTATTTATTTGAGCATAATTAAACTTCTTGTCTTTGTGTTGTATTTCTAAATTAGAATTGCATGCATTAGGCTATGTAGTATTAAATTACTACTTAACTCTTTGCCCTTCTGCCCTCTAGTGTTTCTAGGTTTAGTAGGCTAATGTAGGCCTAACTATTGAGGTTACTCTTGTCAGTTATGAATATTCGCTAGTACGGTAATGAACCTTGCAGCTCTCTTCTCAATTGTTCTAACTCTTTTCTTTAGTTGATGGCCTACAGAAGATGCATATTCTCGTTTAGGTCTTACTAATGTGATATAGCATTTTCGTTGCATGTTCTTATTACATTTGTAAAAGTTCCATTTTCTGAAGCCTAATGTTTTTTATATACACACATTTAAACGAAATAAACATGTATAGGGCCCTTACCTAGGCTATATACTCTCAATGAATTCTTAAATGGATTTAACAAAATAACAATACAAAAATAATTAAATTCAACATCTAAACCATTAAAAAGCGCAAGATGAGAATTTAAGCATCTGTTAATTATAACATACTATGGTATTTTTGAATAGATGTTAGAGATAAATGGGGTAAAAACTCATTAGTAATTGGAAAGATACTTGTTCCATACATTACAAAAATATTTAGGTTTTTATTCAAGAAGATGTTTATTAATTTGTCAATTTTTGTGAATGTACTTTGAGCAACATACATTTTTTTAAGTACAAACAAACAACACCGTTTGGGAACATTGTGCATAAAAACACACAAAAAGTAACCTTTAAGTAAACTTTGACTCTATAACATGAACTACAAATAGAATTACAATAACAAGGTAGTATACAAATGATTTATTTTGATATAATATAATAGCATGGGTTCTCCAGACTTTGGGATGAAAGATAAAAAAATGTCACATTTTTGTTTTAAATTGCAATAAAATAAATTATATTACACTGCAAAACAGGAACTTTAAATTCTCTCATTCGTGTTGGCTCTTAATCATCAAGTCATCTTTAAGTTCACTTTGTTATTTGTATCTCAACTCATTAAATTTACTTTAAGCTCATGTTGGATCCCAGGTCATCAAATTCTTGCAGTGAATGACTGATTTCCTTTTTTCTTGAAAAGTTTTCCATTTCACTAAAAAACTCATCAAATAACCTAAAGTAAAAAAGGAATAGACCAAATGATTAGGGCATTGACTACTTTTTTAATAATCACAGCCATTTAGAAAAAAAAAAGGCTTTAATTCCAACATCAGAACAAGCAATTGAGTTTAACACACAGGTGTTTCGGACAGTAAGCAAATATTTATATCAAGTTAAAATTTAAGCTGCTTTACATGAAAATTGTAACTTTGCATTATTTCAATCTGAAACTAAACATCAAATGGCCCAGAGAAAACTGATTTCTAAAAGAAGAACTGGTGCATGTGAAAATGAGTTGTGTTTTCAATCACAAATTACCTGTCTATCCTCCTCTCTAGTTTATTTGCCATGTTTTCTTCCTCTATGCTTTTTGTTTCATCCTCTACTTCCACATCTGCAAGCATTTCATCAGTAATAGAACAGTACAACTTTACAAATAAAAACTGCCAAAAGACATTATAGAAAACAAAGTTCAATGTAGAGTTAATCATTAGCAAATTAATATAGGCTTAGTTAAGATATTGGGTGGAGGGGGTGGGAAGAAAATCCCCCTCCCTTACTTTTTAAAATAAAATTACTGATTATAATGTAGTTTCTTTCTTGTGTTGTGGAGACCTTGCAACACGAGGAAAAGTTTCCATTGTAGGACAAATAATAATAATCCTTAATTTTACGGTTATTTAACAGATTTATACACTTTATTAGCACGTTACATACATTGTTCTACCTTCAAAAATTTTCTTTAAATTTTTTTTATGAATTTAAATATTTATTTTTGGTCATTTAATGCTGTTTAAAATTGTTAAAACACTGGATTTTAAAGCATATAATTTTTTTAACATGCCGTGTTTGGACAGTCTATCATGTCAGTTCTTTTGTAATTGTTTAAATTTAATTATTGATGATAATTATACATCTTACCTCAAAAATATTTGCTTCACAAAATATTTTATTTTTTATTTTCCTTTTAAATATTGGTAACTATATAAAATATTAGTCTTTTAATCATGAAATTATGGTGCAGCACCAATTCAGATTAGGCATACTTTATATCTTAGATGAATATGTTTAGGCTTTCTTGTTAAATTATGATCAATATTATCTTATATGTTTGGGAATCAATATAACCAATCTTTTTTCTTAATCATTTAAAATCTCTTTCAATTTCTCTTTTGGATCTTAATTAACCTTTTGTATAAGATTTTTTAATCTTTCTTTAGATCATACTTACCATCTTTTATAAGATATTTTAATCGGTCTGAAGGATTTCTTTTACTTCCAAATATTTTCAGAAATGAGTCCCAGAGAACACTAAATATTTGTGTGGACTCCTCTTCCAGAAATGTATTTCCTGTATTCACTAGCAGATCCATGAGCACTGCTATGAAGTAGTTGGTCAGAAATATCACAACTATTGCCACAAATAAGCAAAAGTACAAAATAGTTGTCCATCTATCTGAAAGCCTCACATTTGTGTCCTGTTAACAACACGCACACAAAAAAACTGTTTTACTAAAAAGCTTTTTATTATATAGTTAATTTACAAATTTATTTTTTAAATATCCAAAAACTAATTCATTACACAAATTTAAGTGAATATTAGAAATGATAGAATGATACACAATTCCATTGCAACCACTGAAACTGAACTTTATCTCTATAGGTACCAATCAAATGTTATATGTCTACTTAATATATACTTTTTAAAATATCAATGAAATAAGAAGTAACAGAAATATACATAAAAGGAAAACACTACACCCTTGGATGAAATTGATGGAATATTTACCCTAAAGCTAGAACGTCCAAGCAGGCCAGTGAAAAGAGACTCAGCAGTGGTCAACAAGTCCTTAAAATAATAACTGGTTTTCCCAAAAAGTGCATAGCCCATGCCAATAAAACCTAAAAGTATTATGATGGTAAAGAAAAGGAATCCGGGAAATATTCTCACAGATTTTGACAAAACAGTGTAAATCTGAAAAAAGAAAAGTATTGTTTAAAATCATCTAACAATTGTTTTGTCAACTAAAAAAGCATATTACACTTTTTTTTTTATTGGACAAATATTAATGTTTTGTTTTGTAACTCTGGAAATTGCAATAACAACATACATTTCGAGATACATAGCCAACAATTTGAAATTATAATTCTTATAAAAAAGAAACTAAATATAATCTTGAAAAAAAAAACTTAAATTAAAATTGACTCTGCCACAGTTGTAATTATAATAATAATAATAGGATTATCTTTATTATCCTGAAGAACATTTATTTACAATTGTAACATGCATAGAATTTGAGACATAAAAATAAATTAATACATAGGCTACATTCATTAAGTAAACAAAATAATAAAACTAAAACAAAAAAAAAAGCTAATAAAGTTCTAAAGCTTATTTCTATTAATAATACCTAACCAAATTGTTTATAGGCCTACTAATAAAAACTTAATTTTAAACAAAAAACATTTTTTATTCTTATTTAAAAAAAAAAAAAAATTGATCTAATATTTTTTTAAATCAAAATATGGCTTTAAACTTCAAAATAAGCCTACATAACAAAAGAATGTTACATTTAAAGTTTTAAGAGTTTTTATTTTTATTACTTTCATTGTTTTCTCTGAGTAGCTAGCCAACTTCAACACTCTCATGTAGCCAATGGCAACCAGCCAAGCCAAACACCAACTGTAGGAGGTATCCCAGATAACAATGTGGTAAAAGTTGATATAATTGTTTCGATTCTCTTTGAGTTTTATCAGGGCAGATTTTGTATATCTTAGTCTTAGCCTGTTTAGAAAAAAAAAATTCTTTTAAATATTTGTGACAAAAAACTTTTTTTTTCAGTTGACAGGAATATAGTCAGTGGCGAAGCTAGGGCAGGAGAGGCGTCCAAATTCGAAAGTCCCCCGAGCCCCTACTTGAGGGTTGTCCCCCAAATGAGTGTCCGAAATTATTTTTTTTGCAAGGTACCTAAAAAGACCAAGTCCCACGTGCCCCCAAATCCCTAGCTACGCCACTGAATATAATTTTTATAATTATAGTCAAAAATTAAGATCAACTTTTTGGGGACCTAGTGACAATATGTTAGAATATAAACTAACTTTCTACCTCTGGATTATATCCTGTGTATTTTTGTGAACCACTTAGCCTCAAGTAAAGGTAAAGTAGGACAAACTGATCATATGGCCTTAGCTTACTAAAGGATTGTGTGGCCAGCACAATGCCCAGTCACCTTTTACCGCACCCTAGTAATGTCATGTACCCATCAGGCTTTGGTAGACTAAAATCCCAGGAAAAAATCCTAGTCTCTGCCAGGGTTTGAACCCAGATCCTTTGGTGATCCGCTGCCACTCCGCCACCATACCCTGTGAAAGGACATGTAAGAGTGTGAATTAAATGACATTATTTCATGATTGACTTACATAAACATCACCACAGCGCAGATGGCAATGACAACAGCAGATGTGTCCAGTAAAAACCAGATGTCTTTAAAGGCTGACCATTTTTTCTTACCAAATATGAAAACAACATACATGACACCAAGCAGTGTCACTACTATTCCAATCACCTGACACATTTGCACATAAGTGCCTAGAAGACCAGGAGGGTTGTGGACAGGGAAGGGATATATGCTGAAACAAAAATAAAACTTACATCATTCATTAAAATAACAACAAAATTTTATCAAAATTAAGAGAATTCTAAAAAATCAAAATAAAAAAAAAACAAATTACAATTACACCAAAATATATTGTTCATTAATCAACATAGTGTACAACAATGAATTCTCATTTATACGAATGTACCAATTAACATATTCATCCATTACTGCTAGGTACAAAGAAGAATGACTTTTTCTGTGCTTTTTACATTCTCTGTATACTTGACAACAAGGGAGAGCAATGTATTCATGCTATTCAAGTTATGAGTAAAAAAAAAGGTTGAACTTACTTTACAAATGGAATCGTAGAACCGGTTTCAATAAACTCTATCAAAAGAATTACAAAAGCAAAGTGATTGATGTTAGGAGAATAGACTGTAAATTCCAGGAACACTGCTCTTGTCATCTGGTCAATCCACAAATGTTCTTTCATTTCATTTAACAAATCTGTTGCAATCTTTTATAAAACGCAAATAGTAAATGAATACAATCTTGAAAGGAGAAATTCATATTAGTTATATTTCCTTCCTAGAGAAATATTTATTTTGTGGAAAAAAAAGAACTGGATGGTTCATTACATGTTAATATTCTACACATGGAATGGTTTACTTGAACTAGCCAGGAAAATCAACATCTTAACATAATTTAAAAGCTGTTTCAAAATGCAAGAATAAATTTAGCCATAGTTAAAAACATAATCCCAATATCTCCTTTTAAGAACGAGTGACTGAATCATAAATGGGTAACCAAACAACTTAAAAACACCTTAATAACTCTAACAAGCAAGTATAAAAAAATCAAGGACACAGAAAAATGAAAATGTAAATATTAACAAGATAAAAAGTTTTATTACCACAAGTATTATAATTTTACAAAATGAAAACCTATTTTTTGACCTTGGAATTAATGTTCAGGTTGACAATGTATCCACCTCCACCATAAATGCTAAAACTTCCAGCAATAGGAAGTCCCCAAACATCTTGAGCTGATTTGTATGTCCAAGCAGAACTAGATCGAACTTGTAAATTCTGAAGTACAGAGCAAGGCTTTGGCATCCAATTTAAACAAAAGTTTTTTGTCTCTTCTAGCCCTGAAGTGTAACCTGGCACACAGTCTTTTAGATTTATATTCAAAACATTACAGTTTTCTGAAAACAAAAGGGAACAAAACATTAATTACAATTATATTTTTTTTTGTTACGTTAAAAGACAGTACACATTCTTGGTATTACAAAGAGCGGTAGAAAGACAAAAAGACAAATGGAAACACACCTTTGGATTAATTAATCAATAGATGATAAAATATGGGTAATTCAGATTATAAATTAAATGGATATTAGCTGAATGGTTTGAGTTCTAGATGCATCATGACAAAGGTAAATGTTGGGCTTTAAAACAATAGATAGGAATGCACATAATATACCTTTCTCAATACGTAACTGTCTTAGTCTTGCAGCTCCAATACGATACAAGTCTTTGACTTCAGTGTATAAGATTCTATCTAGATTACTGTCTACTTTGGTGTTTAAATCTGGCAGTAACCATGGAGTTAAGATAGTTGTGGTCCAGTTAAAAAATTCTTTACTTGAGTTGATCTTCATACACAAACACAAAGAAGAATGTACAAAAAAAAGTAGCTTTTTTTTTTTGTCATTGACTACATTAAAAGTAGGTTAGTTTTAATGGTTACTATAGTTAATGAATGTGTTTACCTGCTTAAATCCTGTCTTGGTGTCTGTAATCAGCTGGTCACTAATAACTTTGTGCATGCGATAAGCATTATTGTTTCTGTTCGCATAGCACAGGCTGCTGACAATCAACAAATACAGGAAATGGATAACAAACTCATTCATCATCTTTTTAATCATGATGTAAATCTTACGATGGAGCGTTGCAGTCCTGAGTGCTGCCTTTGAGAGTGGTTCTGTTTTATCTACGTACAAATAGGAACGATCATCCTCTAAAAAAAAAACGAGCAAGAAATGTCAAAGTTCAAAAATGTTATTTACCCATTCGGCAAATTGTAAAAGATCATTGACTATGTAGCCTACCACAAAATGCCTTATTGCCTTGAACTCATTTTATCAAATTATGAGATGTCAATCACCCATGAATAAAATCTGCCATTAGAGTAGTTCTAAAATTATTTTAGCTTTAAAGACATATGATATATATTTAATATAATATGTCCAATAATAATGCTGATTTTGGTCTCCACAAAAAGAAATAAAAGCTACTCCAGAAATGGTTTGAATAAAAGTATGGTACTAACAGAATATACTATCTTATCTTTATTATAAAAACATTATCTCAATGGCATCCTTCCGTTTCGCGAGACCATGTTGCATCACCGTGATTCGAGGTTGCAGTTCCTCCTGTGCCTGAGCAGGCCTATCCTTGAGTGACAGTATTTTTTAAAGCCTTTTCACACGTGTTCCATGTATCCTATTTTCTCCGCTTTTCTTTTAGCCATTTTATTTATGCTCTCCTCCATTCTATTTTCCTCTGCCATTTTAACCTCTTCACTGACAGCAGTGCGCCAGGTGGACTGATCCTCTGCCTTCTCCTCCCAGTCACTTGTGCTTATTCTGGCTGCTCTCATGTCCCTCATGCAGACATCTTTATAACGCAGGCGTGGGCGACCTGTTTTCCTCTTCCCAGATGCCCATTCTCCCATTCTCCATATAGGAGGTCCTTAGGGATTCTGCCTGGACTCATTCTTCTTACATGTCCTAGCCATCTTAGGCGTCTTTCGCTGAGGACTGCGAACATGCTTTGGGCGCTGGCGCGCGTCAGTACCTCACTATTAGGGACTTTGTCCTGCAATTTAATGCCAAGGACGCGACGCAGACAACTCAGGTGGAAGCTATTTAGCTTGCGCTCATGGGACGCATAGGTTGTCCATGATTCACTTTGATAAGGCAGCGTGCCGATGACGCAGGCCTAGTAGACACATAGTTTGGTCCTTTCTGTCAGCTTGGTGTTTTCCCAAACCCGTCTACTAAGTTTAGCCATTGTAGCAACTGCCTTGCCGATTCTGCTATTTAATTCATCCTCTATGGACAATGAGCTGGAAATCTTGAACCCCAAGTAGGTGAAGCAGTCCACAACTTCCAAGTTTTCGTTTTCTATATTAATGGTAGGAACGGAGCATGTGTCTTGGGCCATGATATTTGTCTTCTTTATGCTTACCTGCAGGCCGAACTCTTTGCAGGCGATGGCGAAGCTTGACACAAATTGTAGGCCTGTCTCTGTGTGTGATATCAGGGTCGCATTGTCAGCAAAAAGTAGCTCGCGAATTAGGACCTCTTTCGCTCTGGTTTTGCCTTGGAGACGGGCAGTGTTGAAAAGTCCTCCATCAGCTCTGGTGTGTAACCAGTATCCATCACTACTATCCTTGAAGGCGTATCGGAGCAGTATAGAGAAGAATATTGCGAACAGTGTTGGTGCATGATAAATTATAAAGCACTTAAAGTTACTGGTAATTTTATTTCTTCTCTTTACACAATTAAAACATTAAAACTCATAATAAACATCTGTATAGCCTATATAGGTTATATTTAGTTATTTAAAAAAAAACTCCCCTATATATTAGAGAACCATTTCAGAACCATTTCAAAATGAGTTTGTATTTTCAGTTCAATTTTTGCCTTATGATTTCAAATGCAGATCAGAATGACTGTATAAAACTCACTGTCCACATCACACTATCAAATAGAAGCACTGTAATATATGTAGCCTATAGGCCTAAAAATTATTAAGGAAAATATATAAAAGGAAATAAAAATTGTTTTGATTACTGTCTTTCAAGCCATACTCCTTGTTGACTTGAGTTATAAGTGATAGGTCCAGCTCATCAAGACTTTTTGGCTTCACTTTTCTCACAAGCAAGGCAAGAACAACTGACAGAACTATTACCTAAACACACAGAAAATCTTCTGAAATTTAGTTCTAAAGCTATTTATTTTTTGTATGAAGTAGAAGGCCTACGTACATATTTATTACATACAAAGACCTACAAATATGACAATTTGATTTATTTATTTTATACTATTCAAATTGAATTACTGCTAAAACAAATCATTAGAAAATATGTGTTGGCCCTGCAACACGTTGTTAATAATTTCTGTTCAGAAAATAATATTTAAAAGCAAATATTTACAAAGTAAAAAAATGAAAACCAAATTGTTTTACAACTAAAGAAAACCAGTTGCAAAAATGTTAAACAAATTATTTAAACCTATAGCTTATTGAGAAATACTTAGAACTATACATTAAGTGATAGTTTTTATAGAAATATTGAGAAATATTTAGAACTATACATACATTTTATAAATGAAACAAATGACCAAAGCTATTTTAAGTTTTAAACTAAAAATATTCATGTAGGCAATATTTCTATTAATGACTAATTGAGATTTATAATACAACATAGCCATTTGAAGTTACATTTTTCAATAAAAGAGCATTTTTTTTAAGCATTATTCTTTAAACTCTTTTGGTTTTCTTTTTTTGGTCAACAAATTCAACAAATACAAATATTTTAAATGAAACAACTATGTCTGCACACTACTTTTATCTAACATTGTGCTAAATTAATATTCTAGATTTAAAAATTATATTGGTCAAATATTGCCAAGATTTAATATTAGCCTTATGTTTTACCAACGCCAGCATAGTGCATAATTGGGAATAAGCAAGTAGACAAAAAAATAACTTTACCTTAAAAGGATCCAAAACAAATAAAGATTGTAAAAAAGCTAAAAAGAATGTAGACAACCAATCTTCAGTGATGTCCTTGCCCCATTCCATGCTGTATAAGATCACAAAGAAACCACTAACTCCAATAGATGATGCAACTAGAATCCAAGCTAAGTAACGGAATGGGTGTGGCCAAGATCCTTTCAGCTCTTCAGAACCTTATTAAAAGAAGTCCAAATAAATACATTTTTATATTTATATGTATATAAAGCCTATTAGAATATATTAACCAAAGCAATTTTGTAGCCTTCTTTGTGTAAGCTTTAATATGTTCTATTGTTGTTGGCTTTAGAATAAAATGATTTACTTTACTACAAAACAGACAATATCTTTAATGTATTTCTAGTAAAATTTAATTTTTAAATAATAATTTTACTAAAAGAAAATGACTCTTTTAATATAGGCTACATAGATTTAGTTGCCTTAGAATTATAGTGCATAGAAGGCAGTTACATGTTTGTCCTAATGTACTTTATTTCAAATCCAGATTTTATCTAACAAGTTACAGATGCTGCTTCTATACAGAAGGTTTTTCTCCTTATTGTTTAGGTTGTTGTGCCTTTAGATTATGGTTTTAAATGATGTTAAGTTATTAGTATTCGTGGGTTTATTATTTGCCCGTAACCTGCTCCTAAAGAATGTAAATTAATTTGTGAATTAATTTTTGCATATGGGATTAGATTTTTTTTTTTTACTATATCATTTTGATTATTGTAATGAATTACAATGTTGTATTTCCAAGTTACTATTATTACTTTGTTCTTTACCCGTCTTTCCTCTAGCATTTCTAGGTTTAGTGATTACTCTCCTTACTTATGAATCTTCACATGTAAGAATAAAAGCTACTGATTACTTTAACAGTTTCAATCACTTGAGTTACTGGCATTAAGAATTATTTTTACACCATGTGGTTAGACAAATAAATAAATGCAAAGTCATACATCCATAAATGCACAGTTTTCAAAAATGTTCAAATGATACTAAAATTAAAATGGTATATTTTGCAATAAAAATGTTTGAGTTAATAGACTTAGGCCTACTAGTTTTTATCATCAAAATTTTGTCAAGTGCCTGCAACTGTTGTTCTAATCTAGACATCCAAGGAAGGCAACTATTGCATTTTTTCTTCTTAGTATCTTGAGCCTTTGTGTCATTTTCATTTTTGGACATGGACATTTCTTGATCAACTATAAAAAAAAAAAAAATTATTAAACAATCTAAAAAATGTTAGGGACAATTTCAAAATATATATTTTCTTTAAATTGTTTTATTATACTTAAAATTAAAGTCATTATAAATACAAATGTGTAGTATTTATTTTTAATGCTTTTGCTTTGATTAAAGTGTAATTAAAGAAGGTCGATTTTTATCCTTGGCAGATCTTAAAGCCCAAAGGTTCATTTAAGCATACACAGATTTAGAAAGTAAGTTTAGTTTAATTTTGGAATATTTCAAAGTTTTAATACTGTAACGAAAAGTTCACTAAGAATATATAGTATCCATTGCAATTTATTAAATACATGATTGTTTCTTAAAATCGTATAAAACATATTTTTTATGTACCTTTATCTTGAGTTTTATCATATTCTGAAACTTTGTTTTTGCTTAAACATCCACCAGGATCACTTTTAGTTCTAGCTTTCCTAAACATAGTCATCATTAACATCATTGGCACAGCCGTAATCACAGCAGATAGGAAGGAATTATACATCTGTCACAGGATGAATAAACAATAACCATTTTGTTTTGTGAAGTTTAATAAAAAAATGACCATTACAAAAATGATCAGTTTAGCATTGAATAACCAGAATAACTGAAGATAAATTACCTTGAATTAGATATAGTTTTGGAATTTTTGTAGTTTGGTTCATACGTATATTTATAGATGTATGCATGTTTGGTTGGTCTTTGTATTTTACAGTAAAATAACAACAACTTATAGCCAGAAAATTTTAAAAGTTATCATTTATTGCAAATTATGAAAGGTAATGTTTTTAATTGATGTTAAACTATTGGTTTTCCTTATTTGCTCTAACATTCCAATCCATGCCTGATTGCCTCATGGTAAAAGGAATAAAATGCATTTGTTCTTACATATGGAATAAAAAAAAGGTCTTTATCATTATGTTTATCAGTAGTAAGTAAAGTACCCTTCGGACCAATCTGATCGTAGGGCTAGTGAAGCAGCGTTCACCAGTTTCTGTGGACATATGGCATACTAGGGAATGTGTGGCCAACACAATGCCCAGCCAACTTTACTTTACCCCAACTAATGTCAGGTACCCATCAGAGCTGGGTAGAATTAGGGTCACCCTCAAGTCCCAGGAAAAAATCCTAGCCTCCACCAGGATTTGAACCCAGAATCTTCAGATCGCAAGTCAAACGCGCTTCCGCGTTTATCAGAGCATTGTAATATATTGCTGTAATGTGGTATTTCTAATTTAGAATTTAAAACTGTATTTATTATCACAACAATAGCATGGTCAAATTGATCCTTAGTTAATTTTATCCACTATCTCCAAATGCAAATTTGAAGAATAAACAATCTATGTACGCCTATACATAAAGCCTTGTCATTGTCAGCTTACAACTTGTAAGATTTTTTCATCTACTTGTAAAGAAGGTTTTCTTTTGCTATTAAATTAAGGTTTATATTAAAATATTCTTCAAAGTTTTTATCTGTCAACTTTCTTTTAATACCTCTATTAAAAAAATATAACGTTGCTGTTTCTTATTTCTAATAATAATAAAAAACAATGTTAATAATTATAAAAAAACAATGTTACCTGCTGGTAGCCGATTCTTAATGGTCCAATTTCAAAATCTACTTTTGGCTGTTGCCTGTTTGCATCTGGTAATCCAGTATAAAACATGGCACTAGTTATCATTGCCAGAGATAAAAAAGCGAGGCAACATGCTGCCCTTTCAACTCGGCTGGAAAGATAACAGTGTGAGATTGTTGTGATTTTTATAACAAATCTATACACATGGTTTTAAATAGCTTTATAGTCAATGATTAAAAATCTCAAAATGTAGCCAATTATCTTTTTTTTTTTTGTGCTGAGAGTTCTTATTATAATTTCTAAACTCAATTATAGCTTATGGAACGAAAAAGAAACATTTTTTATCTAGGTTACAGCAATATAAGAGACAACCTCTTAAGAACAAAAACCAGAATGCTACCTAAAACGACATTTCTGTGGTCTGATAAAGACAGATAGCCATATATGGTCATCTGTTAGATGTTGTTTGGTATTGGAAAAAAATAAACCCTTTAATGTTTCTAAGTCTTCAACAGAGGTAGCTTCTATTGTTGTTTCTAGGCAAGTTTCTGGTGCAAGCCACTCTTCACAGATGAAATAATAGCTGAAATATAAAAACATATTTATCAACTTATATGTCTAACAAGCACATTTTTCAAGCAATATAGATTCAAAGAATTAATAAGTAAGATAGCAAATTCTACTTACCAGTATTTATAACCATAAAAAAATTAAGTAATTATTTATGGCAATTGGGGTCCCTGGTGCTAAATAAAAGCAATTTATTTGACCATGGCAAACATAAGGGACTGTATGAGAATAAAATGTCCAACTTTGCCCAAGTGATATCAATTAGTCCGTCAGAGATACAGAGATTGAGGGAGAAAATGATATTGGAAGGCAACTATTGCATTTTATCTTCTTAGTATCTTGAGCCTTTGTGTCATATTGCATTGTATAAACTGTGGCTGAAGACATTCTTTACAGGATGGTGGATGGGTTTAATTCAGTCATTTTTTCTTTGCAAGAGGGGCAGCTGTGTACATGATGTACTAGAGGAATATGATGATATGACAATACCTAATGCTTTCACTTTAAAAAAAATATGTTATAATTCTTACAGGCTGCAGACCTGAAAACTTCAGTTTAGCATTTTAAATGCATGTCAAGAAATAATAAGCTGTTTTTCTAGACTTACGCTTTTAAAGTCTGTATATCCACAATGTCAATTCGATCCAAGTACCATGTTGCTTCACTGCCTTTACCTGAGTTGTCATGCCAGACTTTGATACACTGAAGATCTCCCAAACACTGATCACAAGCCATGACAAAATGACACAAGCTGCCAGCAGGAAATCCCTAAATATGATTTGTTACATTGTTTAGAATAAATATGTGCACAAATAGCTCAACCCTTCCAAAAATACATTGTTTAGAATAAATGTGTGCACAAATAGTTCAACCCTTCCAAAAATACTTATTAGATATTTAAAAAAAAAAATTTGTGCAGAATTTATATTTACTTGATAAATAAAACAAATCAACATAGTTAATCATTATACTATTTTTTTACTTAATATATCATATATATTTATATTATTATATTTTTTCAATCTATGCTTTTATATATATAGTAACTGTATAGTGAACAATTAGTATTTCTGAATCACCTCTTTAACTCCATCAGATAGTTCTCTAGTTTTGGTTTCATCATCTTCTCCAGACAAACAAAAGTAGATATTTGATTTAGTTCCAGCAGACTTTCTCAGTCCAGTGTGCACAGAGATCAAATAATAGTAGTTGTCATTACAGTAGTTGTCCACTAAAGGAAATACACCCCACTGGTCAAGCAATGGAAAATATTAGAAAATATTAATTATAATATAAATATATATATAAAAAAAACTATTAAATACAAACATCAGTTGCCTTATAATGTCATCATAATGATTAAGTGATGCTTGATTTTAATCAAGTTATTTTTTTTTATGAATACAACGCTTTATTCAAATTTAACATTATAAAAAAAAATACATGTTTTCTATTGCAAGAATAATCTGTTTAAAGTTTTTAAAGACTTCATTTTATATTGTGTTGTGTTTATTTATAAGCCCCTTCCCCCTTTCCTAAAAGAAAAAATAACTATGTTCTTATCTCATCTTAAAATCACAGAAATTCTAATCTTATAATCTACAAATGCTTCTTCTATAGGGAATTTTATTGCATTATTGTGGTTTGTGTCTAGCCTTGCATATTAAATAAGTTTTAAATTGTGTTAAGTTGTTTGTTTTCTTAAATATTACAGGCCACCTTTTTCTTACTGCATGATACCCAAAAAAAGAAATTTCAATTTGATTTATTCTTTACGTAGGGTTTAATAAAATTGTTTGTAATCTCTTTGTTGTTCTAAGTAACTGTTAAGATTAGTTGGTCGTACTCCCAAGTTAAGAAATGGTTTTGTATTAGTACTCCTTTTCTTTTGAGTTTTGTTTCTTTAAGTGTTTGGGAAAAGTGTATGGTTTATTTTCCTAATTATGTAAGCCTATAGTAACTTTTGTAGCAAACGAAAATATACTGTTAGGAAGCCTAGAGCTTTAAAAAGTTGCTTGAAGATAACTTTATTGAAAATTATTTGTTTAATAGCTTAAATTTATAACAAGATGTGTAAATATAAACTCTAAGATTCAAGGAAGAATCAAATTTTTATGTAAGTCAGAAAGAATTGGGAATGTCTGTTTATAAAATTTAAGAATGTAGACATGTGAGTGATTTCTTTTTTTAAATACAAGGGTATGACATTACCTGAAACATTCCTTTCTTGTCCATATAGTGAGCCCAGAAGCATGTAATGATAAACAAAACATAGAGTCCAATCAGAACACCAAACACAATGCCCTGGGCTTTGATGTCAAACTTACTGAACACAGAACCAAAGTGAATTGTATTTGGTTGAAAGTTAAATGAAACTGCACTAATTATTTCTTTGCTGTCCTGACATATGCAGACTATATTTCCGTTTGCTTTCATTAACTGCAACAGTATGATAAAATTATATTTCATAAATATAAGAAAACAAGACAAGTTTGAAAAAGAGTTAATCATTATAATATCATTATTACATGTTTTATATGTGAACTTTCAAATATCATCTGTGATTGATGGAATGGTAATGTTCATATTGTTGATATACTCAATTGTAAGCACAAAGATACATGTTAGTTACAAAGTAATGTTAGTGAATAGAAGCATTATTAGTTTTTTTTTCTGTAATAGATGGCAAATGTCAAAAATTAATATGTTTTAATTTTCACAAAACTGTAATTAGGATTGTTAAGTAATGAATGACATATTTTATATATCAGCATCATCTGGTGATTGAAGTTCCAACATATTAGTAATATATTATATCTCCCCTTGTATTTTGTAAGCCATTATTCTGAGTTTTAATTTTGTTAAGCCAGTTAATTTAATGATTGATATCAATATCTTCTCAGGTAATTTAATGATAGAAATAATTATTTTCTTAATCTAATTTGTTACCATGTTACCTACAACAATGTTTACTAATTCTTCTAAAGCAAAATATTACTGCAAGGTGTCCCAAATGTTTTTACCCACAGAAGTCTATAATATTTTTTTTTGCCATAATGTAATGGCCTTAAAAAAAAATTCATAAAATAAAGCGCAGCCATTTTAAGAAATATTATTCCACAATAACCTTATAGAATTTTTTTTCTAACCAATAAAGAAATTTTTGATTTATTTGTAATTATTTATTTTACAGTTACATATCTGCAAAAGTAAGAAAACTGACTAGTGTTTTTTTACTTCTTGAACATTAGTTATTTTTATATTTTACATATTACCTTACACTGATCTGTAACCCAGTCTTTCAGAGTATCATTCCATGAGAAACAAGAGGATGTAGTAACACCAAATGAGTACCCATCTTGTAGATTATATGACACTATACAAAATTATAAAATTGTAATTAGTCATTATGCAATTTTTATGAATTTATTAAATGTCAATTGAAAAGTTAAACATTTTCTTAACATATTAATTTTAGTAATAAGTTGAAAAAATGATTTTTTAATTGATGGAGGATGCTGAAATACAACAGAAAACCTTAATCCTGGAGATATTAAAATATTTTAGATAGACTACATACTTACTTAAAGCCCCCAATGTGGCCAATATTTCAGGTGTATTTAATGCTTATATGAAACTAACAGTAATATGTAACACAATATAGTAAACAACCAAGTAATAATGTAGCATAAACAAAAATCAAAGAGAAATAAAAATGGACTCTAAAGTACTTAATGGTATATTACCTGATCTTTCCTTTATTTTGGAACTTAGCTTTACATTGGTTTCATCTGAAATATGTAAATGATATCGTTATTGATAAAAGTGCTATTCATATAACAAAGCATAAAAAACAACAATACCAAGATAAAATGGTTTCAAAAAGAGAAGTTGTGAAATATTTCAGACCATCCTACCAAATGTTTATTGCAAAAGCACCTCAGCTAATAAGAAATGAGTTGTAATTAACGAAATCCACAATACTTTTCTTTTTCTTTCTTCTGCCTAGCTTCCATACCAAATCTTAAAGTTTTACTATAAGAAAAAAAAAATATAATGTGTTTTCCCCTCTCTTATTTTTATTAATATATTGATACATACTCAAAAAAGGTTTTAATCCAATATAAATTATTCCTGAAGTCGTAAATGTATTTGGTGGAAAGCAAATCTCTTCACAGGGTTTGAACATATCAGAAGTCAACTCTTTTCTAAACAAATAATATAAAATTATATTTAAATAAAATTATTTAAATACAATTTTTTTCAACAACAATACAATGAAAGATATTATATATGTAAAAAAAAGCACTGTTATAATAATTAGAAAGCACTGTTTTATTTTTCTGTCAAAAAATTTTCATTGAAATTAAAATTTTAAAAGTGCAGATTTAAGCCAATTACCTGATATCATATACTAAATCAGTAGGCTCAAAATCCCTTTTCATGTACAGAGTGTAGGATATCAGTGGATTGACTGGACGAATTTTTAAGCAAATATGTAAATGAGTCTCCCTAAAAAATGAAGAAAAAAAAATGTTTATATTTGATGTAAGCTTGTAAAGTCACAGTCCAAGTTCACTGGATGGAGACTGTTTTTTTAATCTATAACCCTTATTAATGAGGTGGTCATTGGAAAATGATAATCATTACAGACTAAGGCATACAGAACACAGACATGCCTAAAATTAGTTTGGTAATGTCATTTGCATGACTTTAAATTTACTATGTGACTTCTTACAGAAGAAATCAATATCAAATTGAAGGTGTCTTCATTACTTATATAATAAACAAGCTACATTGCCCGGCGTTGCCCGGGTAAAAAAAAAAAGACTGTATAAGGTGCAGATAAAAAATGTATATACTACACTTAAAAGAAAGCTGTAAATCTTATCGGCTATACTTTAGTGTAATTGGTTTTATTTTTTTTTAAGTCCCAAGATGAAAAAGGCATTAAACAACTCCTAACCAACTTAAAAGCAAACAAAGCTTCTGGTCCAGATGAAATACCAGCAAGACTGCTTAAAGAACTAAACAATGAAATATCTCCAATCTTTAAAATACTTTTTCAGGCCTCTCTAAACCAGGGCAAAGTGCCCAGAGATTGGAAATTAGCTAATGTAACCCCTCTTTTCAAAAAAGGAGATAAATCTGACCCCGGTAATTATAGACCTGTTTCTCTAACCAGCATAACATGTAAATTACTTGAACATATTATATATAGTAGTATAGTAAATCATCTAGACAAACTTAATGCACTGTGCCCACACCAACATGGCTTTAGGAAAAATAGATCATGTGAGACTCAATTAATAGGCCTAATAGATGACTTGTCAAAGGGATTAGATAATAACAACCAAATTGATGCTATATTACTAGATTTTTCAAAAGCATTTGATAAAGTTCATCATTCTAGTCTACTAAAAAAACTTAAATATTTTGGCATCTCTGGTCCCTTACATCAGTGGATTCAGGACTTTCTTATAGGCAGAGAACAAACAGTGATAATAAATGGCTCTAAGTCATCACCAATAACTGTAAACTCAGGAGTTCCACAAGGAACTGTTCTAGGACCCCTACTATTTCTAATTTATATTAATGATCTGCCAAATTGCATCAACACAGGAACAAAAGTAAGATTATTTGCCGATGATTGCATAATTTATAGAATAATAAAGACAGGAAAAGATAGTGAACTGATACAAAAAGACCTAGAAGAATTACAAAAATGGGAATCAAACTGGAGTATGTCTTTTCACCCAGAAAAATGCCAACTAATAAGGGTATCCAAGAAAAAGAAACAAATAATAGCAAACTACTTCATTCATGGTAAAGAACTAACTCAAACTAACAATGCTAAGTATCTAGGAGTAATAATAAATGATAAGTTATCTTGGAACCCTCATATTGATGAAGTAATAAAAAAATCAAACAAAACTTTAGGATTCATAAAAAGGAACTTTTACAAATGTAATAAGAACATAAAACTAAAATGCTATCTCACATTAGTTAGGCCTATACTAGAATATGCAGCATCTGTATGGGACCCATCAACTAAAGATAACATTAAAAAATTAGAACAAATTCAAAAAAGAGCTGCAAGGTTCATAACTAGCGAATATTCCCAATTAACAAGAGTAACACCATTAGTCAAATCACTAAACCTAGAAACACTAGAAGACAGAAGGGCAAAGAGTAGAGTAGTAATAATACATAAGGCATTAAACTCTAATTTAGAAATACAACACAATAACAACCTGTTGCAAGTCTCAGATAAACATAAAGATAAAAACACTTTCCTTGTCCCTTATGCGAGAACAAATGCATATAAGTACTCTTTCTTCCCGAGTGGCATTCGGGCATGGAATGGGTTGCCTGAACAAACCAGGAAAACCAGTAACTTAACATCATTTAGAACATTAATCAAAATGCAAGACTAGACTCGGACCACAGATGAGCGTAGGACGCAATAATCTTCTTTATAGAAGGAGCGTCTGTAATGTATAAGATAAGATAAGATCTTTTTATCCTGAATATGAAACCATTGGTTTCATTCAACGATTCCATTTCGGTGATTTAATTTTTAAAAATTGAAATGTAGAAAATTGAGATTTTTTTATTCAAAAATATTACCTCCCATTGAAATTGTGTGTTGTAAATTTAACATGAGCTACCTCCTTTGGATATTGTGTTAGTCTCTTTGGTTTGTTTCTTTTTTTCTTTTTTTTTTCACACTGCATGTAGTGCACGCTTCTCGGACCAGATTTTTGAGCCAGTATCGGTTAGTTTCTAAGCTTGCTAAGTATTTGTTAATAATTAGTATCGGTTAGGTTAATAGGATAGGGAGAGATTTGCAGTTTTTTTTATTTGGCTGTAGATAGCCAAACTGGCCATATCTTGGGACAGTAAGTAGTTTATAGCACATGCTTCAGAAACGAGGTGTTCTCAACAAGTAGGAAGAAAGTACAATAGGATTTTGTGTCTTTTTGTGTTATTTCAGATGAAATACGATAAGAATAATTTTATTTTTGTATTCATTTCGTGCTATTTCGCCCCTTTTCCCTTTTCGTTATCGGTTCTAAGAAATTCCGACTGACAATTTTTGTATTAGGAGCTATTGATGAGTGTCTTAGGAATCGCTGCAGACTTGATCCATTTCTCGTGTTTCATGACCCTTTGACGTCACAAGCCTTTGGTATTAGACAGTATATAGGCCTAGGCCTAAATAGGTCAGCATGACACAAACTCTAGTGATTTCTGATTGACCAATGGGGATCCGAATGCGGACAAACAGTCTTATTTTATATATATAGACAAATAAACTATATATATAATATATAGGTCTATCTCCATATTTTTTACATTAAAAATAACTAAGACTTATTGATTGCTTGCATTAAATACTTAATTAAATTTTATTGTTTTATATTGAGATGTTATGTTAATATAATAATATGTAATTCATGTATTAATATGAACTATTACTAGATGGTTGTGCATATGCCTTATGACCTTATGTATTATTACTACTTTACTCTTTGCCCTTCTGTTCTTTAATGTATCTAGGGTTAGTTATTTGACTAATGGTGTTACCCTTTTTAATTGGGAATATTCACTAGTTATGAACCTCGCAGCTCTTTTTTTAATTTGTTCTAATTTTTTAATGTTTTCTTTAGTTGATGGGTCCTATACAGGTGCGGCTTATTTAAATACATTACACACGCTCCTTCTATAAAGAAGATTATTGCATCCTACGCTCATCCGTGGTCCGAGTCTAGTCTTGCATTTTGATTAATGTTTTAAATGATGTTAAGTTATTGGTTTTCCTGGCTTGTTCAGGCAACCCCTTCCATGCCTGAATGCCACTAGGGAAGATGATATTTAGTTTTTTTTCCTGGTGACCATAAATAACACATTATTATCAAAAATAGAAAATAATATTTTTTTAAAAAATCGCCGCTCTCTTACATCTAATCTCTCTACTTTACATTAAAAATAAAACACATGTTTGGTAATATATTCATAAATAAACTCTTACGGATATTCAAACTGGTGGTAAAACATTTGCGAGGCATCACCCTCAATAAACTTGGGGGTAACAGCTGTTAAGTTTTCACTGAAGGTACAGTTGCTCTCTTCTGTTTTATGTAAGACTTGAGGGCTGTTTAAGTTAAGCTTGATACCATCTTTATCATCTACAGAGCCAATAATAATATCTGTATTTATAAATCTTGAGTTGGAACCCTGTATGAATATATTCTTAGTCTTGACAGCCTGTCAAAAATATAAAAGATGTCTATTCTCTTAACAATGCACAAATCAAATACAGGAAAAGTTAATTGCATATCAAAACTTAAATCTTTAAAAAGGATGAAGTTTGGGGGATGGGGTATTAAAAATTTCTATTTTTTAAAGGCCTATATATTAGATGAAATAGTTTTCTGAAGGTTTTGGGTTTGAAACCAGGCTAGACACCAGAATTCTTTCCCTGATTTGTTACTCTGATTGATTCCTGACATTAGTTGTGAAAAAAAAAGGCAACTGAGCATTTGACCATATAATTCCCTTTTAAACTGTGGCCATGGAAACTGAGGGATGTCACTTTACCAAAAAAAGATATACTTTCCATTTTTTTACAAGATTATTAGTTTTCTTAAATCATGAGTGAATCAAATTACTGGTACGTAACTTGCAATAAATTTACCTTAACAACCATTGGGGATAAACTTTCACTTTTGACATCATCAAATGTGAACCCTAAAGGTGGGCTGTACTCTGATTGATTCTTTATATCACCTATAGTTGTCTTTTGTGTTCTCATTGTGTAGCTCTGTTTGGATTTATTGTAGTTTCCTGTGGGGTCTTCCATCTTTGGAAGTATACTCAGCATCCCATTCCAAGATGATGTAATATTGTTGATGATGCCTTCAACCTATGAAAATTCAAATGTGAAACAAAATACCTATTGAGCAACATTATTTTTAACTCGATTGCTCTTTTCATCTTGGATTGTGGTTATTACATAATTAGGCCCTAGTTCTGAATCCAGGTAATTAAAGAGTACCTAACATTTAAGGATTTATGCAAGAGAAATGCATTTAATGTGGTATACATAATATAAATAAGTATTTGTATATATGTTTTTTTTCTAAATGTACTGGTATGTATTTCATGTTAGCTTATTATATATATGTCAGAAAAACTTGTTGATGAGTTTTGATACATTCCATGTTCATTCAATTCAAATTTTAGTGAAACTAATATTGTGATAAAGTTTAGCTTGTATAGGCCTATAACTGGGAATCAATTAGAAAGTTTGAAGGCGATGTCCCTTGGATATAAAATACATAATGCAAATTAAAAATATCATTGTACTTGTTATGTTGTCAATCACATTTTCTAAAATAAACTCTAAAGCTGTAAATAATTATGCAGAATTCATCAGGGTGCATTAACCAAGACTTTCAGTTTAAAATTAGCAAAATAGTACGGTAAGCATCCCTTAGAGTTGAGTTAGGGGCTGAAAATGTGACAAAATGTGTTGTCATAAGCAACAGCTCAATAGAATGATGAAAGTGGGTCATTAAGCCTTACAAAGATTGGCCAGAAGAAAAAAAAATGGGTTTAATAAAGCCTAAAGAATATAAAAAGCAAAAGATGAATTGTGCAAAGTAAAAAAAGTTACTTTTACCTGAAGTGATTTCTTATAAATTTGTAATCTCATCTTTTTCGTCTCAGTTTCAATATAATTCTTAGTTTCAAGAACAGTAAGCCCCATTTCTTCTGCGCTTTTTCTGGTGTCAGCGAAAAACTGATCTGCATCTACTGCTTGAGACTGGATGATATTGTGTATTACGTCTGCTATTTCTTCAATTTGGATATTTAACAAGTAAATCATAACAGCAAACATTGTAGGCCTAGTTAGGTTAACATATTTTACAATGTATTGAAATTTAGCATTTTCTATCAATCAACATAAAAATGATATTGTTTTAATTCATTTGCTCCTCACACAAACTTACATATGCAGTAAAACCTCAGTGTAATAGACTAGTGATGACCAGAGGTTCCTGTTACATTATTCCCTTACAAGCTATTGGCTTCTAATATTTTGTTTACCCATTTCATTGACCCCAAGCAGCCCTTTTAATTTATTTTCATATATCTTAATCATTTTGGCTACAATTATTTTTTGTAGGACTAAAAAAAAGTTTAAAAAAATATTTTTATTGACCTGAATAAACTTTAATCAATTGATAAAAGTGAAATATACCTTCAAGGCAACGGTTGAGATCAGGGAATTTAGCATCCAAGCTCTGTACTTTGGTAGTTAGATGAAATATAGCAGCTGAAGCTGTTTCCTGAATTTCAAATTAAAGTTATAAATTCATGCAATTTAGTAAAAAATACCATTATAATTCCTTCAAAACATTATAATATTCAAAATATAATACTAATTGATTAAAAGTAGTAGACTACAGCGGCATAACACAAAGGGAGCATTATGCTCCACATCTGCGGAGGTACTGATGAGTTTTTGGGGGCAAGAAGAGGAGGGGAACATGTGTTCTGCAACTATTTTTAGTCAAATATAATGCTAAATATTGTTTTAAAAGTTAATAGCTTGTTTTTTAAACAAACAAGACAGTAAGAACAATTTATACAACACATTTTTCAACAGATATTAAAGTTATTCAATTAGGCCTATTCTTAATTTTTTTTTTTCTGAGGAAAAGGTAACTGCTGGTTGTAACAAGTTGAGGGAATCAATAATGCATGACTACGTTTAGCTAGTTTATGTCATTGGTTTACTGAGATATATGACTGGGGTCAATTTCTACAGTTAGGAAGGTATGTTGGTTTACTGAGATATATGACTGGAATCAATTTCTACAGTTAGGAAGGTGTCACGATTCTGGAATTAAATCATAACCTTAATAGCACTCATGGATAGATCATAGCGCAGAAGTAGTGTAGAACTAGAAACATAGGTTAGCGTAGAGTTAGATTAGGGAGTAGAAAAGTAGCCTGGAGCTATTACTCTCTCTCTCTCTCTCACGCAAATAGGAACACCCCAACCACCCCTTCTCCTCACCTCTCTTTAACCCTCTCTACACTTTTTCATTCCCGAATTCAGAGTTTGCTACTTGATTCAGCCAATTGGTATTACACTATTTGTATGTGTGATTGTATGTGTGTGTATTCTTTAATGTATGTATATATATATATATTCTATTATGCTGTCAATTATGATTCATGTTGTATTTGGATAGTAAATACTCATTTATTTTGCTAAACTCAGCATACACGTAAAACCCCCACCCACCTGTAGAAACCCCCACCCACCTGTAGACACCCCCACCCACTGCTACACCTTTTTCATTATCTCCCCTCTTCGTCCCCTACTCAGCGCCCGTGGTCAAGCCCTTTATCCACTCGAAGTAGTGACATCTGGAGCGCAGCGTCTCGCACATACGTAAGCACCTTGGGCTGCACTCGACCAGAACCAATAGAGACAGGTACATCAAGGGAAATAAGTCATTATCTTATCCTTTGTATCTCCGTATACGTCTACCCCCCCCCTTTTTCCCCTGGGCCCCACCCCGCAAAAGTCGGCGGTACTAATTGTTCGCCTACACCCACCCCTAATTTCCCCCCCCCCCAAATAGTCAATCTTCTATGCAAGCATATTTCAAACCAGCCAACCAGAACATATGTAATTCTAAACTAATGTAGCTATCCAATCAATTTGACCACTGATCACGTGACTAAAATCCAGGAAAGCGCGCTTAACTAGTTTCAGCGCACTTCGGCTCAAGCGTGAGGCGGAGAAGGTTGTTTGATTCTAGCCTCCACTTATTCAGTTTGTTCCATATGATATACCGCCTGCATGTGTATAGATAGATATTTTGTCAGTCTAAGTATTTTCATGAACACAGCTACGGTTGCCTAAATTTTGGATAACCTAGCAGTACCATGTGTTGAGTGTTAACTGAAGCCTGTGCAAATTCATATATGTATCTTGCCATTGAGTGAAGAATTGAAATGATAATAAACACCTGAACTTAACCAACGATTTATTTGCCTACTTAGAACTATTTGTTGTGTCCGTCATAATATCTAACGAGCCAAGAGAGAAATAATAATTATTCTAGGGCGATTCCAGTCACGGTAATTCATACCCCACGACGACCTGCCACTATTACCCCACTCACCTACGACTCCGCACCCCTCTCATCGCCCAACTTCTGCCAGGTTGATGTCCTAATCGTAAACACATCCTGACAGAAGGTATGTTGGTTTACTGAGATATATGACTGGGGTCAATTTCTACAGTTAGGAAGGTATGTTGGTTTACTGAGATATATGACTGGGGTCAATTTCTACAGTTAGGAAGGTATGTTGGATTTATTCTTTGAATGTTTCAGTTGAAGGCTTCATCTCCTGTTTACTGAGATATATGACTGGGGTCAATTTCTACAGTTAGGAAGGTATGTTGGATTTATTCTTTGAATGTTTCAGTTGAAGGCTTCATCTCCTGTTTACTGAGACATATGACTGGGGTCAATTTCTACAGTTAGGAAGGTATGTTGGATTTATTCTTTGAATGTTTCAGTTGAAGGCTTCATCTCCTGTTTACTGAGATATATGACTGGGGTCAATTTCTACAGTTAGGAAGGTATGTTGGATTTATTCTTTGAATGTTTCAGTTGAAGGCTTCATCTCCTGTTTACTGAGACATATGACTGGGGTCAATTTCTACAGTTAGGAAGGTATGTTGGATTTATTCTTTGAATGTTTCAGTTGAAGGCTTCATCTCCTGTTTACTGAGATATATGACTGGGGTCAATTTCTACAGTTAGGAAGGTATGTTGGATTTATTCTTTGAATGTTTCAGTTGAAGGCTTCATCTCTTTGTTTAATCAGGAATAAAGTGCAATGCACTTTGCATGGACAGGCAGCCTCATCTGGTCTACATGTTTCTCTCTTGGTACATTTCTAGTAAACTTTTCGTTACATCCATGGACTTAAGTCAAAAAATGTTAGGCTACTTCAGAAGCACAAAGAATAATACAATTAATTATTGTAAAATTTACAAGAAACAGTAATAACTTATTTTAGTTACCATAGAATTAGGTGTCATTAGTTTTGTGTCATTTGTCAGCACTGACATAGAATTGGCCAATATCTGGATTTCTTCAGGGGCTCTGGCATTAAATTTATGTATAATACCTCCAACTATGTCCACAAAATCAGTAGCTGTCTGAGAAAATGCAGAATTATATTTTTGCAATAAACTGGGCATTATATCACTGCCAAGTTTAATTGAATTTTAAAAAAATGTTTATTACTAATCATCTATACTTTTGTGAATACATTAATAGTTATTGTTTTTTAACTTTTAAACTTTGTATAATTGATAACGATAAAAATACATGCAAAATACAAATACCTTAATAAATACATCTGAATTATCATCTTTAATCTTCACAGAACTCATGGTTGTGGTGGTGGTTGTTGTGGTAACAGAATCGAGAATGATGGCCTTGTTCTTTAGGATAAATAGCACCACAATTTAAAGTTTAACTAATCAAACTGACCAAAAATGAATAGATTTAGATTTTTAAAAAAAATAAAAAAATTTTAAGTGAAACATGAGATTTCAAATCTATTAGAATGTTTTTTTTTAAACAACATAAAAGAAATTCTTAAAAGATATCAAATGTATGAAACTATGTTTGGATAAACAATGCTTTGATAATATTAACCAAAATGTATGTATGTGTATTATATGATTAACTTACTAAAGTTGAAATTGATGCTGTCAGAGTTGCTGCCCTTTTGGCTACTTTTAAAGAATCTCTGACGCTTCTACTGGAATTCATTTTCTTCATTATATCGTCATTAATGTCATTAGTTGAATTATTTTGCTGTTGATATTTGGGTTTGACCTGTTTTGAACATTAAAAAAATGAATGGTCAAATTATAATTTTAATAATGTAAATGCAAGTAATGATAATGCAAGAGTTCTATGTTACTATAGTACTACAGGTAACTTGCTTTGTAATGTTGTTGTTATGTATAAATAATTTTTTCGTCTACAATTGTAAAAGAATGTAAAAGGTAAAATAGTAATGTTAAGAACATGAGTCTTGAACAATACAATTGTCTACTGACCTCAACTTGTAGAGTAACATTCACTCTAGTTCTGAATATGTCTATAATATAAATTACAACTTCACAAGACAGAACTGAAGCAGGACATTCAGATAACATTGTTGAAGCCTGAATTTCACCTTTAGAAAATAACAAAAAGGAGCATTTTAACAATAACATTTTATTATATTAAAAAAAAACATGGACAAGTCTTAATGAGGCGTGAACTATTGAACCCGAATGTTCGTGAACTTCCTGTTCTATTTTTAAACTAATAACAAAAAACCAGTAAAGTAGCACACAGACATTGTTACGAATAAAATGATCGAATAAGAACGGAAATGTTTTTGCACGTGACCTTTTATGTTTGCATACATGTTAAGACTTGTCCATTACTAACACATGTAGCCTATACCTTTTAGGTCAAGTTGATCTATAGAGCAACAAAGGCAGAGTTTACCAGTTTCTGTGGCCACATTATTAATAGTGATTACCGGTATGTGGCCAGTTAAATACCCAGCTGCCTTTACTTTTCCCCACTCACTGTCAAATACCTGACCTTGGCATTTAACCTTACCTAGAACCCAGTATATATGAGCTAATATTTTTCTGTCTTTTTAATGATAAATGTACAATTTTCAATTATTTTATAAATATTGTTACATATTCTGCAAAAGAAAGTATTATGTAAAGTTAGCAACTAATATAAAAATATAATTTAAGATACAGAAAATACAAAAGTACCATTTCAAACCTGTATAGGTCAGGGATTAGCAGGCATGGGACAAACATGAGCTACACTTTACTCAACACAGAGATGTATCTGGCACTCAGAGCCACATTAGCCCAAATCACAATATTGACCAAAATATTTTTTTTTATAACATTTGTATAAATATTATTGGTGAAATACTTACTACCAAAATATACCAAATGAAATCCAGCAGAGGTCATCTGATAAATTGCATACTGTAATCCAAAATTGGTATCAAAAGGGCCTCTTGTTGCATTGATGCTCTCGTCTCTCCAATCAGTGCAAGTGAAGGAAAAAATTGTTTCTAAGGCTGTACCTTTACAATAAATAAAAAAAATGTCAATGATTGTATCATATCTTCTAACTATTTAAAATTAGATAAAACTATCTAGTTTTAAATTGGTATGGCCTATATATATATGTGACTGCTATTTGATTCAAAATTTCGTAAAGGGAAAAGGTTATTTTTTTTCTCAATTATATATACAATATTGAATAAGAAAAGGGTTTCTATCTCTGATGTCTAGCTGAGTATTGTAACATATTGTTGTGTTTCAGTAAAGCTAACCTGATAAAGGGTGTACACTGCATGTTCCGTTGTAAGGTTTTTCGTTTGTGTAGATTACATGAAAGGCTCTCGTCTGTGCATAGTTGCTAACTGTGACATCAAGTATGATTTTATAAAGCGTGGCTTCTTTCCACCAAGCATTATCCGTATCGAATCTGCTGCTATTTTGATCTAAGGAATATATTAACAATCATATTGACCCCTGAAGGTCAAATTGAACAGGAAGTGAGAAAGAAAGAAATTGAGAGACTGACAAAGGCATAGATAGAAAAAGAAAAATAGAGAGTGTGGAAAAGAAAAAAATTCAAGACAAAGTGAGAATTACATAAAAAAGGAGATAACCAAGAAAAATAGACAGAAAGAGGAAAAAGAAATAAAGCAGAAGAGATAGAGATAAAGTAGGAGAGAGAATGACAAAGATAGAAAGAAAAAAGTTATAAGGTGATGTTGGAAAATACAATTTAGCTAGATCTATCAATTTACTATATTTCGAACTGTATTAATATAAATGTAACCAAATAAATGTGTTTAGATTTGATTCAATATATATTAGATAAGGTCCTAGGCCTACATTTTTATCTATAAATATAAAATATTTTAAGAAGTACCAGTAAGCTACTTTTTTTCAAATGGAACACAGAGAAACATTAAAAAATTGTTTCTTAACATATAAATATAAATTTATTTTTATTTGTTAAAAAGTATTTGTAGCAGCAATAGAGTGCTGAAAAATGTCATTAAATATAAATTGAAGTTTTCCCATCATTTAAAAAAGGAATTGCATTTGGTTCTATATTGGCTATTGTGTTTTTATTTTGTCATTTACAAAAATTTCATATAGCCTAGTGCTATTTATGACAATTACCATATGTTATTAAAATAATTTGAATAAGTATGTTTTTCATTTTGTTTTAAAAATATTATCATTTAGTAAGTAATCTGCAGAATATCAATATGAAATCAATGTAAAATAAATTACATGAAGTTATCATAGTTCCCCAGTAACTATCATCAATTTCATGATACAAATCATTTAGTGAATCATATTCATAGACAGACCACCAATACTGGGAGTCAAAAATGTCTCTATAAGTACAGCCAATACAACTAATGTCTGCTGTGAACACAGTTCTGTCTTCAATGCTCAGCTTTCTATCACAGTTCCAGGTGCAGCTGAAATTGTATAAACCTTTTAGTGTGAATCAAGGTAGAGGTAGTTAGGTGGTTAATATGTACATTGGGCTATTAGATATATATTATAGTCATTGGTTAGATCGTTAGTTTTTGGTAAGATTGTTTGTTATTAGATAATTGCTGATTATGCAGGTGGTTTAGGTGTATGTTACTTTGTAATAAGGGAATATTCCATTTGTTCCGATTTTAAAATCAATAACACAAATAACAATTGTATCTTATTTTCTTACATTATCTTAAGAATCTGATTTGGATGACTCACTTTATAAAGACATCAGCAATATTTTCTTGCACAATTTCAACAACTTGTGTATCGACTTCATCACGATCATCTTTGGTCACAAAAACCTCAAATAGATACACAGATCCTGCTTGCAAGACAGATGCATTCAAGGTTATCTTACCTACAGGTAGCATATTAACACCCTTACATCTCTTTAGCGACTTTAGCCTTTCTCTGTATTTTGTATAATTGTTATTATAGTCAGGCAGAGCGTAGCGAGTGATGTCATCCTTGTGTATGGTAGCATTGTAGCATGTCCAGGAAAAAGACAAGTTGCTCGCTTCTCCAGGGGGCAAAGGTGGATCATATGAAAACGAATGAGCGTCCACAATCAAATCCTTTCTGACATTGTGTTGTCTACAAAATCCTTTTGCAATTTTAGCCACAAGAGGCGCGCGTTCGACATTTAGGTACATCGTATCAGATTCTTTCTCTTTTTTGCCCACTACGGAAATATTAAGCTCAATTTTATAGAGCCCAGGTAATTTAATGAAGATGAAGTCTAGGACTATGGCCTTGGGCTGGGTTATGACAACTTCAGTCCAATTGTAACTGGAATTATCTCCCTCCTTTCTCCAGACGTGCCATGTCATGTTAAACTGATCCGACTCGTTGCAGTCGCTCGTTCTCTCGGCCCTGCCGCTGAGCTTCGGCAGCGTGGAAAGCCAAGCCCTTAAAGGCATTAACGGAGTCTGCTCATCGAGTCTGTAGCTCGCTTCAAACAGGTTGATGGTGGAGACGCAAGGCACGTACGTTTCGAACTCATAGTTGATTTCCTCTGTGATGCCGTACAGCGAAATTGTGGCCGTGGCTTTCTTCATGCCGACGTCAACGTATGTCACGTTAACGTCCAATCTGTCCGTGTCGTTAGCAAATGTCATTGACATCATAGACGGACTCATTGAAATACTAACTAATAGAGAATAGTCCCATTTATAACGAACGAGTCTGAAAATTGTTGGTTCATTAACCCTGATCAATTTACGATATTTTGCGTGGTTGAAATCTACGAGCGCTCCGATTCGAAGATAGAGTTGATATTGGCGAGTCTCGTTATATGAATCGAATGTTACATTGATTGAGTAGATTCCCCTTTCGGTGTAATTAAACCACACCAGTGTGGAGTTTTTCGAGAAGGTGGATGTCTTTATAGAATTGTTTGAATCATTTGTTTTTGCAGTAATGTGCAAATCTGAATATTCATCTTGTAGGTATTTGTGGGTAATTAGTACAGAGCCAATGGCTGAGCCTGAGACGGCATACGGAACCAGATGGTTTACTACGCTCACGGATGAATCTTTCGCTGGTGACACTATTCGAAAAATTGCCGTGCCATTCACTGTTAGATAAAAAGGAATAAAAAATGTTCAATTATATAATTACATTATTAGTTGAATTTAAATAAAGAAACCAGCACTGCTTTCCCCAATGTATTAATTTGCATTAAGCTTGGGAGTATTTAGAAGCGGAGCTTTTACCTAGGACTATATCAGTGGTTCCAAATATTATTAATATTAACGCCGCGATTCTCTAATACAGCTTCTCATGTTGTGGCAACGTACTTACTTACTTACGCCTACTACCCCTCTCGGGGCATAGGCCACCAACAAGGGCTCTCCAGCCATCCCGGTCCCGAGCGAGTCTTTTCAACTGTCCCCATGAATGGCCTGTTCTCTTGACGTCTGCATCCAGGTCTCGGCGTTAGCTGTTACGGGGTCGGCCTCTCTTCCTCTTTCCTTGGGGGTTCCACGATAGGGACTGTCTGGTGATGTTGGATGCTGGTTTTCGGAGTGTGTGCCCCAACCATCTCCATCTTTTTTGCATGATCTCCAGATCGGCTGCCTGTTGACCTGTGCGACTCCAGAGCTCATCATTACTGATCATGTCCGGCCAGCGTATATGCAAAATCCTCCTGAGACATGTGTTTATGAAAGTCTGGATCTTCTGGGTGTTAGTAACTGTGGTCCTCCAAGTCTCTGCACCATAGAGTAAGACAGACTTCACGTTTGAGTTGAAGATCTTGAACTTTGTTTTCAGGGATATTTCTCTTGAGCTCCAAATATTCCTTAGTTGGAGGAAGGCTGTCCTGGCCTTGCCAATTCTTGCCCTTACATCGGCATTGGATCCACCCTTCTTATTGACGATGCTGCCTAGAAAGGTGAATTCTTCAATTTCCTCTAGCGCTTCACCATTGAGAGTGATAGGCGATGTGTTTTCTGCGTTGACCTTAAGGAACTTGGTCTTCCCTTTGTGTATGTTGAGGCCAAGGCGAGTGGAGTTTTCTGTCACGATGTTGGTCTTTTCCTGCATCTGTTGCTGAGTATGTGCGAGTAATGGCAGGTCATCCGCAAAATCTAAATCGTCTAGTTGTGACCATAGCGTCCACTGGATGCCTTTACGCTTATCTGATGTTGATGTCCTCATTACCCAGTCTATCGCTAGCAGAAACAGAAATGGCGACAGTAAACAACCTTGTCTCACTCATGTCCGTACTTGGAATGCCTCTGTTGGGTGGCCTCTGTGGATCACTCTGCATTTCAATCCTTTATAAGAATTCTTAATTATAGAGGTAATTTTTGTAGGGACCCCATAGTGTCTTAGCAGCCCCCAAAGTTAAGTCTTGCGGGAAAAATATGGCTAGACCCTAGAGCAGGGCCGGCTCATGCTAATGGTTATCTCCCTTATCTTATAATTATCCCGGGGCGCAATCAATAGATCTTGCAAAAATAAGTGATTGTAATAAAAGGACAAACTACTTTTTCAAAATGATATTTTCGAATTGAGAGAGAGGGAGATGTAGACAGGGATTGAGAGCGTGTCACTTTTAACAACAGGCAAAGATGATGGTATTTCTAATCTCAAGTGCGTAAGTTCCCAAACAGGGAAAAGGGGGGGGGGGTATCATCCTCTCCCAGTAGGAACTTTGAGGATATTTGGTGCATGTGAGGGGTGGGGTGATGGTTTAAGGGCTTTTTCGGAGCGTGAGCGATCCATATGATCAGACTTGCACTAGACACCCAAACGTAAAATTAAATATACCTTTTAAAGAATAAAACAGATGAATGATTTCATTAATATAAAAGATTTTATATAAGGAAGTAGGCTATATATATATAATATATATATATATATGTCAATATACCATGTGAAACAGGATTCGAGCAGTTCACTATGACCTTGAAGCTTCCAATACGAGTGTAACTATAGTTCGCAGTGTAGATATACGAGGTGTTCAGGTCAGGGGTCAGGTCGACGTTGTACGAGTGCGTCACGTGTACATTATCACCCCAATCAACTGTGCAGTTTGGCTACAAAATGGAATACATTTCAAAATATAGAGTTTAAAGTCAACTTTTTGCGCCTGGCCAATTTTTTTTAATCACAAGATCTAATATGAATAGTTATATCGTGACATTTTTGATGTCGTGACATTTAATACTTTTTAAAAAAAGCATGTGCATAGTTCATTTTCTTTACAATAAAATGAGACGCAGTGAAACTAACGCTGAAAATGTATCATTATTCTTTTATATTGATGAGGAATTGATCGCATTATACTATTAAAGCATCTCTTCCTGTGGTGTGGTGGAGGACGACTACGGTTGTTTACAGGTCGTAAGGTGAAACAAATAGAAAGCAGCTCTACCAGCGGCTGACCAAAGTCAAGCTATCAAAGTGAAATAGTTAACTTGAATCCAGCGACCGTAGTTAAAACTTAAAACACTATAAGCTTAGTCTCCGACAACCTTTGCAATGCTAATTTTCAATCTTATTTGGGCTTGATATTTGAAAGCCATGATATATTTTTTTACTAGGCACTTAACAGTAGGTCTAGGCCCTACCTGCCTTCAAAGAATAAATGACTAAAAATAAGTACTTACATACACGGCATTCATTTGGAAAGAAGAGATCAAAAGCTAAAATATTTGAAATGCCTTAATGAGATTGACCCACTCTTTTTCAAGGGCCTGAAATTGTAGCCTACCTCTTTGGGTACTTCGAGAATCTTAACCCATTACCCCCCCCCCCCCCCACCCGGGCTTACTTCACCCTTATCCCCCCCCCCCCACTGCCAAATCAAAAGACATTATTCAATGTGTAATTATGTCTGTTAATACTCTAATGAACCGTTTCACATGAGGTGGAATCCGCTAGCTTGAAGTTTCACTATTTCATTCTCTAAGAGTCCATGGACGGGCGAAGGGATGGGCATTAAGATACCGCATGACAGTGGGTCTGGAATCGGACATAAAAATAATAATTAGGGACACAAGAAAAGGTTTTATAATTGCAAATAAACAAACTTGTTCTGTACATAATAGTTTACAGGTTATAGTCTAGACCTCTTCTTGTTGTGTTTGTATTACTTACCCTGGTAGGTTGGATACTGTTCTTATTGTGTTTGTATTACTTACCCTGGTAGGTTGGATACTGTTTTATTTGTGTTTGTATTACTTACCCTGGTAGGTTGGATACTGTTCTTATTGTGTTTGTATTACTTACACTGGTAGGTTGGATACTGTTCTATTTGTGTTTGTATTACTTACCCTGGTAGGTTGGATACTATTCCAGTAGTGTTTGTATTACTTACCCTGGTAGGTTGAATACTATTCTAGTTGTGTTTGTATTACTTACCCTGGTAGGTTGGATACTGTTCTTATTGTGTTTGTATTACTTACCCTGGTAGGTTGGATACTATTCTATTTGTGTTTGTATTACTTACCCTGGTAGGTTGGATACTATTCTAGTAGTGTTTGTATTACTTACCCTGATAGGTTTAATACGACTACAGTTCACGTTGATGACTTTCAAAGCTATCCCAACTATATCCCTAGGGTAAAATACACCTAAAGATCCTCTGTTGGGTGTCACTTCAAATTTCGAATCTGAAAACATCGTTTTGACATAACAAAACCAAATTTAAATATCGTTTTTATTCTGGAGCCTTGTGAATTGTATGAAAAATTGGCATACGTTGAATGAAGGAATATTTTGAACTTAAATGAAAGAAAGTTTAAAACTTATCGTTTATGTGTAACAATACGCACATTAAGCGAAAAACGCTAAGAATGTTGTTCTTGCATCAAGATAGCCGAACCTAAGGGTTTTAAATTATGTTAAATTGTGGGGTTTTTCTTGATTGTTTTGGTAACCCATTCCATGCCAATTGCGTTCCATGTGCTATTAATTAACCACTGCTGAAATGTAATTTTACTGCCCATATCGTAAGCATCTTTAGGACTACAGTTGTTTGTCTTTTTTGTTATATTATTATATGTGTATTCGTCTCTCGTTTGTTATGTGTAATTCACTCCCTTTGTTCTGTCATGAACTTTATTTAAACTCATCTTTTGAGTCGGCGTGTTTAACTTTTTTTTTAATTAACTTTTTTCTATACAGACTATTGATAGGGATGGCCTTGTCTTATCTTTTTAATCAATTTCTGGAAGTGTGTAGACTCCTTTTTTAGAATGTGCCATACACATATTGTTGACATTATTTCTTACTTCTCATATCTTATACATTACAGACGCTCCTTTTATAAAGAAGATTATTGCGTCCTAGGCTCATCGGTGGTCCGAGTTTAGTCTTACGTTTCGATTAATGTTTTAAATGATGTTAAGTTACTGGTTTTCCTGGTTTGTTCAGGTAAACCATTCCATGCACGAATGCCACTTGGGAAGAAAGAGTACATATATATATATTCGTTCTCGCATAAGGGATAGTGCAAGTGTTTTTGTCTTTATGTTAATCTGAACTTTGCAACAGGTTGTTATTGGGTTGTATTTCTAAATTAGAGTTTAAAGCCTTATGTATTATTACTACTTTACTCTTTGCCCATCTGTCCTCTAGTGTTTCTAGGTTTAGTGATTTGACTTATGGTGTTACTCTTGTTTATTAGTAATATTCATTTGTTATAAACCTTTCTTAGGATCTAATATAATCTTCCTCTCTTAGTATAAATTATGGGCGAAAGAGATAGTTTTAGTCTGAAAACAAGGTGGGTCGATATTTTATTATGACATCATATGTGTGTTGTAAACGGCTCGTGTAAATTACATTGAAACATTTTTTTTTCTATAAATTTATTATAACAACGGGGTTCCATTCTACGCATGCGCAATGGAACGGCAACAAAATGTTAAACACTGCCTTCTTTGCTTTGTAGCAGGCTTTTATTTACAAAGACTAGCTCTAAAAGTTTTATTAATTTTTATCAGTTTGCTCCCTAGCTACTCAGAATAAAGTTTTCAAGCAGTAATCATGGTCTAAAGTAAGCATTATATATTATATAAGCTTATAAATAGGCAGAAAGCCTCTCAGAATAGAAATATTTATTTTCTGTCTAAGCCTATTACTTTTCTTGTCTCCGTTCTACTGCGCATGTTTCAACACCCCCGGGTTGCTCAGACAACCGGGGTCAGAGTAAACAAATTGTATGTGACTGTTTACTTTTTAATTATTGCTTTTATACGGTTTAATTTTAATTTATTAAATCTGGTACCACCTTTACAGTAGCTTTGTTTTGTAGTTTAATTGAAATTAAATCTATTTCTTTGTACGGCTCCTCAAAATGAATCATTTCAGGCAATTAAAAAAATAAATAAATATAAATAAATTTCGATACAGTTTGTTTAATTTTTTGGCTATTTTTGTGTTGTATGTGTTGTTGTAGAAGGGGGAATGTATGTAACAGTTCAGTTTTATTCACTGCAAATAAACAGTAGTGAAGCGTGCAAATGAAGTATGTAAGAAAAGCATGATTTGTATGAGTGGTCAAGAGTTGACAAGGGAGAGAATATCAGGGTCAAACATCAGTACACGTTAGATCCTTGAGATAGAAGATTGATTTTATAATAAGTTCTGTTGAACTAATTGTGTTAAAACTTAAGTTGATTCAAGTCCAAAGTGTGACTTTGAATAGTGTTAAATAAATAAAGTATATTATAAAGAGCTAAATACAGTGCTCGAGTGAGTAGAAATATATAAAGATATTATTGAAATCTGTTATTGGAGATTTTGTAAGACAATTTTAAACTTGTGTATAATTATATTATTGTGCTTCGTCCACTGATGATTTGTATATGTAATCAACTTTCGTCTGAAACCAGATCCAATGTGTGCTCAAGTATATTCATGTTATCAGTATAGAACATTACACGCCTCAGTAATAATAATTATAATCAAGAATAATACTGTAACAATAGCAAGAAACATTAACACGTACTTAAAATTGCTGTTGACAATATGATTTTTTTTCTTAATTATAACTCTTGTTCCAGAATCTGGCGGGTGGAACCCAAACATGGTTAGAGAATGGCGTTTGTGTGAGACCTAGGGATGATACACCCATAGCATCATTTAAGGGAGCAGCTAAACATAATGCAGTCCAAAAGAAAGGTCTTTACTACAGGGCATCAATAAAAGAGAGTCAGAGGCCCGCGACTAAGTTAGGTCTAACCAACGTTTTCTTCCCTCGAGGTGTCCCAGTTAGATGTTGCACATTTTAATACGCTATAGATCTAACTGATTCTATAAAGTTATATGGCACCGTTGGGCGTGTCGAACAATAATTGACGTATGACATTGTGATAGCCACACCATCCCATTCAAGGAGTTCTTAATTGAACTTTGCATTACAATAACAGAATGGTATACCATGATTTGTTGACTCACCCAGGAAAGGGACGCACTCTGGAGATTTGTTAATACCGTAATTAATTAATACGAGCTTCATAAAAATTATTTACCTATAGTACTGGGTTCAATAGGGTACATCACTTCGAAATCGGATGTAGTATTCAAAGTTTCACCACATACAGACATTGCCTTGACCAGGATACTGTAGTTGCCCAGTAGACTTGGTATAAAAGTAATGGCAGATGATGTTTCTGTGGTCGTAGTTATTGTAAAATCTACCTCTTCGGATGAATTTGATGACTCTAAGTAAGTCAGCTATAAAAAGAAATTTAATGAATTCAACTGCTTTTATATCAATAAAGAAGTAAGTTCCCCGTTAACATCAAGTTAATCTATTGATAAGTCTTAATGATTATACAGGCATGATGAACCAAAACGTGTATCGTGTACCAACCATTCCGGTAAAATTTGTTCATTTATAAAAACAACATGTCTAATTTCTGCGATACTGGTTTTACTGCAAGTAAGTAAAGATGCAGTGGCATAATTAAATGTTTTTTTCATTTCCAATAGATGAGGGCACAAGTTTATGTGGCCGCGGCATACAAATAGATATGTGGTCAGCAAAATGCCCAGCCGCCTTTACTTTGCCCCAACTAATGTTAGTCACCCATCAGAGCTGGGTAGACTCAAGGATACCCTCCATAATTCAACCCAGGGCATTCGGTACGCCAACCGAAAGCACTGTCGTTTAGCCACCGGTTCCCCCTTGGGCACTAACTAAGTAACTAACAGTGATAGGCTCTAATTATAACGTGATCCATAAATGGATAACAAAGACAAAGGCCACGTTTGTATGTGGGCTTTTTTTTCCGCTTGAAATAAATAAAAAAACAACTTAACGTTTGGTTGTTTTAAATGGATAATACATTTAATCGCTTAAATAGGGAGTAGAAAAACGACATGTTTAAAACCAAACAAAATCACGATTAAATCTGCAATAGCGATTACAATAGATGTTAGAAAATTTATAATTTGAACTTGAGATCATATTAATTTTTAATTAATAGCTAAGTTTGAGCAAAAAAAAAACCTGATCACTTGACATTTGAAAGTACAACAAAATAATAGTTTAATCCTGTTTTTCTTTTATGTATTCTTTCATATCATGTTTGTTATTACTCTTTCCATGAATCTATAATAAGGGATTAAACTTCAAATGCATTTGACATGCGCGTAAGAACATCTCTGTGCTCCGTAGCGAAAAACTAGAAGCATCAATACCATCTATCTTAGTTAATTTAACTTAAGAGTGAGAATTTAATCATTAGTGTGTGAGTAGGTAAAGTGTATGCAAATACCTTTACTTTGTTTACATCATCATCCCTACTGTTTGATTGTTTATGAAAACTAATGCACATTATCTGTAATATTATATGATTTTCATCAAAAAACATATATTTGCTTAGCATTAAAGTATAAATAGCTAAGAAACCTATCAAGATTTTTTTCTTTTCAAAATAGGCATTATCATTAATTAAACAAATCATATATAAAATTGATTTATCAACTACTCAAGATTTTCAATTTTTATAGCATAAGTAGTTATAACAAAAATGGCAAATAAACACAAACTTTTTCAACTCTTATAAAAAATAAATATCTTAATCTCTTATGAAATATCTAAGATAAGAATAATATATCAAAGATGTGATGTGGAGTATAAATGTTATTAAACATGTAATGTGTAAATAATATTTCTTGTGGAGTTATGCTACAGTTAAAAGTGTGATTACATTCTTTGAACGTTTGGTCATACAAAACTGGATTATTGCATTATTCATGTTTAATTGTGTGTGTATTACTTAGTCTATAGTAATTTGCAACACCACCGCGGACAAAACTCGTGACAGCTGGTCAGCGGGCCTTCACCTACTCCGGCCCCTCCGCATGGAACACCCTGCCACTCCAGCTGCGACAAAGCTCGAACTTTAACATTTTCAAGACCGGACTCAAGACTCACCTGTTTATTATTGACTCCTAGCCCACTTACATTTTTAAACATTTGTCTGTTATTGTTATCATCGTTAATTGTAATTGTAATTGTAAATGTAAGTGTTAAGCGCATAGAACTGATTGCGGGATATGCGCTATATAAGCTTCATTATTATTATTATTATTATTACAATAACATTAACGATACTTGCTTAGTATTTGAGCCAATATAAATATACAACTGAATAAATCAAACTACTCTATTTCACGTTATACTGAGCACACCAGGGTTAATAGAACTTGGACCGAGCAAGACTACAATGAATTAAACTACATTAAAAAAAACAATCTAATAGTGTAAGAACCAATGCTAATAACAATGTACTAAATTTTGAACAACTTAATAAATAAACGTCGCATCATCAAAAGGGGGGTCAGCCAAATGAATAATTATATCTACAAAGGTAATCACTATTAGGAAGTCATCTACTACTTAAATAGTATCTCAACAAGATAATAAAAGCTAGCTTGTCAAGTAACATTTTAATAAATAATTATTGGAACTATACATCCAAACGACTTGACCAGTATAATATTAAATTTATCTACTTCGGCATGTACGACAGTGCCCAGATGACCACTGGTATATCGTCGATGCGCAACTAAATGTCTAACTTGTCGCATGATGTCCTGTCCTGGTCAGTTGTTGCGTAATAATATTGTGACGAATGGAAACGAATCGGTCGTCACATAGGCCGAATTTTATAACTGCCAATGATTATAACAAATGTATTAGCATCACAACCTGGTATGGATTAGGAATATATGTACATTATTTTGATTAAGCGTAAGAGAGAGAGAGAGAAGGTTTAGAAATATAAATGTTGTTTGTAAATATTATTATATTATTGTTGGCCCACATAGCGGGGTCTCCCGACCAAGAAAAATAATACTATACCGCCTCCCCCCCCCCCCACCTTCCCGTGTCACCTTTCCACCCGCGACGTGGTTATCCCCCTTTACCTATTAAGATAGGAATCATCTCCTTCCAACTTTGAATGGCGTACGAATTTAACGACCATCGTCCAGATTGCAATTAAGGGTCACATAGTCTCGTGAATATCGCGCCCTCTCACCCCCCCCCCATTTTCCACCTTCCTGGGTGACCATATATTTCCTACCTTATCTTGTCACTGTTTCAGGAAATGTAATTCCAGTTGATATCATTTTTTCTGATCGCCAACGGTGGACATTGACATTTTTATGCATAGCTCTGGCCTTCTGCAAATGGCCCATAATTGGGCGACTTTCTAAGGCCAGGGAGATCCCTCTGTTGATCTCAAAATTTAGTACCATGTGTCAAACCATTGGTATAGTTTACACTCCCCCTCTTCATGCCCGCTATATAAGTTGAAACTGTTCGCTGTAAATTTAGTCCTAGCGCCAGTCTCATAAGCAGACACACTTTCATTTTAGTTAGAAGTCAGATCTAACTATTGTAAATATTGTTCTACTCAGATTGTTTGATCCACCATTTTATATGCCAGTTTAGTCACGAAGTTTTGCATTTTGTTGATGAATTGCCTGCATCTGCTAATAGTTCACTTTCACCATTGTATTATTACTGCTAGCCATTTTCCGCTACCATTGAATAAAGTCATACAGTTTTCTATCATAAGACAACAGCGTTGGTTACTGTTTGGTTAGAACGTGACATTGTTTGTTAGACTTAGACGTTTACGAAGCCACGTCTAAGGAAAGGTGTCAAATATAAATTTGCAAAAGTACAGTAGAGGCTGCCATCCGACTTCAAAAGCTACCTCCAGACCAACGAAGCCAAGGGTGGGAGTTGAAACATCCACCACACGTGTAACCAAGTCGAATCCACAACTACCGGGTTACAAATATATTTTTTATTAGTGTCTCTATAGTTGCTTCTGTTTTAATGTGCTTACAACACAATTCTAATTGTTATTTTACCTCACACCTTTAATATAATTCGAAACAATATATAGCGTAATACATTTATCATAAATTAAATAAGTATAACGTTACTGCGTAAAACCTAACTATATATAAAGTAGCTAAATATAACGTAACTACTTTGGACGAATGTTATTAAATTGAGAAAGCATAACTTATAATAAAGCAATAACAGACATAAGGGGACGTCCATTAATTACGTCAACAAAATAGGGGGGAGGGGGGGTCTGAAAAAGTTTGACAATTGTTGACATGGGCAGGGGGGGAGATCAAGAAAAGTTGACGTCAACAATGTTACTTTTTATGAAGTAAATAATAATACAAATTTAGTACTAAATTCTACATTTGTCCTGTTAAACTTACATAGATAACATTAACAACATTTTTTACGTTAATACAAATATATCAATTATGGAAACTACATTTGATATGTCCTTTTTGTGTCCATCTTGTTAGTTTGTAGATCTATGTATGGGTGGAAACTAATGCAATTGTTAGCAAGGCAAAGTGACCGACCTATTATAGAAAACCTCACCTTCGCTGTCTAGCGTAGGGTTGCCAGACACATGGGTGTCAAAAGGAGGACCCTAAGAGACAAAAAGGAGGACATTGTGTTTCAATTGCATAGTTTCGCATTTAGCCCGCAATTAGTATATTTTATTACAGGAGCTGTTTAAATGTGTATTGGTAAACTGAGCAAGAAACATTTTTGTTAAAAATAACATATAAATTCAATGTAGGCTTAAAGTCAGCTTGCATTTGGTTGGGCAACTTTAAAGCTCAGCACGAGTCTTCTAAAAAACGGCAAATTATTTTCTTGTACAAATGATCACCTGTTAATTAATTATATTCTTAACATGTTAATACTAATTTTAAAATGTATTTGTCCTTATGCCTACAAGACATAAAATATTACAAAAGCTGGACATTTTAAAGGTATTGTGCTTTGCCTGCCGGACGGAGGACAAGAGTCTAAATAGGAGGACATGTCCTCCTTTTGTCGTACGTCTGGCAACCCTAGTCTAGCGAGACATGGTGGCTGGAATAACAAAGGAACACAAACACACCAACAAACTGCAATGTCTGCAGAGTACGTTCAGAAACCCAGTTGTTGTTTTTTTGCCGCTCAGTAGGCCTACATCTAAATTAGGCGCCAGAGTCTGGCGTTCGTTATATAAGCCATGTATAAGCGATGGCTGGGATTGACAATAGAAATAAAAACAATAATTGGCCCTCCCCGAGACTATAACTAATGTTTGCAAAGCATTGAATGAAGTGAATTTTGTGAATCCAACATGGTTATTTAAAAAAATATTTCCTTCAGAAAAATAATTCTTGGCCCACCCCATTAAGTACGAAATACTTAGCCTACCTTTTTTCATTTCAACATCCCTAATCCTGATATATAAACTAATATATTTTTGCTCACTACGTTATAGTAGGTAAAACATTAACATTACCTAGGTCGATTAGGCTACATATTTGGTCATTTTCACGTTTTCATTTCTAATTTGCTGAAAAAAAATTAATGAGATAAAATGTAGGCCAGGCCTATTAGTATCAGTGTCGTCGCCAGTATTGCAAGGAGTGGGTGGCAAATAGTGCAAGGTAGGAGAGGTAGGGGGACAGGAAAGGCAACTACCGTGTGTATATAATGCGTGTGTGTTGAAAAATCATGTAAGAAGGATTAGTGAACATATGGTTAAAATAGAAGATTAATTTACATCTGGTGCACAATTTCCCCCTAAACTATTTGACCATTAACATTGTACCAAAAGCTATTTTAGTGAAACGTAGAATTAGACATGATTAAATATGTATATGAAAAGAACAATAGTAAAAATATGAGAGTCAATTAGAAATCTTTTAAACAAGTTTTAAAATGTATAACAATTAGTTATACTTTTATAGTATAGATCTTACCATTTTAAATCTATTTTAAACATAAAAGCAAGCGTCTAAAATTGTGTTACTTGTTTTAGGGGGGGGGGGGTAACAAATTGTTGACGTAATTATATAGGGGGGGTCTCTGAAAGTTTGACAGTTGTTGACAAGGGGGAGGGGGGGAGGTAAAAATCGCCTAAAAATTGTTGACGTAATTAATGGACGTCCCCTAATACAATCTAATACTTACGTTAAATGCAAACGTAACATTAAATTCAGATGTCACAGTAGATTTGATGGTTACTCTCTCATTGACAGCAAATGCTTGGGCAGGTGTCACGTTGACGTGTAGTCCTTGTAGTGCAGGTCGACTCGGCAAACTTAAGTAGGTAACATTAAAATCCGATACTTTCTTGGTCCTGACAATATTATTTAGAAATAATCCGGACTTCTTTTTATAGAGCACAGTGTTCACACTTACGTTGATCAGCAGGTGCTGCGTGACTAGGGACGATACAGAGCATTCTATGTGTATGTTGATTGTAGACAGACAGAAAAATTGACTAGCTGGATTAGATAGATTAGATAGATTAGATAGATTAGATAGATTAGATAGATTAGATAGATTAGATAGATTAGATAGATTAGATAGATTAGATAGATTAGATAGATTAGATAGATTAGATAGATTAGATAGATTAGATAGATTAGATAGATTAGATAGATTAGATAGATTAGATAGATTAGATAGATTAGATAGATTAGATAGATTAGATAGATTAGATAGATTAGATAGATTAGATAGATTAGATAGATTAGATAGATTAGATAGATTAGATAGATTAGATAGATTAGATAGATTAGATAGATTAGATAGATTAGATAGATTAGATAGATTAGATAGATTAGATAGATTAGATAGATTAGATAGATTAGATAGATTAGATAGATTAGATAGATTAGATAGATTAGATAGATTAGATAGATTAGATAGATTAGATAGATTAGATAGATTAGATAGATTAGATAGATTAGATAGATTAGATAGATTAGATAGATTAGATAGATTAGATAGATTAGATAGATTAGATAGATTAGATAGATTAGATAGATTAGATAGATTAGATAGATTAGATAGATTAGATAGATTAGATAGATTAGATAGATTAGATAGATTAGATAGATTAGATAGATTAGATAGATTAGATAGATTAGATAGATTAGATAGATTAGATAGATTAGATAGATTAGATAGATTAGATAGATTAGATAGATTAGATAGATTAGATAGATTAGATAGATTAGATAGATTAGATAGATTAGATAGATTAGATAGATTAGATAGATTAGATAGATTAGATAGATTAGATAGATTAGATAGATTAAATAGATTAGATAGATTAGATAGATTAGATAGATTAGATAGATTAGATAGATTAGATAGATTAGATAGATTAGATAGATTAGATAGATTAGATAGATTAGATAGATTAGATAGATAGATTAGATTAGATAGATTAGATAGATAAGATAGATTAGATAGATTAGATAGATTAGATAGATTAGATTTATTAGATTTATTAGATTTATTAGATTTATTAGATTTATTAGATCTATTAGATTTATTAGATTTATTAGATTTATTAGATTTATTAGATTTAATAGATGTAATAGATTTATTAGATTTAATAGATTTATAAGATATTCGACATATTAGATGTATCAGATAAATTAGGCCTAGAAAGTATAGCTATATCAACGTGTGCATTAGATAAACTTTTAAAATGTAGAAGATAGACAGATAGATAGATAGATAAATAGATAGATAGCAAGATAGATAAATAGATAGATAGATAAACAAGACAGAAAAACCAATAGATAGAAGGAAACTACCTACCATTTATTACAATAAGATCACTGACATTCAAATTGAGCTGCTGTTTGGAGGCAACACTGTATTTGTGTGAAACTGTCCCGTTGGAAATCTCAATGTCAACATCGAATGTGTTATCGTTCTTGATGTGGACTACTTCAACACACTTGTCTGCCTCGTCTAGCCTAACGTATAATAAGCTTTCATTGAAGCCTGTGATGGTGACGTTACCAAGCATGAGCACCACATCTGGACAACAGGTTAGGATGAAGCCGCTGACCAGCAGGTAAACTGAGTGGGGGCGGGGAGGGGGGCAAAGGTGGGGGGGAGGGGTTAAAACATGAATCAAATAATAGTAAACTCGAAACGTATACTGCAATTGGGTAGGACGTCTGTACGTCACATATTCACAGACTTTGCAAAGTTAATGGTTGAAAGGGAAAAAAATGGCTACTGTAAAAATGGTTATACATACAATATCTAGGCTAATTTTAAAATTGAAATTGATAGTATGATTACACTCCAGTTTGATTAGGGAGGCTAATTGCACGAAATGGAGCAGTCCTAAAGGAAGATCAATTTAGTAGTTTAAAGACTCTGACTTAATTATTTTGGAACACTTGCAAGGAACTGATTTCTATTTATTTGTACACGTAAAACGGCCCCGTACAAGTCGTCTGCTTATTAGTGGTCAAAACAAGAAAAATTAAAATACCTGTCCAGTCCCATAATTATCCTTGCCGCTTTTACCGTGCTTTTTAAAGTTACCATTTTTTTTTTTTGCAGTAAATATATGTGTATTACTTTTGTTCCCTAACCATTTCTTAAAATATTTATTTTCTTAGACGATAAAGAATCATTTCTTTTGTAGATCTCTTTTTATAGTGTTGTATAAATATGCCTACCCCCCCCCCTTTCCAAACATTAAATATGTACCCCCAATTATTAAATACTGTAGCGTTAATTCCCCTCCCACCCGCACCCCCTCTCTAGTAAGGCCTACGCCACAGAGCGCGTGTTTAAAGTTATAATTCAGTATTTTAAAGTATTAATTATAGCTTTACAATTTATTCCTTTTTAGGATTTTTTTTTTAATTTAATCTTTTTTTTTTCTACAGGGATTTCACCAGTTAATTAATAATATTCATTTCTATTCACAATGCTGAGCAGCAGTACACTACCGCAGATAAAGGACTTAATGTATCCAAGAGAGAGCGCGGGGGGGGGGGGTAAGGGCTGGATAGCTCATGCACATATGATTAATGGCTTTACAAAGACTCATTGGTAATTAATTCTTTGTTAAAAATCGCGAAGATATCTTTCATATATTTTGTTTTGAAAAACTAAATTATCAAGAAATCATATTATCTTATATGTTACAGACGCAACTTCTGTACAGAAGATTATTGCCTCCTATTTTTATCCGTGGCTTGAGTCTTGTCATGCAATACGTTCTTGATTTCCTGGTTTGTTCAGGCAACCCATTCCTGCCCGGATACCACTCGAAGAAAGAGAACGTTTGTTTTTGTACTTGGACGAAAATATTTATTTTATCGTCTATCTGACAGTTGTGTTAGATTGAGTGTGATGCATTTCTAACATTTATAAACCATTAGTGTTTTACTTTTATATCAGGTCAGTTATTGCTACACTTTGTCGTGTGTTTGTAAAGTTTGAAATGATTAATTCGTTTAAGGGGAGGAAGTCCAATGTAAATTTATCCAAATGTGAGATAATTCACAATTTTACTTTTTGCCTAAGTTATATACCATAACTATTCCTAGATCTAAAATATTCAGTTCGGGAATTTTAGTAACATTATTTCAATGTCAAAATTGCATTCCTTATATTTTTATCTTATCTTATACATTACAGATGCTCCTTCTATAAATGACATACATCATATTTTTTTATTGTCTTTTTAAAACATATTTACACTACAGTAATATAAAAACGAGACTAACTATATTATATTATTATAGATATCGATATCAAATTAAGGGGTAATATCTTGAATTTGTGTGGAAAAAATCTTACAACAAATTATTAAATATTAGGTAAAGAAATATTTTTTTTCGAAATTTCGTCAATTTTTTTTTATCTAGCATTGTCAGTTTTTCTGGTTTTTGTCAAAGCGTTGTTTTCAGGTAATATATTCCGAACTAGTTTTTTTTTATTTACTATCCGATTTTTATACAACTTTGAACAGATATTCATTACATTAGGGACATAAATAAATCTGCAAAGAGGAATTTTGCAAAAAAAAAAAATTTTTTTTTAAATTAATATTTTAGAAGCTTTTTAAATGTTTTATTTTTTATGTTTGCATCATATGACTTACAAAACAATTAATAAAAAAATCATTTTTAGATTTATAAAAAAATTCCTTTATACAATTTGCACAAATGTTAATGTCCAATAAAAAAGAAGAGTCACGAAACGTGACACTCAATTAAAAAAAAATAAATTAAAAATACAAAATGGCCACCATCTCAATGACAACCGTTTTTTCAAATTTGTTTAGCTGTTTATAAGTTTTGTCATTAGTACTATATATGTTCCAAATATCATACATATTGGATAAGAAATTTTTAAAAATCCCTCTCTACTGGACTTCCTCCCCTTAAAGTTTGTAGCCTAGAGATTATATAATAGTATATCCGTGTTCTTAGATGTTTGTTGCTCAATGTTAAATGCGCTCTGAGCTTACATTATGTTTGTTGACAGGCTATATAAATAGAGTTAGCATTATATTTGTCAGGTCTTAAGGTTTTCATCGCTGGGGGTGGTAGTGGGGATAAGCTCCCACTTCATATAAAATGCTCCCATTGGAATGCGTCTCAAAGAGCCTCTGACAACCAAGTCCAGCTCCTTGCCTTCCCGAGTTGCTTAGCTACTAAGTCCGGCAAAACCGTTGTTAATGACAGGAGGAGGGGCGATGGCGTTCCACTGGCGCTTCAAAACCAGTCGCTTGGGGCAGATTGGGCTCGTCGCATACTCGACGGTGCCCTGAACGAAGTAACAGCAGATGACACCATCACTCCAAGTGGCCATGCCTCCGCGACGCCATGTACAACGCCGCCTTTACCGCTTACGGTAAGAAAAAGCGAAAGCGAAAAACTGGTACGAGACCTATTTGGAGAAATGGAACCCGTGATCGAGGCTAAGAGGAAAGCTCTTCTGGCCTATAAGGCTAGGCCTAGCCCCAGTACACTACAATTTCTACGGATTGCCAGAAGCAAAGCCCAGCAGACCGCCCATCATTGTGAAAAACACCCTACTGGCTGAATATCTGTAACAGCATTCAGACAGGCAACACAAGAGGGATGTACGAGGGCATCAAGAATGCAAAGGGTCAAACCCCCTCTATGACAGCCCCCTCGTCCAAAACAGGCGAGGTCATCACCGACCCAGAAAAGCAGATTCAGAGATGGACAGAGCATTACCTTGAGATGTACGCAACGCAGAACACTGTAACAGACTCCGCTCTCAGAGCGATAACAGACCTGGATATCACGGAGGAGCTTGAAACCCTTCCCACTGTGAATGAGATCAGCAAAGCCGTCGACCGTCTCGCATGTGGGAAAGTACCCAGGAGCGACGGAATCCCACCATAAGTCCAGAATAGCGGGAAACCAGCCAGTGGCGTAGCCAGGTTTTGACGCTAGGGGGAGCGAAACTTTAGGAAAAAGGCCCCACTTTGGGCAATTTTTCCAGATTAATAGAATAACTAAGAATGTGTACGTATCAAGTGTTTTAAGAAAAACTCTTTGCCTCGGGATACACACACTGTATAATAGTGCCTTTTTTATTTAACCATTCACGATTCTTTTTCTAGCAGGTAATAAGCATAATGATGGGAATTTTTGCAAAATTGATTGCATCTACTGCTCATTTTCGTCATGGACATCTAGTATCGAAAAGTATTTATAGAATTAACGCGAATGCTCTATAGCAGGGGACGACAACCTAAGGCACGCGTGCCAGACTTGGCACGCATAACCATTTTCAGTGGCACGCAAAAGATCTCCAAGAATATTGTTTAATGCAAGTGAAAACAATGTATGTCAATATAATTAGTGGGTGCTGCATGGCGAACTACATGGGAATCACACTGGACGTCGACTTTTTTTGTTCAGGAATCTTTGTTTGCAAAGCTCCATCATTGGACCTGCAATCTGTGATTTATTATATTGTTAAGATAGTCAATTGTATAGTTTCTAAAGTCTCTTCTAGAAGTCATACGGAGTAGGCCTATAGGTAAAGTCTCGGATATATTCTTTTTGTGTCTGGAAGCAATTAAGATGAATCTTAATGGAGAAAAAAAAATCCGTTTTTGAATGAGGAGAACTGACTGTTGAATCCAGTGTTTCTGTATGACTTGGCGACTCGTTTTAGAGAGTTGAACTTCCATTTACAAGACTGGGTCCAAAAGCACTTGAAGTATTGGGCAACTGGAATGGATTTGCATTGAAATTGGGCATATCTTTATGTGAAATCAATTTCAAAACATTTAATTCTTTCCTTAATTTAAGGCCAATTAAGATAGATGAGTATTTTCAGAATTACACTAGTTATATTTAAAAAATTAACTCGTTTGATATCACTAGCATCACATTTGGAGAATTTAATTGAACGGAGATTATTAATTCGTTTTCTTGTCATTAATATTTATAATATGTTTATTTTTTGTTTTCTTTTAAAACAAATAATGGCTTACAATTTATAGCTCTAAAATGATCAAATTACACAAGATAGTTGAAAATTATATAAATATTTAATGATTAAAGTACGTACATGTACAATTTTAAACATTAAAATAACTACCCAGTTTGTATGATTTTTAGGTATCTCTTCCTTTTAAATGTAACATAGTGTAAATTAAAGAGTTAAAATAATATGTTAGAGTAAATCTCTGATATTCTGAGATCAAACATTAAAGACTTTATCTAGTCTATATCTATTACTATAATAATTTCTTGACAACTAAATTCAAATGTTGATAACTATTAATGTGTAAGTATAGTATTGAAATTGAGTATTAGCTACAAATGGATTTTTTTTTAAAGCTGACAATAACAAAGAGGTTACTTTTTTATTAAATATATAACGCTTTAATGATTTTTTCTGTTAAGCTCCTTTTCTTATGGTCTTGGTCTTGCTACGGCACTAAATAAATTGTCTTTTAAAAATAATATAGTTGATAAGTTTGAATTTTACGCTGTTGGCACGCTGAATGATTCAAAATGATTGTAATAGATTAAATTGTTGAAATGCAATTTAAAGAAATAATTAGAAACAGCATAAATTGTGCTTCTTGGTCTGTTAAAATTATAAATTAAATTATTTTTTTCCCCAAAAAAGGCCCTTATTCTTCGTAAATGGTCGATGGGTGAGAGGCAGGTCCCCCTGCCCCCCCCCCCCCTGGCTACGCTACTGAAACCAGTCCTGCTACAGCCACTCCACGACCTCCTCTGTCTCTGCTGTGAAAATGGTTACATTCCCCCAGATATGAGAGACGCCAACATCGTACAAAAACAAAAGTGACAGGAGCGATTGAAAAAACTACCGGGGCATCTCCTTTCTCAGCATCGTTGGCAAAGTGTTCGCCAGCGTCGTCCTTGTCGGCCTGCAGGCCTCCGCTGTACGCATCTACCCAGAATCACAATGTGGCTACAGGGCTGGCCGATCAACAGTAGGCATGATCTTCTCACTGCACCAGCTGCAGGTGAAATGTCAGGAACAGCAGATGCCTCTCTACATAGCCTTCATCGACCTCACAAAGGCATTTGATCTGGTCAGTCGAAGCGGACTAATCAGTTTGTTGCAGAAGGTGTTCAGGTCCTTCCACGACAACATGCACAGCACTGTTTGCTAAAATGACGCAGCCTCCAATGACTTCCCAGTCAGCAGCGGAGTAAAGCAGGGCTGTGTCCTCGCACCTACACTCTTCGGCATCTTTTTCTATATGCTCCTCCAACATGATTTCAAGGACTGCAGAGAGGGTGTCTACATCCTCACCAGGTCTGAGGGCAAGCTCTACTACATAGTGCGTCTTCGCGTCAAGACCAAAGTCACAAATGTCCTCATTCGAGACATGCTCTTCGCTGATGACGCAGCCTTCACATCATACACCGAAGACGAACTCCAGCAGCTTGTCACTCGCTTCTCCCATGCGTACAAGGAGTTTGGTCTGGCCTGAAAAAGACGAACAGAGATCCCTCCAAACATTGTCATCAACGGACACACCATGGAGGTTGTCGAGAACTTCACCTATCTTGGGTCCACTATCTCCAGTTCGCATTCCATCGACACGGAGATCAACAGCAGGATCTCCAAGGCAGCCACAGTCATGGCCCAACTGAAACAGCGAGTGTGGGACAACTCCAGCCTCACCGAGAAGACCGACCACACTGAGCGTCTAACAGGCCTGTGTGTACTCAGCACTCTCCTATATGGCAGTGAGACTTGGATCACCTACGCAATGCACGAAATGAAGCAATAGCTTCTACATCATGTGCGTACGGCGCATACTGCAGGTCGATTGACGCGATGGGGTCCCCAATACAGAGGTGCTGGAACGGATCTAGTTTTTTTAATGTTTTTTTTTAGTTGATGGGTCAATACGGAAGTAGTACATTCCGGTATATGACTAACTTGTATTAAAGAACTCAGATCGGTAATGGTAATGTATTCATTTATTGCACAACAATATAATTAAACTAAAAACAGCCTGTGGGGAACCCACGGGGGTAAAGAGTTTAGTTTTATGTGTTTGATCCATAGAGCCGGTGAAGCAGCGTTCCCCAGTTTCTGTGGCCACGGTATATTAGGTGATTGTGTGGCCAGCACTATGCACAGCCGCCTTCACTTTACCCGAACTAAGGACAGGTACCCACCAGAGCTGGATAGACACAGGGACACCCTCCAGACCCGGGAAAAAATTCCAGTACTTATAATTTAATGCTGTGAATATTTGTATGTAATTAGTTAGGCAGGACGTAAATCTCACCCGTCCCTCCTCTTTTCCCTCCCCACCCGGGGGCGAGACTGAGACTATCCCATGTTTTCCCTTTGTGTCAACACGGGCCTGGTCAAGGAAAACCGCTCCCTCTACTCCTTTGTTCGTATACGGACCTGGCGTAGGTGCAAACCGACACTCCTCACTTGTGATTATCTGTTTCTTTGAGCTTGATCGCGTCACGCATGGCCCTATTAAGCGCCTTTGTCTAGGCGGACGGTAGGGTGTAGCGATACCGTACAGGTAGACCATTAGGTTTGTCTGCGGGCAATAAGACTCGTTGGTAACACAGAGATATACTGAGATTGAAAGGTGGTACAATGTATGACCTCGACGTTGGAGACCAGACAAAGGAAGATAATAGGTTTGGTCAGTCGGGCACGCCCCTGAGTTAGGGATTGACAGAAGACTGGTCGAGAAGTGGGCGTACACAATTGTAATGATTGGATCAGAGTTATGACGACATAGAAAAGACCGCCCCGTGACTGCCCTTTTGTGGTTCTATGTATGTGTAGACTTGACTCTCGATAAGAGCTTACACACACAGTCTCACCCAGACACACGGGAAGCCATACTGGCTAAGACGTGTGACTGATTTCGGATTATCTTGAATACTGTGCTAATATCACTCTGTTTACTTATTATTTCTTACTAATTCATGTTCATTTTTTTGCATTTTTAACCTATACGTTACTATACGTAGACTCTTCAGAATACAGGTGTCATTTGGATTGATGTGTCTGATGATTTATATGTTGATATCTACAAGTCGTAACAAGTGATTACGGATTAAACGTATGGTCTATTCACTTAAAGCTGATAGTCTGTTTTCTTAATTCGTTTGTCGTTGGAGTGATTGTGAGAAGAAGTTACTGAATCTGCTTGATAGTACACAAATAAAAATATCGAGCGTTGTCACGGAGAATTGCCTGGTCTAAAACGTTGCCATCGACCTCTAGACCAACGAACCAAGTAAGATAGGGAGCTCAACGTGTGAGCCTTACAGTCATGAGAGCATCGTACTGGCCACACTATCCCGCATCATCACAGTAATCATTATGCTTTTGTGAAATCTCAATCCAAAGATTGTCTTTGCAACGGCTATTGATTTATTGCAAACGATATACATCGCCATTTAGTCACTTCAGAAATCTTCTTAGATTGCAACAAAGCTGAAAGCCTTTTAATCCAAATTTATCAACTTTGTTCCTCAACACTAAACACTACTCTATTATCTATGACATCAACAATTTCCCAAAAATTGTGATTTTGTGATAGCAATTAACACATTTTAATAACAGACAATCAATCATGTCGAAGTTTTCATCTATGGTCAACTTTTGTCGCATTTACTTCCAGCTCCGGTTTCCCGACTTTTGAAAAAGCAAAACAAATATATAAACACCATTCTAAAAAAAATAAAATCACATCAACCAAAATTATTTATCCCCGTGGTTTCCCCACAGGCTATGTCTAGTTATTATATAGATAACTAAAGTATCAGGAAAGCATTAATTTTACGGTAATAGAATCATTTTATACTATAAGAAGTTTTGAAAGGTAGAATCTACAAACTATTAAATGTAATCGAACACCAAACTTTCAATTGTAATGGCTAATTTAACTTTTCAAAGCCCTTCGTAATTACATTTTCTTTGATCTATTACAATTTGTAAACTAAATTTACATTACAAACTGGAATTGCATTTAATTTCTAATTTGTGTTCTTTATTAATTTGTACATTTTTGTTTCTTTACATTTTAAAAACACGGAAACACTTACAGCAAAAGCCTGCCATTCTCTCAGATTCTCTGTCTGAAATTTTACGCCGTTGCTTATGTTCACCTATAAGTTGGAATATATAAGTTGGCAGCAAGGCTCCTTATTCATCGACTCATTACTATATTAAAAACACTTTCAAATAAGGTGAACTCTAGTAAATGAAGAAGCTTATACGACTTTTTTGTAACACTGCGCCATGCTTTGTTTTATACTACATATCTATTTATAAATGTACAGCACTAGAGTTATAGTCTTCTAATATTCACTCAGCCGCGCGAGACAAGAGAGTCATGGGATATGATCAATTTATCGCTTCAACCAATCGCGTTTAGGTAAAGGAAAGCTCTGCACAGTCTTGCATTATATTTTACAAGCTAAATTGCCCGGCGTTGCCCGGGGTAAAACAAAAAAGACAGTCTAAGCTACAGATAAAAATGTTATAAACTACAATGAACATCAGGCTATATATCTAATTATTTTAAAAGTAATATAGAAAGTATATAGTAAAGAAAGTAATATAAAATAAATATTGTAATCAGGTAAAAAAATAGGCAAATCTTTTTATTTATTAAAAATCTAAGTTCCCCGGTGATGATCTTAGATTTGCAATCTTTGTTTTTAAAGTAATATTAATTGAAATTAACAAATTGTAGAAAACACAAAAATTATAGACTAACTAGAGAATTGAACGCGGGTCGCCCGCGTGGCAGTCCGATACGTTAACCACTCAGCTAGCGAAGACACATGTTTGAAGTGAAATCGCAAAAGACAATAAGGTCACGTGTCTTTAAATTCACGAAAATGATTGGTTGAACACACACACAGTTTACTTTATATATATAGTTGAATAATCTAATGACACGTAGCTAAAAGTTTCCGTAATACAAATGACAAGGTCATGAAAGAATTGTCAATCACTTTAAATGATTAAAACCCAGTTTTGTTAAACATTATTATTACTTAGTTTTGTGGTTTATTAGTTTATTATTATTATTTTGTTTCTGTTTAAAGTTTTAGTATTTATTGGATATTGAAAGTGTAAATTACCTTTTTAAATAGAAGTATCAAAGTTTATGGACTTAATTTTTTATTGTTTTCTGACCCAAGCAGGGGCGAACCCAGGATTGTTTTTCAAAAGAGGAGTGTGCTCAACTTTTGCGTGACAAACATTTAACAATGTGTTTTATACATTTAGTACAGATTTAAATTTTACAAAAGTTACTATTTAAAATAATAATTTCAGGGACAGCTTAGCGGCTAGTAGATCTATGCCGTGGCCACAGAAAATAGTGAACATTGCTTCACGGGCCCTATGATCAATTAATTTGGTCTGAAGGGTACTTACTAATTACTTACTTACTACCGAACCCGAACTTTGCCGGCGACTGAACCGAACCCGAACTTCAAAATCACGGACGGTGAACGAACCCATAGAATTTTTTTTAAATTGATTTTGTCACTAGCAAGCATACATCGGAAACGTATTGATAGTAATTAAAAACACAGACATACTTTTTTACGACTATCCCTACCCCAACACTCTTTGACATAGTGACTTGATTGAAAAGAAATACGCGGCAAAAAAAACGACAACAAAAACTTTGCAGAGGTTATTCATTGGCAGCTCAACAAGAAGTCCAAAGGCAGTTTTGCTCCATCACGGAAACCAATTTCCTTTGATTCCAGCATCATCTAAAGCACGGGTCGGGAACCCATGGCTCGCGAGCCAGATGTGGCTCTTTTGATGGCTGCATCTGGCTCGCAGACAAATGTTCGATTAGTGAAAAATTGTTTTTTTTAGACAATTTGATCTACATGTTAATTGCATATCAATATTTCATTCTACAAATGAGTGATATAATATGACGTTTTGCGACATAACATTTTTGAATTTGTAATAATGTTATATATTGATAAAATTTGTATCTCAAGCAATAGGCCTACAATTAATATTAATTATATGTTAAATTGATTTTTTTGTGTTTTTATGATCAAACCGTTGATGCAATAAAAAAAAAACCAATGTCATATTCAGACTCAGCATGCTCAAATTAATTAAGAAACATAAAAAAGTTTCAATAAACGGAGAAAACTTCTTTTTGTTACATAGTGTAATTCCACGGTTGAATTATTCACGAGTCCAACATAAACTGCATAAAGTTATTATCTTACAGTAACAATGGGTACATGCGTATTGAACAGAAACTATTTAGAGTTGTTCATAATGAATGAGTTCATCATCCACACCATAACACAATAATGAAAAGGCAAATGAAAATGCAGTAGGGTCTACATGTAGATGCTATACAGCCCAGGGTATTGTAGTTTTTTTAATAGTTTTTTTTATAGTTTTTGTTATAGATCGTAGCTTTTGTTGTTTTTATAGATTAAATATGTTGTTGTTTTATAGATTGTATATTTTGTTGTTATAGATTGTAGCTGTTTTTGTTGTTGTTATATATTCTATTTGTTATTGGTCGTTATATTATGTAACAGTTGTCGATATTGCTATATATATATAGATTGTTGATATTGTTGTTGTTATAGATTGTAGCTGTTTTTGTTGATATTATGTATTGTAGCTAATTTTATTCTTATTATAGATTATAGCTGTTTTTGTTGTTTCTATAAATGGTAGCTGTTTTTATTGTTGTTAGTATAGATTGTTGCTGTTGTTGTTATTGTTAAAGATTAAAGCTAATGTTATTGTTGTTGTTAAGCTTATAGATTGTAGCTGTATTAATTGTAGATTGTAGCGGTTTTTGTTAATGTTATAGAATGTTGCTGTTGTTATAAATTGAAGCTGTTGTTGATGTTATAAATTGTAGATGTTGTGGTTGTTGTGGACAAAAGTCGAGTTAATTTCAATAGACTTCAGCATTATATTTAAAGATTATCTTAGCTTATCTTTGGCTTACGTTCCAGACCCTCCTTCTATTCAGACGACTGTTGCTTATCCTTTGTTTAAGTCTAGTCTTGCATTTTATCGGAAGTTTTAAATTATAGTAAGTTCTTTTTTTTTTCAGGCAACCCATTCCATGCCCGAAGACCATTTGAATTTCTCCTAGTAAACGAACAATGTCATTTGCCTTTAAGTTTTTCTGATTAATTTAACTACATTATTTTTTCTACAGTTTTTTTTATTTGTTCAATTTAACGTTTTATGTAGTACAAACCTATAAGAATCCAACTTTTCAAAATACTAGAACTTCATTTCAAATATTACCAATTCATTAAACTTATAAAGGACAGCGAGACTTCAAATTGTAATTTTAAGTAATGTATGCTAGTATGTATAGATATAGTTCACCCTCAAATTTACGTTTTCATTTATTCGTGCTTTATGCGTTTTATATAATGCTATGATAATATTCTTCTTCTTCTTTAAGTACCAGGTCTGGAGCAGACATCGGCGGTCATGACTCTCCATTCTTTCCTGTTGTTAGTTATTTGGAGGAAGTTATTATTACTTATGTTGTTGTTTGTGGCCCATTCATTCAGGCTTTCTACATATTTATTATGTCAGCCTTTGTCTTCCTCTGTCTCTCTTACCAGATATTTTCCCACACAAAACCAGTCTTTCTATACTATTTTTCCTATAAATGTGAATTTCATCTGACTGTTTCTAATGGTTTTAATGAGTTCTCTTGAGGTACATGCTGTTTTCATCACTTCTGCATTAGATTCTTTCTCATAGGAACACAATATAATCTTTTCTTTCTCTCCCTCTCTTTCTCCGTCATTTTAGAGTGTACTTATTATTGAAAATATACGGATTAAAACTCTTACTCCCTAACTCAGTCTTTTTGTGTCATAATCTATGAAATCATAATAAGCATTTAGAAAATTATTCCAATCAGACAGACTAGATCCAAACTAGAATCAGCAATGTGTCTATGTAGATAGCAAACGGACTTGTACTAGCACTTATAGAACAAAGAATAATTTTAAAGGTTCTGTATCAACAACCTTGAGTAAGACACTAGAAATTAAATCTTTGATAGACAAAAGTTTGCACAAGAAGAAAGCTCAGCAGAAGGGATGGTGTTATTGGCTCTAAATTGAAATGTGACTGACGCTCGGGAAAGTTAGACAAGAAAATATCTTCTCCTTGTTCCAAGTGCATAGTTTTAAAAAAAAACAGTCTTAGGTACACCTAGTGTTTAATTATAAACACTTTATTGTTATTAATGTTTTGGTGATAAAAAATTTTAAACGTATTTATATTTACACATTTTTTTCGAACTTGTATTAATTTTTTTTTAAATTTCGATCAGTACACCAAATATTTGTAAAAAAAAAAGATTGCCTATATGGGTTACATTGACCCACCTTGTCTTGTAGTCGAGTACAGTTAAGACACGAAGAGCGATAGGGCTAGTGAAGACACATTGGATTATGTAATGCTCGGCGCTCGCCGTTCGATCGCAGGTCTTGGCCAAGACCATCGTATAAATATTTAAAATGCTAAGATTGAACTGTTATACATTTTTCAAAGTAGGATTTACATTCTCTTAAAACCTAAGAATTTAAAAATTAAGCAGAAAAAAGGACGTTAATACAGAAATAGGGGATGTGCATTTCACCAAGGCAATAACTCTTGCTGCAGATATGGCCTTCAACAATCCACAATTGAAAAACTGTGAAATAGAAGTAGGCCTATGGGATTCGTTCATAACAATGATGGAGGCTACAAAACACATGTCTTCGCCAGTAGAGAAGAACACACAAAAATTGCAGCTTCTGGAACTCGTCAGAAACTACAAGGATATAGTTGACGTAGTGGAAGAGTTATTGAAGAGAAAAGAACTAGACAGAGATAGTTATATAACAGGGATGAAAAGTTATTTACTTTTGGAAACATATGAAGAAGCTATTCTTTTTCTTAACATGGCAAGCACGAACAATGACTTGACTCAAAGCGAATCGTGGACACGTACTGATTTTCTGGACTTGAGATGGAAAACTTACATAGGAGTATCCTGGTCACGTTTACAAAAAGGCCGTGTAAGCGCATGTCGCAACAAATGTTTCAGCTGAAGTATGGTCAGTGTTTAAGGATGTTTAGGGGAGAAGAGGACGATGTGGACACAGGGAAACACGATGTTCTGATTGTCAACGACGAATCAGCTGATGAGGAGGAGGGACAAGATGCCACCAGCATACTTGCACATAATTTGAACACAGTTTGTAAAGATGAATTTGGCTTGGATTCATTTAGAAATTTAATGGTAAGTACAGTTATCGGTCAGTAACGTACTACTATAAATACAAAAGCAATTGTTGAAAGTATATATGCTGACAGTTACTAAAAGATGTGTTAATAGTTTTCCATGCACTATTTAATTAAATGTTATTTATTATGGGCAATAAATCTTACTATAGTGGGTTTTTTTTTTTTTTTGTGTAAAAGTATACGAGTACACATAAAACAAGGTAGACAATATACCCATTTAAACAAAACACAAATAATATAGGTCAAAGCAAATCGGCACACATATATTTATATTAATATATTAGATTATATATGGAATATACATAGATTATTCATACTTATACTTATACTAATATAGTAAATGCTTTTTTTTCTACAATAATTTTTTTTTATAAATCTAGTTATTTTTATGGTAATCCACTTATTCAATGGACAAGTGTTCCACTTCTAGATATGATTTAAATTACACGATTTACACGGAAAAGATAGTGAAATCTTTCCACCCAGAAAAATGCTAACTGCTAAAAGTGTCTATAATAAAGGAACAAATATTTCCAAACTACTTCATTAATGGAAACGAACTAACCCAAACTAAACAATGCAAAGTACTTAGAAGTAAAAATAAATTATAAATTTTCTTGGAACCAAAGTTCCAAACGTTTTAGTTGTCAACATTAGAGAAAAAATATCTGCTCCAGAGATATACTACAGAGATGATCATTTCTAAATGTCACTGACGACATGTTCATCGCTGCCTTACTCAAAAAAGTTTTTCACCTTATTCTAAAACTCACGTTACAGAGACGCAGAGATTACTCACGTTACATCTCTGCGTCTCTGTAACGTGAGTAATCTCTGCGTATCTGTAACGTGAGTAATCTCTGCGTCTCTGTAACGTGAGTAATCTCTGCCTCTCTGTAACGTGAGTAATCTCTGCGTCTCTGCAAAGTGAGTAATCTCTGCGTCTCTGTAACGTGAGTAATCTCTGCGTCTCTGTAACGTGAGTAATCTCTGCGTCTCTGTAACGTGAGTAATCTCTGCGTCTCTGTAACGTGAGTAATCTCTGCGTCTCTGTAACGTGAGTAATCTCTGCGTCTCTGTAAAGTGAGTAATCTCTGCGTCTCTGTAACGTGAGTAATCTCTGCGTCTCTGTAACGTGAGTAATCTATGAGTCTCTGTAACGTGAGTAATCTCTGCGTCTCTGTAACGTGAGTAATCTCTGCGTCTCTGAAACGTGAGTAATCTCTGCGTCTCTGTAACGTGAGTAATCTCTGCGTCTCTGAAACGTGAGTAATCTCTGCGTCTCTGTAACGTGAGTAATCTCTGCGTCTCTGTAACGTGAGTAATCTCTGCGTCTCTGAAACGTGAGTAATCTCTGCGTCTCTGTAACGTGAGTAATCTCTGCGTCTCTGTAACGTGAGTAATCTCTGCATCTCTGTAACGTGAGTAATCTCTGCGTCTCTGTAACGTGAGTAATCTCTGCGTCTCTGTAACGTAAGTAATCTCTGCGTCTCTGAAACGTGAGTAATCTCTGCGTCTCTGTAACGTGAATAATCTCTGCGTCTCTGTAACGTGAGTAATCTCTGCGTCTCTGTAATGTGAGTAATCTCTGCGTCTCTGTAGCGTGAGTAATCTCTGCGTCTCTGTAACGTGAGTAATATCTGCGTCTCTGTAGCGTGAGTAATCTCTGCGTCTCTGTAACCTGAGTAATCTCGTCGTCTCTGTAGCGTGAGTTTTAGAACAAGGTGAAAAACTTTTTTGAGGGTCATTTTAGTATTCACTCATATTTACTAAAGCAGTGAAAGAAACAATTGAGCCAACTAGGAGCCAAGCACTGACCACTACCTGAATTTGGTTTGTTTTATTTGCATTTGGAAACAGCGTTAATCTGTGTGAATTGGAAACATTTACTCCCTTTCCCTCCCTGAGTTCAGCATCTTCAGTCATGATGCACGAGGTGCATTTGATATGTATGACATATAAGCTTAATATCTGACACAGTTGGATTACAAACAATTTAGGCCAATACTGACCCGTTCTTAAATATGTCTGATCGTTAAGGAAAAGTTAAATATGTTTTTGTTTGATCATAGTTAGACTTCATATTGAGATGAAGAAAACGGCGAACATGCATCTTACTCAACACTTCATAAAATTCCAACTTTTTTTTTAGCAAATTTTTTTTTTCTTATAAAACCGTTTCTAAGACCAGGACACTAATTGATACGTGTTCATCGGATGATGAAGGAATTTACTGCTGAATTCCTTTTGTTATTACGAATGTTAGATGACAATAGAATTTATTCTGAAATGATTAGGGCACAAATAGAAAATATCTTGGTGACAAGTTTTCCTTATTTCTGATGGTGAGCTGTAAATGATACAACATTTCCGGTCAATGATGGGACGAACCCTCGCACTGGCATTACTTTCAATGCATAAAATGACATTTTAGGACGTCAAATGTGAATTTGCTAAAGTAAAAAATTTGTAAAGTTAAACTATTATATTATAACTTAGTTAAAGTGTTCATCTTACACAAAGTATCAACAGATTTTTGTTTTATTTGTAACTCCAATTTATGCCAGATTTTTTTTATCTGTTGATTTCTGAATTTCGATTTTTTTTTCCCTCCTGAGACATTTTAAAAACGAATATACGTTATGTATGCCAACTATCATTTCGATTGTGTTACACCCTAGCTATATATGAGTCTGACAAACAAACAAGTATTTAGAACGCTTAATACAGGGTCAAATCTTATCATAATATATTCGTTAAGTTATTTTTATAAGGACTCGGGCATTTTCACTTGCAGTATTTTATTTCAAACAAAAGTATTAAATTGAATTTCTTGAACAAATAATTACCAAAGTCCAAATACAGGTGTAGTCGTGCCATGTTAATTAAATGTAGCCTAAATATGAGGCATGTGTATTGTGTGTCTTATATGAGGCCACTAACAAGTTTTTTTCAACCAATCAATTCATTATATCTCTTCTCTTACTGTTCAATAAGTTTTTTTTTATATTTGAAATGAAATATTTATACGTTGTAAAATTTAGTGTAAAATGATCACAATACTTTAATCAAAGTCATATAAAAATATTAAATTACATTGTAATGTAAGTTTGAAGCATATTATAATTCTTGCTGACATATCAACCCCTGTGAGTTGCACTGCTTTGTGTGTACACCTCTAATAACACAATATTCAAGTTGCATTTTACACTATTTTACACTCTGGCGAACGTTCATTTTCCTACGCAGGACCGTCCGCTTGGAATCACCTCCCACTACAGCTTCGCCAGAGCCCTAGCTATGACACCTTCAGGAGCCGGCTGAAGACTTACCTATTTCGTCAGCAGAATTAGCGTATTACTATATATTTCGTTGTCTGTCTGTATTCTGTAACTGTCGTCTGCGCATAGAACTGTCACCAACGGGATATGCGCTATATAAGCACCGTTATTATTATTATTATTATTATTATTAGAGGAGAGGACGGCATGCTATAGCATAGTTAATGAGCTGTGATAAAAGTAGAGAGAGCGTATGAGTCCGTAGATGTTGATATTCAGAGAAATTAGGTCGTTCACTCGATGAATTGAATTGAGTGAACTGACCATATAATATATTGATATGATTTAGGGCTAGTGTAAGGACGTTGGTAAGGCTGATTTATACAACACTGTTTATGATATATTATTTATAATCTACTGTGTTATTGTACATGTGTGAATAAAGCAATATGTATACCATCAACTATAGCCTATTATTAATTGAAGTAGAAATGATCTATTCGGATGTAAGCAGTGGCGTAGCGAGGGATTTGGGGGCCTGGGAGGCTTGACCTCTTTAGAGGCCCCTGCAAAAAAAAATTTCTCACACTTCTTTGGGGGCTCCTGGAAAAAATGTTTTTTGGACACAGCTTTGGGGGCCCCCCGCAAGTAGGGACCTGGGGGGACTTCGAATTTGGACCCCCCCTCCAACTCCCCTAGCTACGCCACTGGATATAAGCCTACAACAGGTCACAATTATAAGATGTTACAAATATATTTACACAAAAAAATATTTCTAATTAAATTTTTGTTTTACTATTTTTGGTTTCGAGCTCTAAATTTTTTTTTCCGAAAGTTTTTGCTGTTACTTTAGCTTCATGTTAATTTTCATCTTACTCTCCTTCTATGAGCAACATTATTGCGTCTTACGCACATACATGGTGTGTATCTATAGTCCTGCCTTTCTATTAGTGTTTTAAATGATGTTAAGTTACTGGTTTTCCTGGTTTGTTCAGGCAACCCATTCCATGCATGGATGCCACTCTGGAAGAAAGAGTATTTGTATGCATTTGTTCTCGTCTAAGGGATAAGAAAAATGTTTTGTCCGTTTGTCTATTCGAGCATAGGCCTAATGACCTATGAAGCTTCTTGTCTTTGTGTTGTATTTCTAAATTTGAATAGAATGCATTATGTAGTATTAAATTACAATTTACTCTTTGCCCTTCTGCACTCTAGTGTTTCTAGGTTTAGTATGCTAATTTAACTAATGACGATAATACTCTTGTCAGTTAGGCCTACGAATATTCGTTAATAGCCTACGGTAATGAACCTTGCAGCTCTCTTCTGAATTGTTTTAAATCTTTTCTATAGTTGATGGCCTACAGACTACAGAAGATGCATATTCTTGTTTAGGTTTTACCACTGACCTATAAAAAGAATGGATTAGGCTCGGAAGTAACATCCTTGAAACAATTTCCACCACTGATCAATATATATAATTACCGTGAGTTTGTTTATTTATTTAGATGTTTGTTTCTGCTCTATAGTCTTTTAAGCCATTTGACTAATCGTGTTGAAAGTTGAAGGTATAAATTGGAAACGTCCTCCAAAAGAAATGTTTATTTTTATCAACAATATTGCTTAATTCGTTTATTTTATTTTTTTAATAAACTTAGACACATTACTAATCACCGTATGCTAAGGTTATAAAACGGGCGCCATTTCCGAATTATTTCTCTTTAAAATGCTTTCACATTTAGTGTGTTTCGGGATCGGGTTTTCCCGTACTGCAAAATATTGCTATTTTTTTTTTATTATTAACTTTTTTTTTGTTTGGTATTTGTTTTCTTTTTTTCCTTTTGATAGTATTATTGTTAGTTTTATATTATTAATAACAGTCAGCAACAATTCATATGCATATTGTGTAAAATGGCAGCAACATAGATTCCGTTCCGATCTATTTATAGATCAGTGGCGCAGTAAGTTTTAGACACAATTTTGTTTATATTGATAAGTGCGGTAACAATTATTAGATTTCCATGTCTTCACTTTGCTCAAACCAATTTATTAAGAAGGCACAAGCCATTATTTTTATATATCAGTGGGTCTTACTAATATGTGATATATCATTTTAGTTTTTTGTTCTTATTACATTTGTAAAAGTTCCATTTTCAGAGCCTAATGTTTTCTTGTATACACATATTTAAATTAAATAAACATGTATACCTATATAATATACTCTCAATGAATTCTTAAATGGATTTTAAAAAAAAATAAAAAAATAAAATAAAATTTAACATCTTAAACCATTAAAAAGCACAAGTTGAGAATTTAAGCATCTGTTAATTATAACACTATGTTTGAATAGATGTTAGAGAAAAATGGGGTAAAAACTCATTAGTGATTGGAAAGATACTAGTTCCATACATAAACAAAAGCATTTAGGTTTTTATTCAAGAAGATGTTTATTAATTTGTCTTTTTTGTGACTGTACTTTGAGCAATATACATTTCTTTAAGTACAAACAAACCGTTTGGGGACGTAGTGCATAACAACACACAAAAAAGAACATTTAAGTAAACTTTGTTTATATAACATGAACTACAATTACAATTACAAGATAGCATACAAAAGATTTGTATTTTGTTATAATGTAGAATAGGATCTCAAGACTTAGGCATGAAAGATAAAAAATTGCACATTTTTGTTTTAAATTGCAATAAAATAAATTATATTACACCACAAAACAGGAACTTTAAATTCTCTCATTCGTGTTGTCTCTCAATCATCAAAGTCATCTTAAAGTTCACTCTGTTATATTGTACCTTAACTCATTAAATTTGCTTTAAGCTCATGTTGGATCCCAGGTCCTCAAATTCTTGCAGTGTATGACTCATTTCCTTTTTTCTTGAAAAGTTGTCCATTACACTAAAAAAATCATCAAATAACCTAAAATAAAAAAGGAATAGACCAAATGATTAGAGCATTGACTTCTTTAAAAAAAAATCACATCCATTTTATTCCAATATCAAAATAAGCAATTGAGAGTAAGCAAATATTGATTTTAAGTTGAAAGCTACATTACGTATTTCTTATAACTTGAAAACTGTAACTTTGCATTATTTTCAATCAGAAATTAAATATCAAATGGCCAAGAGAAAACTGATTTTTAAAAGAAGAATTAGTGCATGTGAAAAGGAGTTGTGTTTTCAATCACTAATTACCTGTCTACCCTCCTCTCTAGTTTATTAGCCATGTCTTCTTCTTCTATGCTTTTTGTTTCATCCTCTTCCACATCTGCAAGTATTTCATCAGTAATAGAACAGTACAACTTTACAAATATAAACTGCCATTGGATTTCTATGCATATAATTTTTAAACATGCCGTGTTTGGGCAGTCTATCATGTCAGTTCTTTTGTAATTGTTTAAATTTAATTCTTGATGATATTTATACATTTTGTCGCAAAAATTATTTGAAATATTTTATTTTCCTTTTAAATATTGATAACTATATAAAATATTAGTTTTTCAATCATGAAATTATGGTGCAGCACCAATTCAGATTAGGCATACTTTATATCTTAGATGAATATGTTTAGGCTTCCTTGTTAAATTATGATCAATATTATCTTGTATGTTTGACACGTGTCAGGTGGCAGGACAAGGGTTCCAGACGCTGAGGTCCTCGCGCGGACCGGCATGCCAAGCATGTACACCCAACTGGCAAAAGCCCAGCTAAGATGGGCAGGCCATGTTGTGCGCATGCCAAAAGGTCGTCTTCCAAAAAAATATCTTTTATGGCGAACTGGTAGCAGGAAAGCGCTCGCATGGAGGGCAAAGGAAGAGGTTTAAAGACACCCTGAAGGCCTCCCTAAGAAACCTTGGAATTGATCCTAACAACTGGGAAAGCCTAACCGAGGGCTGATGGCGCAACATGATCCAAACTGGAGCAGCAGCCTACAAAAAAAGCTCTTTCAATCTGTGTTTTGGATCATAATTAACATCTTTTATTATATCTTTCAATCTTTCTTTAGATCATAAGTCTTACTTACCATCTTTTATAAGATCTTTCAATCGGTCTGTAGGATTTCTTTTACTTCCGAAAATTTTCAGAAATGAGTCCCAGAGAACACTAAATATTTTTGTGGACTCCTCTTCTATAAATGTATTTCCAGTATTCACTAGCAGATCCATGAGCACTGCTATGAAGTAGTTGGTCAGAAATATTACAACTATAGCCACAAATAAGCAAAAGTACAAAATAGTTGTCCATCTATCTGAAAGTGGCACGTTTGTGTCCTGTTAACAAAACACACAAACAAAAAACTGTGTTTTACTACAAATCTATTTATTATATAGGTCATTTAAAAAATTATTTTTTTAATTTCCAAAAAACTAATTCTTTACACAAACTAAGTGAATATTACAATAGATAGAATGATAGGCCTACACAATTCCATTGCAACCACTGAAACTGAAACTGAAACTTCATCTCTACTGGTGCCAAACTCAAGGCCCGTGGGCCACATCTGGCTAAGCGTACAATTATATTTGGCCAATAAAAGAACTCTTTTTATTGTAAATATCTCAACTGATTTATGAATGTTTATCCAGTTCAGCTTGCAACCTTAATTAAGTGTTATTTGAAATTGGGCCTGCATTGCAAATTGACATCTCTGCTTTAGACCCTCTAAATGTTTTTTACTTAACAACTAAGGTAAACATCTTCTGAGCATGTTATAAGCTAAAACCATTGGATTAAAAGTTATTTAGCTTTTCATCTTTACATACAATACCGTCATTGTTTAAAATTAAAGGGTATAAGTCTTATAGTTTACAGGTGTTTCCTATAACAAGGAAGATTATTATTTCCATTGCCCAAACCTACTCCAATTAGTTTTGTTTTGTATATATATTTTGCAAATGTAATATGTCTACTTGAAAGATCATTTTTAAAATATCAATGAAACAAGAGGTAACAGAAATATACATAAAAGGAAAACACTACACCCTTGGATGAAATTGATGGAATATTTACCCTAAAGCTAGAACGTCCAAGCAGGCCAGTGAAAAGAGACTCAGCAGTGGTCAACAAGTCCTTAAAATAATAACTGGTTTTCCCAAAAAGTGCATAGCCCATGCCAATAAAACCTAAAAGTATTATGATGTTAAAGAAAAAGAATCCGGGAAATATTTTCACAGCCTTGGACAAAACAGTGTAAATCTGAAAAAAAAGTATTGTTTAAAATCATCTAACAATTGTTTTGTCAACTAAAAAAGGATATTATTAGGTCTACACTTTTTTCTTGTTTTTTATTGGACAAATATTAATGCTTTGTTTTGTAAATTGCAATAACAACATAGCCTACATTTCTAGATACAAAGTATACAATTTGAAAGAAAATTAAAATTCTTTCAAAAAGTAACTAAATATAATCTTGAAAAAAAAAAAAAAATAAAATTGACTCTTTCACAGTTGTAATTATAATAATAAAAGGCCTAATAGGCTTATCTTTATTATCCTAAAGAAAATTTATTTTACAATTGTGAAATACATAGAATTTGAGACATAAAGAAAAATTAATTTTATTTTTAATTTAAAAAAAACAACAAATTTGATCTAATATTTTTTTTTAATCAAAATATGGCTTTAAACTTCAATATAATCCTACATAACAAAAAAATGTTACATTTAAAGTTTTAAGAGTTTTTATTTTTATTACTTTCATTGTTTTCTCTGAGTAGCTAGCCAACTTCAACACTCTCATGTAGCCAATGGCAACCAGCCAAGCCAAACACCAACTGTAGGCGGTATCCCAGATGACAATGTGGTAAAAGTTGATATAATTGTTTCGATTCTCTTTGAGTTTTATCAGGGCAGATTTTGTATATCTTAGTCTTAGCCTGTTTAGAAAAAAAAAATTCTTTTAAATATTTGTGACAAAAAACTTTTTTTTTCAGTTGACAGGAATAGAGTCAGTGGCATATCTAGGGGAGGGGGATCCAAATTCGAAAGTCCCCCCTGGCCCCTACTTGAGGGAGGCCCCCAAATGGGTGTCCAAAATCATTTTTTTGCAGGGGCCCCCAAAGGAGTGTCCAAAATTTGTTTTTTGCAGGGTCCCTAAACAGACCAAGCCCCCCGGGCCCCCAAATCCCTAGCTACGCCACTGAATAGAGTTTTTATAATTAGAGTCTAAAATTAAGATCAACTTTTTGGGGACCTAGTGACAATATGTTAGAATATAAACTAACTTTCTACCACTGGATTGTATCCTGTGTATTATTATTCGTGAACCACTTAGCCTAAAGTAAAAGTAAAGTAGGCCAAACAGATCATATGACCACAGCATACTAAGGGATTGTGTGGCCAGCACAATGCCCAGTCACCTTTTACCACACCCTAGTAAAGTCATGTACCCATCAGGCTTTGGTAGACTAAAATCCCAGGAAAAATCTTAGTCTTCCTCAGGGTTTGAACCCAGAGCCTTTGGTGCACCAGCCGAACCAGCTGCCACTCCGCCACCATACCCTGTGAAAGGACATGTAAGAGTGTGAATTAAATGACATTATTTCATGATTGACTTACATAAACATCACCACAGTGCAGGTGGCAATGACAACAGCAGATGTGTCCAGTAGAAACCAGATGTCTTTAAAGGCTGACCATTTTTGCTTACCAAATATGAAAACAACATACATGACACCAAGCAGTGTCACTACTATTCCAATCACCTGACACATTTGGACATAGGTTCCTAGAAGACCAGGATGGTTGTGGACAGGGAAGGGATATATGCTGAAACAAAAATAAAACACATCATTCATTAAAATAACAACAAAATTTTATCAAAATTAAGAGAATTCTAAAAAATCAAAATAAAAAAAAAAAATATTACAATTACACCAAAATATATTGTTCATTAATCAACACAGTGTACAACAATGAATTCTCATTTATACAAATGTACCAATTAACATATTCATCCATTACTGCTAGGCTCTAAGTAGACTGACTATTTCTGTGCTTTTTACATTCTCTGTATACATGAAAACAAGGGAGAGCAATGTTTTCATGCTATTCAAGTTATGAGTAAAAGAAAGGTAGAACTTACTTTACAAATGGAATTGTAGAACCGGTTTCAATAAACTCTATCAAAAGAATTACAAAAGCAAAGTGATTGATGTTAGGAGAATAAACTGTAAATTCCAGGAACACTGCTCTTGTCATCTGGTCAATCCACAAATGCTCTTTCATTTCATTTAACAAATCTGTTGCAATCTTTTATAAAAAGCAAATAGTAAATTAATACAATCATGCAAGGAGAAATTCATATTAGTTCTATTTCCTTCCTAGTGACATATTTGGTTTTGGAAAAACAGAAAGAACTGCAGGGTTCATTACATGTTATTATTCTACTCATGGAATGGTTTACTTGAACTAGCCAGGAAAACCAACAACTTAACATAATTTAATACGCTGTATCAAAATGCAAGACTAAATTAAGCCATAGTTAAACACATAATCCCAATATCTAATTTTAAGAACGAGTGCCTGAAACATAAATGGGTAACCACACAAGTTAAAAACACCTTAATTACTCAAACATGCAGGTATAAACAAATCAAGGACACACAAAAATAAAAATGTAAATATTAAAAAGATAAAAAAATTTAATTACCAAAAGTATTATAATTTTACAAAATGAAAAACTATTTTTTTACCTTGGAATTAATGTTCAAGTTGACAATGTATCCACCTCCACCGTAAATGCTATAACTTCCAGCAATAGGAAGTCCCCAAACATCTTGAGCTGATTTATATGTCCAAGCAGAACTAGATCGAACTTGTAAATTCTCAAGTACAGAGCAAGGCTTTGGCATCCAATTTAAACAAAAGTCTTTTGTCTCTTCTAGCCCTGAAGTGTAACCTGGCACACAGTCTTTTAGTTTTATATTCAAAACATTACAGTTTTCTGAAAACAAAAGGGAACAAACATTAACTAAAATGATATTTTTTTTTAATGTTAAAAGACAGTACACATTTTCTGTAAAACACAGAGTGGTAGACAGACAAAAAGACAAATTGAAACACAACTTTGGATTAATTAATCAATAGATGATAAATAGGTAATTCATAAGATTAATGGACATTGGCTGAATGCTTTGAGTTCTAGATGCATCACGTCAAAGGTAAATGGTGGGCTTTAAAACAATAGCTTTGATTACACGTACCTTTCTCAATACGTAACTGTCTTAGTCTTGCAGCTCCAATACGATACAAGTCGTTGACTTCAGTGTATAAGATTCTATCTAGGTTACTGTCTACTTTAGTGTTTAAATTTGGTAGCAACCATGGAGTCAATATAGTTGTGGTCCAGTTAAAAAATTCTTTACTTGAGTTGATCTTCATACACAAACACAAAGAAGAATGTACAAAAAAAGTTGCTGTTTTTTTCATTGACTAAATTAAAAGTAGGTTAGTTTGAATGGTTACTATAGTTACTGAATGTGTTTACCTGCATAAATCCTGTCTTGGTGTCTGTAATCAGCTGGTCACTAATAACTTTGTGCATGCGATAAGCATTATTGTTTCTGTTTGCATAGCAAAGGCTGCTGACAATCAACAAATACAGGAAATGGATAACAAACTCATTCATCGTCTTTTTAATCATGATGTAAATCTTACGACGGAGCGTAGCAGTCCTGAGTGCTGCCTTTGAGATTTGTTCTTTTTTAGCTACGTACATATAGGAACGATCATCCTCTGAAAATAACGAGCAAGAAATGTCAAAATTCAAAAATGTTATTTACCCATTTGGCATATTCTGAAAGATCATTTAGCATACCATGTACCACAATATGCTTAATTGCCATGAACTCTTTTTATCAAATTATGATATATCAATCGCCCATGAATAAAATCTGCCATTAGGGTAGTTATCAAATTATTTTAGCTTTAAAGACATGATATATATATATATAATATGTGCAATTATAATGATGATTTTGGTCTCCACAAAAAAGAAATAAAAGCTACTTCAGAAATGGTTTGAACAAAAGTATAGTACTAACAGAAAATACAATCTTATCTTTATTAGGAAAACATTATAAAGCACTTAAAATGAATGGTAATTTTATTTCTTTTCTTTACACAGTAAAAGCATTAAAAGTCATAATAAACATCTGTAGGCCTATGGCCTATGAAGGTTATATTTAGTTATTTAAAAAAAACTCCCATAATTTTCAGAACCATTTCAAAATTAGTTTGTATTTTCAGTTTAATTTATGCCTTTTGATTTCAAATGCAGATCAGAATGACTGTATAAAACTCACTGTCCACATCCCACTATCAAATAGCAGCAATGTAATATATGGATAAATTATTTAGGAAAATATAATATATAATAGGAAATAAAAATTGTTTTGTTTACTGTCTTTTAAGCCATACTCCTTGTTGACTTGGGTTATAAGTGATAGGTCCAGCTCATCAAGACTTTTTGGCTTCACTTTTCTCACAAGCAGGGTAAGAACAACTGACAGAACTATTACCTATACACACAGAAAATTTTCTTAAATTTATTTCTAAAGCTTTTTATTTTTGTATGAAGTAAACAGCCTACATACATATTTATTGCATATACAACCTACAAAAATGAAAATTTGAATTATTTATTTGTAACTATTTAAATTGAATTACTGTTAAAACAAATCATTAGAAAATATGTCTTGGCCCTACATAACAAGTTGTTAATAATTTCTGATGACAAAGTAATTTTAAAATTAAAAGCAAATTTTAATCAAAGTAAAACAATGAAAACAAAAAGTTTTTTTCACCTAAAGAAATTTTTTTTAACAAATTGTTTAAACATATAGTCTAAGCCTATAGCCTATTGAGAAATATTTAGAACTATACATAAAATAGTTTCTATAGTTTAAATATTATACATTAAAAAAATAATCAAAGATATTATAAGTTTTAAACTAAAAAATTTATGTAGACAATAATTATATTAATGACTAATTGGGATTTATAATTACAACATAGACATTTGAAGTTACATTTTTTAATAAAAGAGCATTTTTTTAAAGCATTATTCTTTAATAGACTATTTTGGTTTACTTTTTGGTCAACAAATACAAATATTTTAAATGAAACAACTATATGTCTGCACAATACTTTTATCTAACATTGTGCTAAATTAATATTCTAGTTTTAAATTTTATTGGTTCAAAACATTACAGTTATTGCCAAGATTTAAATATTAGTCTAATATGTATACACAAAATCTGTTTAATATCAGCCTCATGTTTTACCAACGTCAGCATAGTGCATAATTGGGAATAAGCAAGTAGACAAAAAAATAACTTTACCTTAAAAGGATCCAAAACAAATAAAGATTGTAAAAAAGCTAAAAAGAATGTAGACAACCAATCTTCAGTGATGTCCTTGCCCCATTCCATGCTGTATAAGATCACAAAGAAACCACTAACTCCAATAGAGGATGCAACTAGAATCCAAGCTAAGTATCGGAATGGGTGTGGCCAAGATCCTTTCAGCTCTTTAGAACCTTATTCAAATAAGTCCCAATAAATAAATATATATATGTATATAAAGTATATTATAAGATATTAACCAAAGCATTGATGTAGCCTCCTTGATGTGAGCTATGTTCTATTGTTATTGACTTTAGAACAAAATGAATTACTTTACAACCAATAGAAAATCTCTTTGATGTATTCCTAGTAGACTTTAATTTTTATATAATAATTTTACTAAAAGAAAATACCTCTTATAATATAGGCTACATAGATTTAGTAGCTTTAGAATTATAGTCTAACAGAAGACAGAGACAATATATATATTTGTCCTAATGTAGGCTACTTTATTTCAAATCCATATTTTATCTAATATGTTACAGATGCTGCTTCTATACCGACAATTGTTTTGCTCATGGCTTAGGTTGTCTAGCCTTTAGATTTTGGCTAATCTGGCTGGTCCAACAGTTAGTTCATCGAACTGTCAACCAGAAACCAACTGACACATTGCGGGTTCTATCCCTGACACCGACGGATCCCTGTCGCCCTGCAGGAGTTTTGGGCCTAGTGGACGTAATAATATTCTTCCTAGAAGGAACGTCTGTAAACTTATATGACGATTCTAAATGATGTTAAGTTATTAGTTTTTCTGGTTTGTTATTTGCCTGTAACCCGCTCCTAAAGCTTGGAGGCCTAAATTTATATGAATTTGTTCTTGCACATGAGATAAGAAAATTGTTTTTTTTCCTATAAGCTTATCATGTTGATTATTGCAATGAATTACAATGTTATATTTCCAAGTAAGAAATTAACGCTTCAGCTATTATTATTACATTGTTCTTTATCCTTTGTTTCTATAGCATTTTTAGGTTTAGTGATTACTTTCCTCACTTATGAATCTTCACAAGTAAGATAAACATAAAGACAAAAACACTTTCCTTGTCCCTTATGCGAGAACAAATGCATATAAGTACTCTTTCTTCCCGAGTGGCATTCGGGCATGGAATGGGTTGCCTGAACAAACCAGGAAAACCAGTAACTTAACATCCTTTAAAACATTCATAAAAATGCAAGACTAGACTCGGACCACGTATGAGCGTAGGACGCAATAATCTTCTTTATAGAAGGAGCGTCTGTAATGTATAAGATGTATAAGGTTACTTATTAGCTTTAACAATTACAATAACAATTACAATAACTTAAAAACTAGTTAGTGGCATTAAGAATTATTTCTACACCATGTGGATAGAGAAATAAATAAATGCAATGTCATACATCAAAATATGCAAGGTCTTCAAAAATTTTCAAATAAAACTGAAAATAAAATGATATATAGTGCAATAAAAACGTTTGAGTTAATAGACTTACTAGTCTTTATCATCAAAATTTTGTCCAGAGCCTGCAACTGTTGTTCTAATCTAGTCATCCAAGGAAGGCAACTATTGCATTTTTTCCCCTTGTTAACTTTAGCATTTATGTCATTTTCATTCTCGGACATGGAAATTTCTTGATAAACCATAAAAAAAATTCATTATTAAATAGTCTAAAAACTGTTTTGAAAACAATGTCAATATACATTTTGTTTATATTGTATGTTTTTATACTTAAAATAAAGTCATTATAAATACATAGTGAAATTAAAGAAAGTGGATTTTTATCCTTGGCAGATCTTAAAGCCAGAAGGTTTATTTAAGTATATATAGATATAGAAGTTTAGTTTAATTTTGGAATATTTACAAGTTTTAATAATGTAACAAAAAACTCACTAAAAATTATAGTAGGCCTATCTTCTGCTATTTATTAAAAGACATGGTTGTTTCTTAAAATTGTCTAAAACATATTTTATTTTTTACCTTTTTCTTCAGTTTGATCATTATCTGCAACTTTGTTTTTGCTTAAACATCCACCAGGATCACTTTTAGTTCTAGCTTTCCTAAACATAGTCATCATTAACATCATTGGCACAGCCGTAATCATAGCAGATAGGAAAGAATTATACACCTGTCACAGGATAAAATAACAATAACCATTTTGTTTTGTGAAGCTTTTTTAAAAATATTACCACTACAAAAATGATCAGTTTAGCAATGAATAACCAGAACAACTCAATATAAATTACCTTGGATTAGATATTGTTTTGTAATTTTTAAAGTTTGTTTCATGCTTGTATTTATAGATGTATGCATATTTGGTTGGACATCGTATTTTAATTTTTTTTTTAAACAACTTAATAGCCAGAAAATTAAAAAAGTTGTCATTTATTGCAAATTATGAAAGGTAATGTTTTTAATTTTTGTTAAACAGGCAATACATTCCATGCCTGAATGCCACATGGGAAGAAGATTTAAATGCATTTGTTCTTACAAATGGAATAAAAAAGGTTCTTTATCTTTATGTTTATCAGAGCATTGTAATATATTGCTATCATGTGGTATTTCTATTTTAGAATTCAAAGCCTTATTTATTATTACAACTTTGCTCTTTGCCTTTCTTTCCTCTAGTGTTTCTAGATTTCTTATATTATATGTTGACTATTATAATTATGTCATCTGCTGAGAATAGCAAGGTCAAATTGATCCTTAGTGAATTTTATCCACAATATCTAAATGCAAATTTGAAGAATAGACAATCTATGCACAAAACCTTTTTTTGCTATTAAATAAAGTTTTTTTACTCCCTTTATTTTAAGTTGCATTTTCTGTCTGTCTGCAATCGTCGTTCAAAGCTTTGCTTTGATTTTTCGACCACTTGCCGTGGTCCAATCGAGCTGAAATTTGGACAGCAGACTTGCCCCGACTAACAATACATCCTATCAAATTTTCAGTTAAAACGACTTAATAATACTACACTTATGACAATATTCATTTCTTAAAAGGAAAGTATAAGAAATATTTTAATTTCGCGTTAAAAATGCCTGTGCAACTTTTTATAGTTTTTCGGCGCAAAGCTAGAAAAAAAAAAATTATTTTTAGAACAATTCATACAGAGTAAGGAGATATTTTTGAGATTTGCGACACAGATATTTTTTCTGTACGTTTCATTTGCAGTAGTCAATCAATTATTTAATTACATGATGGTAAACTTAGTTTGCAAATAAAGGGAGTATAATAAAAACTTCGTTTTTACGGTTTTCTTGTTTTTAAATTAAAATATCTTTTTGAACATTTTTAACTGACGGCTTTCTTTTAATACCCATATTTAAATTAAAACCTTGCTGTTTCTTATTTCTAATAATAATAATAACAAACAATGTTAATAATGATAAAAAAACAATGTTACCTGCTGGTAGCCGATTCTTAATGGTCCAATTTCAAAATCTACTTTTGGCTGTTGTCTGTTTGCATCTGGTACTTCAATATGATAAAACATGGCACTAGTTATCATTGCCAGTGATAAAAAAGCGAGACAACATGCTGCCCTTTCAACTCGACTGGAAAGATAACATTGTGAGTTTTTTGTTGTTATTTTAGAACACTTATCAACACATGGTTTTCAATAGCTTAAAAAACTATGTATTTAAAATCTCAAAATATAGCCAATAATCATATTTTTGTATTATTATGCTGATAGTTTATAATTTTTAAACTCAATTATAGCTTATGGAACTAAGTAGAATATTTTTTTTATTTAGGTTGCAGCAGTAAAAAAAGACAAGCCCGTAAGAATAAAAATCAGTACCTAAATCGACTTTTCTGTGGTCTGATAAAGACAGATAGCCATATATGGTCATCTGTTAGATGTTGTTTGGTATTGGAAAAAAATAAACCCTTTAATGTTTCTAAGTCTTCAACAGAGGTAGCTTCTATTGTTGTTTCTAGACAAGTTTCTGGTGCAAGCCACTCCTCACAGATGAAATAATACCTGAAACATACCATACAAAATAATTGTCAAATTAAGTGTTTAACATGCACATTTTTCAAGACATATATATTCAAAGAATTAAAAAGTAAAATATCTAATTGTAGTTACCGTTAAATATAATTGTAAAAAGATTTAGGGTTATTAGGTTCTGTAGTGCCAAAAAAAAAGCAATTTCTTTGTCCTTGGCACACAAAGAATACAATGGCCATGAACTTTGCCAAAGTGATATCATTCAGCCCATCAGAGATTGAGGGGAAAAAAAAGATTACAGAACATATTCCTTTGAACCAGCAAAAAAGATATTGCATTGTATAAACTATGGCTGAAGACAGTCTTTACAGGATGATGGTTGGATTTAATTCAGTCATTTTTTCTTTGCAAGAGAGGCATTTGCGAACTTATGTAATAGAGGATTAAGATGATATGATAATGACAGATAATGCCTAAATGTCTTTCATTTTCAAAAAATTATGTTCTAAATCTAACAGGCAATGAACTTGAAAACTTCAGTTTAGCATTTTAAATGCATGTCAAGAAATAATAAGCTGTTTTTCTAGACTTACGCTTTTAAAGTCTGTATATCCACAATGTCAATTCGATCCAAGTACCATGTTGCTTCACTACCTTTACCTGAGTTGTCATGCCAGACTTTGATACACTGAAGATCTCCCAAACACTGATCACAAGCCATGACAAAATGACACAAGCTGCCAGCAGGAAATCCCTAAATATGATTTGTTACAATGTTTAGAATACATATGTGCACAAAAATTTCAAACCTTCCAAAAATACATTGTTTCGAATAAATATGTGCACAAATAGTTCAACCTCCCCCAAATACATTGTTTAGAATAAATATGTGCACAAATAATTCGACCCTTCCAAAAATACATTGTTTACAATAAATATGTGCACAAATAGTTCAACCCCCCCCCCCCCCCCCCCCCCAAATACATTGTTTAAAATAAATAAATACAAAAATTGTTCAACCCCCCAAAAATACATTGTTTAGAATAAATATGTGCACAAATAGTTCAACCCCCACCCCCCCCCACCCCAAAAAAATAAATACATTGCTTAGAATAAATATATGCACAAATAGTTCAACCCCCTAAAAATACCTATTAAATTTTGTCAGAAAAATGTGTGTAGAATTTAGATTTACTTGATATATAAAACAAATAAACTGAGTTAATTATTATACTATTTTGTTATTTAATATAGCATAATAAATATTAAACATTTATTTCTATTATATTGTTTCAATCTATGCTTTTATATATATAGTAACTGTATAGTGAACATTTAGGATTTCTGAATCACCTCTCTAACTCCATCAGATAATTTCCTAGTTTTGGTCTCATCATCTTCTCCAGACAAACAAAAGTAGATATTTGATTTAGTTCCAGCAGACTTTCTCAGTCCAGTGTGGACAGAGATCAGATAATAGTAGTTGTCATTACAGTAGTTGTCCACTAAAGGGAATACACCCCACTGGTCAAGCATTTGAAAATATAAGAAAAAAGAAATTATAATATAAATATATAAAATAAAACTATTTAATAAGAACATCAGTCGCCTTATAATGTCCTTATGATGATTAAGTGATGCATGATTCAATCAAGCTATTTTAATTTATTTAGACAGTGCTCTATTCAAATACTTTTAATTTAACATTATCAAAACTAAATGCATGTTTTCCATTGAAAGAATAATCTGTTTTATAGACTTCATTTTATATTGTGTTGTGTTTATTTATAAGCCCCTTCCCTTTTCCAATTAGATGCTTTTTATCTCATCTTAAAATACAGAATTTCTAATCTTATAACATACAAATGCTCTATAGGGCATCATTATGGTTTGAGATCAGTATAGCATATTGAATAAAGTTTTAAATTGTGTTAAGTTGTTGGTTTTCTTGAATATTTCAGACAAACCATTTCTGGATGCATAATACCCAAACACGGAAGACATATATAAATTTGATTTATTATTTGTGAAGGGTTTAATAAAATTGTTTGTAATCTTTGTTGTTCTAGTAGTTTTTAAGATTCGTTAGTCATATTTCAAGTTTAGAATTTCTTTTTATTAGTACTCCTTTTCTTTTGAGTTTTGTTTCTTGAAGTGTTTGGAAAAATTATTTGCTATGGTTTACTTTCCTATTTATGAACTTATTTAAGAACTTAAAAAGAAAATACATGAAGGCAAAAAACAGTATAAACAAAAAATTAAAGGTTTCTTTCGTATGAACAATTCAAAAGCATGTTGGGATGGCCTAAAGAAAATCACGGGCTATGTACCCAAGCGTAACACACTGAGTGTGAATGAAGATATTAATACTTTTATCAACCAACTAAATAATTTTTACTGCCGTTTTGACTGTCACGATTTTAGATCTATTCACCAAGACATAATGTCATCTTTTAACAATTTAAATTTAATTCTAGATGAAAGTCAAGAAGGTTTCAGTGTAGATGTTGTGACGTCACTGTTTAAACAAGTAAACATATCCAAAGCGTCAGGACCAGACAGAATAAGTGGGCGACTAGTAAAGCTTTGTGCGGAACAGCTGTCCTTTATTTTTTGCTACATTTTTAATCAATCTTGGGAAAACCATACTATTCCTATTATCTGGAAAACCTCAGAGATTGTGCCCGTACCAAAGAAAGAAAAAGTCCTTTGCAACAATGACCTACGTCCTGTCGCTTTAACATCTATTATCATGAAATGTTTTGAGAAAATTATTCTCAGGCGTATACTAAATAAGGTGCACAAAAGCCTTGATCCCTACCAATTTGCTTACAAAAAAGGCAGAAGCGCAGAGGATGCTATAGCATTAAAGTTAGATAGACTGTACCACCATCTGGATACGCCGAAGAATTACGCTCGAATACTCTTCGTTGACTTTTCATCTGCATTCAATACCATCCAACCACACCTTATGATACAGAAACTATCTGCTTTAAATGTCAGTCAACGCATCCAAGCCTGGATCATGCAATTTCTGATAAACCACCCTCAATTTGTCAAAGTAGAGGGATGTACCTCACAAATAAGAGAAATAAGCACTGGAGCGCCTCAAGGGTGTGTCCTCTCTCCCGTTCTATACACAATTTACACCAATGACATTCAAAGTTCAGCAATCGATACAGTATCTGTAATCAAATACGCCGATGATACAGCCATTGTCGGCCTTGTTTCCAGTGACGACAGTCTCTATCACAGGACGACATCAGATTTCTACAAATGGTGCGGAGAGAACTACCTAATATTGAACATCACAAAAATGAAAGAAATGATTGTAGACTTCCGGAAGGAGAAACACAAGCTGACTGATTTGCACATAAACAACCAAATAATAGATCAAGTCTCGCAATATAAATATCTTGGCGTCACAATTACTGACAAACTGACTTGGTCTGACCACTGCCAAATCCTTTGTAAGAAAATGCACCAACGACTTTTCTGTCTTAATAAACTAAAAATATTTCACATAGAGAAAACCATTATGAATCTATTTTACTCGGCGACTGTTGGTAGCATCATAACCTTTGCAATCACCTGCTGGTATGGTAATACCACCACATTGAACAAACATCGGATAGACCGCCTAATAAACAAAGCCTCTCGTACTACACAGACAGAATTACCATCTCTTGCGGATATTTTCAGTTTAAGGTGCCTGTCTATGATTGATAAAATCCTCCAAGATCATGCACACCCGCTTCATGATAGTTACATAATATCTAGTCGAAGTGGTCGGCTTCTTTCTATAAGGGCAAGAACAGAGAGATTTAAGAACTCTTTTGTTCCACTGTCAGTGAGACTCTTTCAAAAGAATCATCTTTCAGCCAGGAAATACGATGGCTCAATAGCTGACTCCTAAATAATAGGCCTACTTTTTTCTTGTATGATAAATGGTATGAAAGTGTTCGTGAATGTCTATTGTGTTTGAGTACAAATGGTTCTTTAATATTGTTTTAGGTATGCTGAAAGACGGAATTTATGTAATCAAGTCAATTTTCCATTCATTTGGATCAATAAAGCAATCTTATCTTATCTTATCTTATGTAGGCATAGGCCTTTAGTTACTTTAAATTGTAACTTTTGTAGCAAAAGAAAATATTTTGTTAGGAAGAGCTTTAAAATGTTGCTTGAAAATAACTTGAAAATATTTTTTTTTTTTCTTAAATTTATAACAAGATGTGTAAATAATATATTCTAAGATTTCAGGAAGAATACAATTTAGATGCAAGTCAGTAAGTCAGAAAGATTTGGGTATGTCTGTTGTTAAGGGTTTATTTTCTTGCCATCAACAAATGTTAATACTTACTCTATTCAATTACTCATAGCTATAAAACATATATCATGAGTATAAATAACTTCTTCTGGTTGGTTCTTGCTTTTTGTCTTAATTATACAGACAACAAATTATATTATAATTTACTTCAAAACACTTGTTTCGAAGCTATATTATTTTAATTCACTTTGTATTCATCCCATAAGAAACAATTATATAAATCCTTTAAACAAAAAAGTTTGTCTAAAGTCCAATTCTATAGTAAAACACAACCGATAATATTTAATTTTACGTCTTTCTTCTTTCATTTCCAGAAGTTAAGTGACATTCTAGTCAAACACAAATGACCAATCTCTCGATCTCTCTTTTTTCACGAATAAAACATGATTCACATTTTAAGCAAGAATCATAATATAACTACGCAGTTTCAAACAAAAACAATCATGATTGATTTAAAAATGACATAACATGATTGACATCCCACATAACTTGTTCTTTTTGATAGTTTACTTATTTATATTGGTTATTTCCCTTTGACTATATATTGAATTAGTACATTAATTATTAAATACTAATCTGTCTAAAAAATGTAAGAATTTAGATATGTGAGTGATTTCTCTTTTTAAATATAAGGGTATGAAATTACCTGAAACATTCCTTTCTTGTCCATATAGTGAGCCCAGAAGCATATGATGATAAACAAAACATAGAGTCCAATCAGAACACCAAACACAATGCCCTGGGCTTTAATGTCAAACTTACTGAACACAGAACCAAAGTGAATTGTATTTGGTTGAAAGTTAAAGGAAACTGCACTAATTATTTCTTTGCCGTCCTGACATATGCAGACTATATCTCCATTTGCTTTCATTAACTGCAACAGTATAATAAAATTGTATTTCAAACATAAAAAACCAAGAGAAGTTTGAAGAAGAGTTAATCAATATAATATCTTTATTATATGTTTTATATTTGAACTTTCAAATATCATCTGCAATTGTTGGAATGCAAGTGTTAAAATTGTTGATACACTCAAATGTAAGCAAAAAGATACAACCTAAATTAAAGCTAAGTTAATAGAAACATTATTTGTTTTTCTCTGTAAGTGTCAAACAATAGATGACAAATTTTTAATGTCAAAGATTAATATGCTTTAATTCTCACAAAATTGTGATAAAGATTGTTAAGTAATGGAGGACATATTTTATATATGACCCTCATTTGGTGATTGAAGTTATAACATATTAGTTATAACATATAACATCTACCTTGTGTTTTGTAAGCTATTATTTTGAGTCTCAATTTCGTTCTGTCAGATAATTAATTATATGATCGATAACAATATCTTATTGGGTTACTTGATATCAGATATAACTATTTTCTTAATCTAATTAATTATTTTACTATTTTACATAAAACTTTTTTTTACTAACCCTTGTACAGCAAAATATCACTGCAATGTGTCACAAATGTTTTTACCCACAATGGTCTCTTTTATTATTTTTTTTGCCATATTGTAATGACTTTAAACATAAATTCATAAAATCAAGCCCAGCCATTTTTAAAATAAGATAAGCTTACAGAGGTATATCGAATCTGTTTTAGTTATCTTTAAACATTTAACAAGAAATATTATTCCACATCAACCTTTTAGAATTTTTATGACCAATAAAGAAATATTTGATTTATTTGTAATTATTTATTTTACAGCTACAGATCTGCAAAACTAAGAAAACTGACTAGTGCTTTTAACTTATTGAACATTAGTTATTTTTATATTTTACATATTACCTTACACTGATCTGTAACCCAGTCTTTCAGAGTATCATTCCATGAGAAACAAGAGGATGTAGTAACACCAAATGAGTACCCATCTTGTAGATTATATGACACTATACAAAAATATAAAATTGTAATTAGACTAGTCATTATGCAAGCAGCAACAATTTTTATGAATTTATTATATGTCATTTGAAAAGTTTAACATTTTCTAAAGTATTAATTTTAGTTTTATGTTAAAAAATGATTTTTTAATTGATGGAGGATGTTGAAATACAACAGAAAACCTTAATCCTGGAGATATTGAAATATCTGATAGGCCTATAGACTACGTACTTACTACAAGCCCCATTGAGGCCAATATTTCAGGTGTTTTTAAAGCTTATTGGAAATTAAACTAACAGTAATTTGTAACACAATAGTAAACAAACTAGGTAATAATGTATTGTAGCATAAACAAAAATCTAAGAGAAATCAAAACGCTCTATAAAGTATTCAATGGTATATTAGGCCTACCTGATCTTTTCTGTATTTTGGATTTTAGCTTTACATTGGTTTCATCTGAAATATGTAAATGATAAGCTATCATAATTGAAAATATTCCTTTCATCAAACAAACGATAAAAAAACAACACTTCCAAGATATAAGGTTTAAAAATGAGATGTTGTGAAATATTTTAGCCCATCTTTCTGAATGTTTATTGTAAAAACACTTAAACTAATCAGAACTGAATTGTAATTATGGACGGTTTTGATTCTTGGTTGCTTTTGTCTTCCACCGGGAAAAGGGGGATGGGGATGGGATCGAGGGCACATGACTTGAGGGCAGACCTGATGATGACTCGCCTCACCTCGTCCTCGGTTACAGGCAGGAATCCATCAAATGATTCCGTCTGCCCAGCGTCCTCCGAGAACGGTGAGGAAGGTGTAGGGGACACGCTGTCTAGCTGTCACTGCCCCCCATGCAGTGCTGGATAGGTGTTTTATAATGTTTAGCCTTTTTTCTTTTAAGTCGGCCATGAAGTTTTTTAAGGAGAGTTTTTTATCAAGTTTCACGCCCAGGTAAGGGAGAGCGGGGCTTGTTGTCATGGCGGGTAAGTTGTCATAGTGACTGTTTCGGAACGTTAATTTTAGCTAGATTGATGCTGTCATCATTTGGTATTATTTAAAGGACATATAATTATGATTGTTATAATTGATTTTAATAAATTGGCGTTAATAGTTTTTTTTCAAAATTAAAAAATGACAAAATCATCCTTTTGAGTAACTTTTTAAAATTGTTGTTTATCGTACACTACATTGACAATAGCTATTCTTTGACCTTTTTTTTTTGATAATATTGTAGTGTTGGGATCCTTTATGTTGATGAGCTAGTCAGTTGTCAGTCTTACATCAAGGATAAAAAGTTATTTAGGTCAAAGCTTCCTCTACCCTATGTGGGGCAAGTTGTCATATACACAAATCACCCTTAAACTACTTTTTTATTTTTACATTACTAAACTTATAAAATTAATGTTAGCAGCGTATGCAATGCTTATTATTTCCAACATTTGAATCAATGATGTATTAATAAAATAATATTTTGATTTACCAGTATAGACCTAAATTTCTAATAAGTTTAATACCATTAATAGACCATAAAGCACTATTGAATGTTTTTTTAAATATCTAAAATTATGAAAATAACCATAAAAAAGATTATCAAGTATTTACATTATCAGAGCTAGCATTTTGGATAGTAAATATAAAAAATATCAAGTAAAAATAAAAGTGCTAAAAACACAATTTTCAAACACAGGTGCCTGTAGCCTTTCATTGTGTGAACAAGTATGATTATTGAAGTTTTTTCAAAAGTATTATAAATAAAATTATTGTTTTCTTCATTCAGAGTAGATTTTATAAAGTTTTCTCAATTCATTTGGCATTATAAGCCTACATCTTAAACAAAACATTATCATGACAACTTGCCCCTCAATAGACGACAACTTGCCCCACTCATGGGGCAAGTTTTCATACCACGGGGCCTTCCGAAAAAGTGGTCATATTTATTTCTGGAATAGTTTAAAGATGTATAAAGATACATATTTATTTCTGGAATAGTTTAAAGATGTATAAAGCTACATATTTATTTCTGGAATAGTTTAAAGATGTATAAAGCTACTTTCTAAGTAACTATGAAAATAAACTTCTAAATAATATAGATTTTACAAAAATTGACCCATTTGTTTTTTTAATATGAAATAAAATATAAAAAGTATGATAACTAGCCACGCTCTCCCCTATATTGGGTTTTTCTTCTTTTTTTTTTAACAGGATAGAATCTAGTTTTAGGTTATATATTCTTGTGGCTGTTCCTTTGCTGTGGCTAAAGATGGTGTACACTGTTTTATCTTTATTTATATTCATTTTCCAAAGCTTAGTATAGGTTGAGAATGTGAGCAGGGCTTTGTTTAGTTTGGTTCTAGTTAAAACTGGATATTTTTCTGTTGTCCAAATTAGAAGTTCATCTGCATTACACTGCTTTGTTTACTGTGATTAGATTAGGTAGGTCATTGATGAATATTAGGAAGAGGGTGAAACTTAGGGCTGATCCTTGAGGGAATCCTTTCTCCAGGGACTTTTTTTCAGAAAATAGTCTGGATGGTTCTGTTTTGGAGGAAGGCTTTTATCCACTGATACACTTTCCCATGTATTCCCATCTTCCTTAACTTTATAAATAGTCCTAATTTCCATACTCTATCGTATGCTTGCTGAAGGTCGATGAAGACAGCGGTGTTATGCTTGCTGTTTTGGAAGCCTTCTACTGTTTCTTGCATGAATCTGTACAGATGGTCTTCAGTTCTGCTTGCTTTCCTAAATCCTGTCTGTGTTTTGTGCAGTGATTTTGTGCACTCCAGCCACCAGTATAACCTAGCATGGACTTCTTTGAACAACAAAAGCCTAACCAAAACATCTAACCCGCTAGAACTTAAAGTAGGTGCACTAGAAACCATTGAAAGCTATACGGATACAGCCATCCACATCTATACAGATGGCTCAGCATTTAAAGCCACAATAAATGCTGGACTATGCGCTTAACTGACCTTCCCTGATAAAAAATGCCTAGAGATAAGTGCACCATGTGGGAACTATTGCACAAACTTTCAAGCATAAGTAGATGCTATGATTATTGCCCTTGAGACAGTAGAACATAAATATAACACCAAACATCTTGCCCCATCAGATATAGTCATCTTCACCAACTCTCAATCAGCACTTTAAACAGTAGCAAGCGAAATCTCACCAAGCTTGAAAGAAATCACCCTATTAGAACACACTCTGGACTACCTAATAAGCACATACAACATCAACATATCTCTACAATGGATCCCAGGACATATTGGCATACCAGGAAATGAAAAAGCTGACAGACTGGCTAGAAAGGGAGCTAGAATGGACCAATATAAAAGACCTGTCAGCTACAATACAGTGTGCAACATGCAACAAAATAACTTTAAGGAGAAATGGCTAAATCAATGGGCTCAGGGAACAACTGGAAGAAAAATGTACAAAGAAATGAACCAGCCCAACAAACAAGACAACATAAAGTTCCTCCCCCGCAAAGAAGAATGCACTATATTCCAGTTGAGAACAGGACATATAGCATTCAACTCACACCTAAATAGAATAAACCCAACTCACCCACCTAACTGCAGACTTTGCCCCTACCTGCTCACAAGAAACTGTGGACCACCTCCTGCTTGAATGCCCTGAGCTAACCTACCTCAGATACACCTCAACCTACCTTTACCAACACAGTATTGCACAACTGAAAAATACATGTAAATATGTTTGTCTGGCATTGACTGCAAGAGAGTGAACAGCTCTGCAGACTGGCTAATAGAAGAAACAGTACCGGTAATTAAGGAAATCAACAATACCTGTTTTTTTCATCCAACTGTTTAGCTTCAATACCAAAATTTTAAGTTTTACAATAAGAAAAGTAATATACTAATGTGTTTTCCCCTCTCTCATTTTTATTAATGGATTGATACATACTCAAAAAAGGTTTTAATCCAATATAAATTATTCCTGAAGTTGTAAATGTATTTGGTGGAAAGCAAATCTCTTCACAGGGTTTGAACATATCAGAAGTCAACTCTTTTCTAAAAAAAAAAATAATAAATAAATAAATATTTAAAAAAATAATATATTATACACAAACTTTTTCAACAACAATACAATAAAAGATGTTATATTTGTAATAAAAACTTTTATAATTACTAATAAGCGCTGTATAATATTGCTGCAAATTTTTTTTCATTGAAATTGAAATGTTAAAAGTGCAGATTTAATGGTTTCTATCCAATTACCTGATATCAAATACTAAATCAGTTGGCTCAAAATTCATTTTCATGTACAGAGTGTAGGATATCAGTGGATTGAATGGACGAATTTTTAAGCAAATATGTAAATGAGTCTCCCTAAAAAATGAAGAAAAAGAAAATAAATGTTTATATTTGATGTAAGATTGTAAAGTCACAGGCCAAGTTCACTGGATAGAGACTGTTTTTTAATCTATAACCCTTATTAATGTGGTGGTCATTGGAAAATGATGATCATTACAGGCTAAGGCATAAAGAACACAGACATGCCTAAAATAAAATTGTTAAAGTCCTTTGCATGACTTTAATTTACTATGTGACTTCTTAAACAACAAATTGGTATCAAATTAAAGGTTTCTACATTATTTACATAATGATTAAATAAACTATACATATAATATATAGGCCTATTACCAGATTTTTAATTTAAAAATAACTATTGATTGCTTACTTAATTAAAGGTTAAGGTTTTATATTGAGACATTATGTTAATATATGTAATTCATGTTTTAATATGAACTACTACTAGATGATTGTGTATATTATAAATGATATTTAGTTTCTTTTCCTGGTGACCATGATTAACACATTATTAACAAAAATAGAAAATATTTTTTTTTATAAAAAGCACCGCTCTCTTATATCTAATTTCTCTACTTTTCACTAAAAATAAAACAAATATTTGGTGATGTATTCAAAACTAAACTCTTACGGATATTCAAACTGGTGGTAAAACATTTGCGAGGCATCACCCTCAATAAACTTGGGGGTAACAGCTGTTAAATTTTCACTGAAGGTACAGTTGCTCTCTTCTGTTTCATGTATGACTCTAGGGCTGTTTAAGTTTAGCTTGACACCATCTTTATCATCTACAGAGCCAATAATAATATCTGCATTTATAAACCTTGAGTTGGAACCCTGTATGAATATATTCTTAGTCTTGACAGCCTGACAAAGATATCAAATATAGGAAAAGTTAAGTTTATATCAAAGCTTAAATCTTTAAAAAAAAGATAAAGTTTGGGGTAGGGGGTATAAAGAATATATTTTTTAAAGACCTACATATTAGATTAAATAGTTGCCTGAAGGTCTTGGGTTTGAAACCAGGTTAGATACCAGGATTTTTTCTCTGATTTGGTATTATGAAAGATTTCTGACATTAGTTGTAAAAAAAGGCCACTGGGCATTTGACCGTATAATTCCCTTTTATACTGTGTCTATGGAAACTGAGGGATGTCACTTTACCAACAAAAAGAGATACTTTCCATTTTACAAGACGATTAATTTTCTTAAATCATCAGTGAATCAAATTACTGGTAAGTAACTAGCAAGTAACTTACCTTAACAACCATAGGGGATAAACTTTCACTTTTGACATCATCAAATGTGAACCCTAAAGGTGGGCTGTACTCTGATTGATTCTTTATATCACCTATAGTTGTCTTTTGTGTTCTCATTGTGTAGCTCTGTTTAGATTTATTGTAGTTTCCTGTGGGGTCTTCCATCTTTGGAAGTATACTCAGCAGCCCATCCCAAGATGATGTAATATTATTGATGATGCCTTCAACCTATGAAAATTCAAATTTAAAGAAAATACCTGTTGGGCAACATTTTAACTTGATTGCTTTGTTCGGCTTGGTTTGTGGTTATTACAGAATTAGGCATGGGCGCCCGCAAGGCAGGGGGCACCCCCCTGGATCTTTCCCCCACCCCCCCCCCACCCCCGATTGATTGATAAAAAAAATTTTTTGACAAAATTTGACAAACAAATTACTATTAAAACATTTAAAATTCATTGTAACAACTGCGACTCCTTCCATTGTCATATATAGATATCATTATCTTTGGGGATGCACCCCCCTGTGCTGCACTAATTATTTGGACCGTCGATCGCACATCATAGCTTACGCTTGAAGATGTGTGTTTTAGCTTCTCCTTGGAGATGTGAGTTCTATGTTTAGCCTTGAGTTGTGCATCCTAGCTTGTGCTGCACAGGGAAAGTGGACACATGTTTAAAGCTAAACTTTTCTTTCCAGTTTTTACTGTTTGCGATACGAGTGCTACGTTGAGTTGATTTCGTTTAAAAGTTATTTTAAGATAGTTTCGGAAAATAGTGTGGACTTTTTGTTTTTGTTAAAAGTTTTGGGTATGTATGCATTTCCAATGTTTTAATAATTTTAGCCCGAAAATTGATAAAAGAAAACATTTGTCTGGCAAAAGAATTGATAAAATCCGGCATAATTAGGCTAAGTTTCTGTTGGTGTCGAAAATATTAAAAAATTAACCGTCAACTTATTATATTTGATCCTAGCTTCTATTTTGCTCTTGGCTCATAAATTGTAGAAAACATCCAAAGCGAATGGAAATTGTCTTTGAAGCCGCCGACAGAGTTATAAGGTCTCTTTAGAAAAACCGAACGATAGGTAACGATAGGTTTGAGCTCAGGGGGGGGGGGGGGACTCCCAAGCTCTGATGATGATTGTCCATCGCTTGTGAAGAGGATGATCGTTTGTCAGTGTCATAGTTGCTTATGGGTACGAAGATGGCTGGTGAGGCCTATTCTTGCCCGAAAAAGTTTGCTGCAGTTGGGGCATGGATGCGACCGGCAGTAGAGGGGCTGTCTTTTCTGGACTTTCTTAGTTGACGTTTTGCATTTGCGACCCTTTGCCTTTTTTCCTCATGAGCTGCTGCTCCATTGGCGGTTATGCCTCGCCAAGAGGATTGGTCCTCAACCAGTCATTCCCAATGGTTTGGATCAATTTCCAGATTTTTTAGGGAGGCCTTCAGTATGTCTTTATACCTCTTCTTCTGCCCTCCTCGCGATCGCTTTCCTTCGACTAGTTCACCATAGAAGATTTTTTTGGGCAGTCGTACTTCTGGCATGCGCACACCATCTGAGCTTGGCTTTTGCCAGTTGGGTGTACATGCTTGGCAAGCCGGTCCGCGCGAGGACCTCAGTGTCTGGGACCCTGTCCTGCCACCTGACCCGTGTCAGCATTCGTAAGCAGCTCGGAAGTGATTTAGCTTCCTGGCGTAACGGCTATACACGGTCCAGGTTTCACAACCGTAGAGAAGAATTGGTAGAACGGCAGCTTAATAGACTTTAAGTTTGGTTTGCAGCTTAATGCCTCTCCGATTCCAAACATTAGACCGCAGTCTACCAAAGAAGGAACCGGCTCTGGCTATCCGGAGATTTACTTCATCGTCTTTATGTACAGGCTGGGAGAGGGTATTGCCGAGGTATGTGAACCTGTCAACATTATTTAGCTTTAGTCCATTTACAGTGATGGAAGGTTCAGTGTGCTCGCATCCAGGTTGAGATAGTTAAGCCGAAGTTGGTGCATGCCGCTGAGAACAGGTCCATACTGCGCTGCATGTCTGCCTCCGAGGAGGCTATCAGGGAGCAGTCATCTGCAAACAAAAAGTCCCGTATTGTCTCAATGCGGGTCATAGATTTGGCCTGCAGTCTCCTTAGATTGAACAGCTTACCATCAAAGCGGTACCGGAGTTTGATCCCTACATCACTGTCTTTGAAGGCCTCCAAAAGCATGGCTGAGAACATGCGGCTAAAGAGTGTAGGGGCCAAGACACATCCCTGCTTTACACCGTTAGTACGGTAACCTGGAAGGGTTTTGAAAAGCTGCCCTGGTCTTGGACTCTGGCGAGCATGCCGTCGTGGAGTTGCCTGACCATTTCGATGAAGGTTTCAGGGCATCCAAATTTGACCATGATTCTCCAGAGTCATTCGCGGCTGACTGTGTCATATGCCTTAGTCAGGTCTACAAAAGTGGCGTAGAGAGTACATGTTGTTCCTGGCATTTCTCTTGCATTTGGCGGGCAGCGAAGATCATGTCAATGGTTCCTCTCTCCTTCCTGAAACCGCACTGGCTCTCAGGCAATAGACCCTGGTCGAAGAGAGCTGTAAGTCTGTTTCAGAGTATCCTTGCAAGGATTTTGCCAGCGATGCACAGAAGCGATATCCCCCTATGGTTGTCGCATGCTTGCCGATTGCCCTTCCGTTTGTAGAGGTGGATGATGGATGCATTTTGGAATTCCCGTGGGACTTTTTTTTTTGTTTCCACATCTCGCAGAACATGGCCGTGAGTTTTTCAACCAGTTTGTGTCCACCTGATTTATATATTTCGGAAGGAATGGAGTCAGCTCCAGGAGCCTTGTCGCTAGACAGGAGATCAATGGCCTTTTTTGTTTCCAGCTCTGATGGAGGCTCAGCCATTCCCTGATTTATGATATCTGTGGCAGTCGATTGATCGTCTCATCACTGATGGTAGAGGGCATGTTGAGGACACAGATGAAGTATTCTGCCCAACGAGCCAGAATATTTTCTTTAGAACTATAGGTACAGGCATCCAGGCACCGGGTGGTTCTTGAGACGGGTTGCAGCGTCCATTGCTTTCTCCCCACCGAGACCCCGCGGCCTCTCGGCAGAGCAATGGATCTCGGACCCGCTGCGGGGGCCGTCCCCCATGCGTTCGCCCGCCTGTGTATTCTTAATGGAAACGTATCGACGGTTTACACACTACGACACGATGAGGCCCATGGGTACAGTAGTGCGCGGCCGACAGAAGAAAAGGTGGTAGTAAAATATACAATAATGAATCAGGGTGTCCTTCAATGGCGCCCAAACTGCAGCACAAAATCGTGACCAGTGGCGAGTGATGACACAGGAGTCAATAATGGTCCTCTCAGAGACCAACCCACGGGTTAAGGAACGGGTGATGATGAAGAAACCATTTGAATCCAGAAAAAAAACCTACATGGACATTTAAAATGAGTTATCTAAAAAGCGAATAGAATTATTTTAAAAAAATCATTTTTATTAAAAATCGTATCTAAAAACTATGATCTATTTCTTAAATTTAAGCGTAGCTTCAATATTTAACACTCTAAACATCAACGTAAAAACAAAAAATACATTTTATTTGTAAAAAAAAAGACTTTATTTAAAAAAAAAAAACCGAGCAGGCTACTAGCTACTATCCCATAAATGGGACGTTTTACACGTGGGCATTCGTTGCTACTGTCCTGCTTGTGGGACGCTTGTTTGACACTTGATAAAACGAAGTCAATAGGTTTTTTTATGATTTCTATTGATTAATAATGATATTAATAGATAAATGATGGAATTACATATTTCATGTGGTTTTATATCAAAATGTAATCATTTTTGATAAATGTGTAGGTCTACTTACTTATAATTTTGACATTGTTTATTTTTTCATCAATTTTTACAAGTTGAAAGGTCAAGGTCATGTAAATCTTTTTAAAAGTACAATTTTGTTCGAAAAGCATAGTTATAATTAAAGTCTATCTATCATACAATGCAAAAAAACAAATTTTTTGTATTTATAAGACATATACTTATTAAAAAGGAATTTTTTTTTACGAAGTGTCCCATAAGTGGGACGCTAGCAGAAAATGGGTCAAAACATTACTAAAAATATTTTGCCCCCCCCCCCCCTAGAAAATTTCCTGCGCCCATGGAATTAGGCCCTATGTTCTAAATCCAGGAAAGAAAAGAGTAGGCCTAGGCCTACCTAGCTTTTGAGGATTTATGCAAGAGAAATGGAAATGCATTAAATATGTATAAATATGTATAAGTATATGTAGGCCTAGGCTATACATGTAGGCCTACCGGTGTGTATTTCATGTATATTTAGCCTATGTCATAAAATCCAATTGATGAGTTTACATGGATTTCATGTTCATTCAATCCAGATTTTAGTTAAACTTTTAGTTTTAGTTTAGCTGGATATATAACTGGGAATCAATTAGAAAAGTTTGAAGGTGATGATGCCCCTTGGTGGGGTATCAAATAAAAAATGTAAAAGAAATATTATTGCCCTTGTTATTTTGTCAATTAGGCCCTACATACTCAAAAAAATATCATTATGAAATTGGGAATTATCAAAACAATGAATTACAAAAGGAAATAAAATTGTGAACTATAATAAACAGCCCCAAGAAACAAAGTTTGTCAAATACCCATAGTTGATTTAGCCTATATGCATTTTTGAAATGCTTTAGCCTTCTGAAGAATTTGCCTTTTACCACACACAAGAAAAAAGACATTAAAAGATCTATAGACCTAAAAGGATTTAAAAAAAAAAAGAAAGATATGTCAGCTGGGTATATTCTATATGGATTTGAAAATGGGCACCATAGAATGAAGGTTGAGATGATTTAAATGTGATTGAAAGATCAATGACAGAATTGCTTATAATAAATGTAATTTTTAGGGCACAGACTATGGAATATGACTTGTCATTGATTATAATTAAGCTTGCATATTTTTTTTTAAGTAAATAAAATAGATTATTTAAAAAATACATCAATTTTCTTTCTTCAAAACATACGAGAAATTTTAAATTGGGATAACTATAGGCCTATATTATTATTTAACAAAGTTTTGAAATCATATAAATGGATTTGTTTTTGTTTATATTTATTTTATTAAATAAAAAAATGTAGGCCTATATGTATTATTTTAGAATTAATTAGTAATAAGCCTATTGGTCTACTTTTCTATAGAAAAAAAAAAATTTACTAAACTTTATAAAATTGTGATTAGAATACATTAAAATTTTAAAAATCAAATTAAGCAAAATATGATTTAAATAATAAAAATCTGAGTTAATTTTAAATTTATGATTTCTTATCAACCTAATTTTTATATTAACAGTTATGTTGACCTAATATTTTACTTTAATATCTTTTATTATATGTGGATAAAAAAAATACATTTTTAAATGATGAGAGCAAAATAACTTTCAATTTTTAAACAATCCAATGTAGCCTAAATAAAAATAATTTGTTTTAAATTTTTTGCTTTTTTTTTTCTTTATTTTCATTTTCAACCCATGATAAAGTGTAATGAAAAAAATCAAGTAAAAACACATTTTTAGGGGTCGAGTTAGGGGCTGAATATGTGACAAAATGTGTTGCCAGTAGTAACAGCTCAATAGAATGCTATAAGCCTTACAAAGATTTTTCCAGAAGAAAAAAAATAGGTTTAATAAAGCCTAAAGGATATAAAAAATAAAAGATGAATTGTGCAAAGTAAAAAAAGTTACTTTTACCTGAAGTGATTTCTCATAAATTTGTAATCTCATTTTTTTTGTCTCAGTTTCAATATAATTCTTAGTTTCAAGAACAGTAAAACCCTTTTCTTCTGCTCTTTTTCTGGTGTCAGCAAAAAACTGATCTGTATCTACAGCTTGACACTGGATGATATTGTGTATTACGTCTGCTATTTCTTCAATTTGGATATTCAACAAAAAAAAACAACAGTCAACAGTGTAGGCCTACTTATGTTAACAGGTTTTATCAATTTATTAAAATGTATCATTCTCTATCAATCAACCTAAAAAAGATATTTCTTTATATGCATCACACACAAACTAACATATTATGCAGTAAAACCTCAATGAAATAGTCTAGTGATGACGAAAGGTTCCTGCTAACTTATTCCCTTACAAGCTTCTCATTTTGTTCGACCCATTTCCTTGACTCCAATGAGTCCTTTTAGTTTTCATAACTCTTTATCATTTTCTCAACAATTATTTTTTGTAGACTACGGTAAATATAATTTAAAAAAAAACAATTTTCATGATCTAAAATATATCTTGAAATGATCTTAAAATATACCTTCAAGGCAACGGTTGAGATCAGGCAATTTAGCATCCAAGTTTTGGACTTTGGTAGTTAGACGATATATAGCTGTTGAAGCTGTTTCCTGAATTTCAAATTAAAGTTATAAATGCATGCGATTTAGTAAAAATCCATTTAAATTCCTTTGTAACATTATATATTCAAAGTGTAATACTGGTTGATTAAAAATAGTAGACTACAATGACATAACACAAAGGTAGTATTATGATCCACATCTGCAGAGGCTCTGATGAGTTTTTGGGGCGAGAGGAGGGGCATGTGTTTTGAACTATTTGATAATCAAACATAACGCTAAACATTGGACTTATGCCTATCAATGTTACTTCAGAAGACAAAGAATAATCCAATTAATTATTGAAAATTTACAAGGAACAGAAATAACTTCTTTTAGTTACCGTAGAATTAGGTGTCATTAGTTTTGTGTCATTTGTCAGCACTGACATGGAATTGGCCAATATCTGGATTTCTTCAGGGGCTCTGGCATCAAATTCATGTATAATACCTCCAACAATGTCCACAAAATCAGTAGCTGTCTGAGTAAATGCAGAATTATATTTTTGCATTAAACTGGACACTCGATCACTGCCAAGTTCAACTGTTTTTTTTTTATAATATTTTTTTTATGACTAACCACCTATACTTTTGTGAATACACTAATAGTTATTCTTTTAAAAGTTTTATACTCAACTTTTTATAATTGATAACGATAAAAGTACATGCAAAATAGAAATACCTTAATAAATACACCTGAATTATCCTTATCAATCTTCACAGAACTCATGGTTGTGGTGGTAGTTGTTGTGGTAACAGAATCAAGAATGATGGCCTTGTTCTTTAGGATAAATAACACCACAATTTAAAGTTTAATCAAACTGTCCACAAATAAATAGATTTAAAAAAATAATAATTTTATAGTGAAACATGAGAATTTAAATTGATTAGAAATTTTTTTTTTTTATACAACATAAAAGAAATTCATAAAAGATATAAAATGTATGAATCTATGTTTGGATAAACAATCCTTGAATAATATAAACCCAAATTTATGCATGTGTATATTATGAATGACTTACTAAAGCTGATAATGATGCTGTCAGAGTTGCTGCCCTTTTGGCTACTTTTAAAGAATCTCTGACACTTCTACTGGAATTCATTTTCTTCATTATATCTTCATTAATATTACTAGTTGAAGTACTTTGCTGTTGATATTTCGGTTTGACCTGTTTTGAACACACAAAAATGGATGATGTAATCCTAATTCTTAGAGTGTAACTGCAAGTAATGATAATGCAAGGATTTAGTGTTACTATATAGAGTACTACTGATAACTTGCTTCCTAATGTTTTTATCTATAAAAGTAATTTTTTAATCTATAAATTGTAAAAGAGTGTAAAAGGTAAAATAGCAATGTTAAGAACATGAGTCTTGAGCAATAAAATTAACTGACCTCAACTTGTAAAGTAACATTCACTTTAGTTCTGAATATGTCTATAATATAAATTACAACTTCACAAGACAGAGCTGAAGCAGGACATTCAGATAACATTGTTGAAGCCTGAATTTCACCTTTAGAAAAAAACAAAAAGCAGCATTTTAACAATAACATTTTAATTATATTCAAGTAAAACATTACTAATGCTTAATACCTTTTATAGTTCACCAGTTTCTGTGGCCTCGTTATGCATAGTGATTATGTGGCCAGTTAAATACCCAGCGGCCTTTACTTTTCCCCACTCACTGTCAGGTACCTGACCCTGGCATTTAACCTTACCTGGAACCCAATATATATGAGCTAATTTTTTACTGTTTATTCATTGATAAATGTACAATTTTCAATTATTTTATAAATATTGTTACATATTCTGCAAAAGAAAGTATTATGTAAAGTTAGCAACTCATATAAAAATATAATTTAAGATACAGAAAATACAAAAGTACCATTTCAAACCTGTATAGGACAGGGATTAGCAGGCATGGGACCAACATGAGCTACACTTTACTCAACACAGAGATGTATCTGGCACTCAGAGCCACATATGCCCAAATCAAGATATTGACCAAAATAAATTTTATTATAACATTTTAATAAATATTATTGGTGAAATACTTACTACCAAAATATACCAAATGAAATCCAGCAGAGGTCATCTGATAAATTGCATACTGTAATCCAAAGTTAGTATCAAAAGGGCTTCTTGTTGCATTTACGCCTTCGTCTCTCCAATCAGTGCAAGTGAAGGAAAAAACTGTATCTAAGGCTATACCTTTACAATAAATAAAGAAAATGTCAATGATTTAAGCTTATCTTCTATTTGATATTAGATAAACTTATCCAGTTTTAAATTGATATAGGTCTATATTTTTTTACTGCTATTTGATTCAAAATTTAGTAGGGGGAAAATGTTGTTGTTTTCTGAACTATATATACAATATTGAATAAGAAAAGTGTTTTTATCTTTTATGTGTTTATGAGTATTGTGACAGATTGTTGTGCTTTAGCAAAGCTAACCTGATAAAGGATGTACACTGCATGTTCCGTTGTAAGGTTTTTCATTTGTATAGATTACATGAATAGCTCTTGTCTGTGCATAGTTGCTAACTGTGACATCAATTATGATTTTATATAGCGTGGCTTCTTTCCACCAAGCATTATCCGTATCAAATCTGCTGCTGTTTTGATCTAAGGAATATATTACAGTCATATTGACCCCTGGACGTAGCCTAGAATTGAACAGGAAGTGAGAAAGAAATTGAGAGACAGACAAAGGCATAGATAGAAAAGAAAAACAGAGAGAGTGGAAAAGACAAAATTCAAGACAAAGTGAGAATTACATTAAAAAGGAGATAACCAAGAAAAATAGACAGAAAGAGGAAAAAGAAATAAAGAAGAAGAGATAGAGATAAAGTAGGAGAGAGAATGACGAAGATGAAAAGAAAAAAGAGAAAGTATTGTTAGAAAATACAATTTAGCTATCAGTTTACTATATTTCTGGCTATATTAATATAAATGTAACAAAATAAATATATTTAAATATGATTCAATATGTATTAGAATAGGGTCTACATTTTTATCTAAATATATAAATGTCTCATATTTTATTTTAAGAAGTAAGCTACTTTTTTCAAAAGGAACACAGAGAAACATTTAGAATATTTCAAAATATATATATATTTATTAATTTATTTTAATTTTAAAAAGTATTGGTAGCAGCAATAGAGTGCTGAATAATGTCATAAATTAAAGTTTCCCCCATCATTTAAAAAAGGAATTGCATTTGGTTTTTGGCTTTTGTGTTTATTTTGTCGGTTACAAATTACAATTTTCATATAGTACTATTTATGACAATTACCATATGTTATTAAAATAAATCAAATAAGTATGTTTTTAATTTTGTATTTAAAATGTCATCATTTAGTAAGTAATCTGCAGAATATGAATATGAAATCAATGTACAAAAAATTACATGAAGTTATCATAGTTCCCCAGTAACTATCATCAATTTTATGATACAACTCATTTAGTGAATCATATTCATAGACAGACCACCAATACTGGGAGTCAAATATGTCTCTATAAGTACAGCCAATGCAACTGATGTCTGCCGTGAACACAGTTCTGTCTTCAATGCTCAGCTTTCTATCACAGTTCCAGGTGCAGCTGAAATGTAGAAACTTTTTAGTGTGAATCAAGGTAGAGGTAGTTAGGTGGTTAATATGTACATTAAAAAGCTATTAGATAGATTTTATAGTCATTGGTTAGATCATTTGTTGTTGGTAAGATTGTTTGTTATTAGATAATTGCTGATTAGGCAGGTAGTTTAGGTGTATGTTACTTTGTAATAAGGGAAATTTCCATTTGTTCAGATTTTTTTAAAAAGTCTTATCTTTTGTTCTTACATTCATTATCTTAAAAATCTGATTTGGATGACTCACTTTATAAAGACATCAGCAATATTTTCTTGCACAATTTCAACAGCTTGTGTGGCGACTTCATTACGATCATCTTTGGTCACTTTAACCTCAAATAAATACACAGATCCTGCTTGCAAGACAGATGCATTCAAGGTTATCTTACCCACACGTAGCATATTAACACCCTTACATCTCTTTAGCGACTTCAGCCTCTCTCTGTAGTTTTTATAATTGTTATTATAGTCAGGCAGAGCGTAGCGAGTGATGTCATCCTTGTGTATGGTAGCATCGTAGCATGTCCAGGAAAAGGACAAGTCGCTCGCTTCTCCAGGTGGCAAGGGTGGGTCATAGGATAACGACTGAGCGTCCACGATCAAATCCTTTCTGACATTGTGTTGTCTAAAAAATCCTTTTGCAATTTCCGTCACAAGAGGCGCGCGTTCGACATTAAGGTACATCGTATCAGATTCTTTCTCTTTTTTGCCGATCACAGAAATATTAAGCTCAATTTTATACAGCCCAGGTAACTTAATAAAAATGAAGTCTAGGACTATGGCTTTGGGCTGGGTTATCACAACTTCAGTCCAATTGTAACTCGAATTATCTCCCTCCTTTCTCCAGACTCGCCATGTCATGTTAAACTGATCCGACTCGTTGCAAGCGCTCGTTCTCTCGGCCCTGCCGCTGACTTTAGGCAGCGTCGATAGCCAGGCCCTTAAAGGCCTTAACGGGGACTGCTCGTCGAGTGTGTAGCTCGCTTCGAACAGGTCGACGGTGGAGACGCAAGGCACATATGTTTCGAACTCGTAGATGATTTCTTCGGTGAAGCCGTACAGCGAAATTGTGGCCGTGGCTTTCTTCATGCCGACGTCAACGTATGTCACGTTAACATCCAACGTGTCCGTGTCGTTAGCAAATGTCATTGACATCATATCTGGACTCATTGAAAAACTAACTAATAGAGAATCGTCCCTTTTATAACGAACGAGTCTGAAAATTGTTGGTTCATTAACCCTGATCAATTTACGATGTTTGACGTGGTAGAAATCTACGAACGCTCCGATTCGAAGATAGAGTTGATATTGGCGAGTCTCGTTATATGAATCGAATGTTACATTGACTGAGTAGATTCCCCTTTTGGTGTAATTAAACCACACCAGTGTGGAGTTTTTCGAGAAGGCGGATGTCTTTATTGATTTGTTTGAATCGTTTGTTTTTACAGTAATGTGCAAATCTGAATATTCATCTTCTAGGTATTTGTGGGTAATTAGTACAGAGCCGTTGGCTGAGCCTGAGACGTATGGAACCTGATGGTTTACTACGCTTACAGAAGAATCATTCACTGGTGACACTATTCGAAAATTTGACTTTTCCATTACTGTTAGATAAAAAGGTAAACATGTTCAATTCTATAATTTCATAAATAGTTATATTTAAATAAAGAAATCAGCGCTGCTTTCCGTTAAGCTTGGGGGTATTTAGGGGCGGGGTTGTGTTTAAATCTAGGTCAAATCTAAGGCTTTTACCTAGGACTAGATTGTGTCCCTGGATCTATCCAGCTTTGATGGGTAGGCAACCTGACATTAGTTGTGCTGGCCTCATAGTCTCCTCGTGTGCCGTTGCTATGGAAACTGGTGAAGTCTGCTACACTTAACCCACAGGCCGTGACAAACCAACATAATACATACTTTACTGTATAGGCAGGTTTGTCTGGCTGACTTGTGTTTAAAAGGGGAGGGAAATGTTTAGGGGTTTACTAGCATAGATACTGTGAAGATGCATGGAAGGTAACACATAAATCGTATCTTGAATTGTTTGAAATAAGAATTGATACCCTTCTAAATTTAGCTACAACCCCCCCCCCCCCCATACTCATCTCCACGGAGCTCATAAAGCCTGCCGGAATAGCCAACATTACCTTAATGAAAGTTTTAATCGACACTTGACTTTTACATTATTTATGTATCTAGAAATCTTCCTTAAAAACTAGCTCCACCTACTAACACATTCTAACTCCACCTACTAACACCGTCTAACTCCACCTACTAACACCCTCTAACTCCACCTACTAACACCTTCTATTTATGTATCTAGAAATCTTCCTTAAAAACTAGCTCCACCTACTAACACATTCTAACTCCACCTGCTAACACCTTCTCACTCCACATACTAACACCTTCTAACTCCACCTACTAACACCTTCTAACTCCACCTACTAACACCTTCTAACTCCACCTACTAACACCTTCTAACTCCACCTACTAACACCTTCTAACTCCACCTACTAACACCCTCTAACTCCACCTACTAACACCTTCTAACTCCACCTACTAACACCTTCTAACTCCACCTACTAACACCTTCTAACTCCACCTACTAACACCTTCTAACTCCACCTACTAACACCTTCTAACTCCACCTACTAACACCTTCTAACTCCACCTATTAACACCTTCTTGCTCCACCTGCTAACACTTCTAACTCCACCTACTAACACCTTCTAACTCCACCTACTAACACCTTCTAACTCCACCTACTAACACCTTCTAACTCCACCTACTAACACCTTCTAACTCCACCTACTAACACCTTCTAACTCCACCTACTAACACCTTCTAACTCCACCTACTAACACCTTCTAACTCCACCTACTAACACCTTCTAACTCCACCTACTAACACCTTCTAACTCCACCTACTAACACCTTCTAGCTCCACCTACTAACACCTTCTAACTCCACCTACTAACACCTTCTTGCTCCACCTACTAACACCTTCTTGCTCCACCTGCTAACACCTTCTAACTCCACCTACTAACACCTTCTAACTCCACCTACTAACACCTTCTAACTCCACCTACTAACACCTTCTAACTCCACCTACTAACACCTTCTAACTCCACCTACTAACACCTTCTAACTCCACCTACTAACACCTTCTAACTCCACCTACTAACACCTTCTAACTCCACCTACTAACACCTTCTAACTCCACCCCCACACACCATCACTACCTTTACTTGTGAAAATCAGTGTTAAACATAATATATTATGTCAAGTCTTGCGGGAAGAATATGGCTAGCCACTAGATCAGGGCCGGCTAAAACTAATGGTAATACTCCCTTTTCTTATCTTATCCAGGGGCGCATTCAATAGGACTTGCAACTTGCAAGAAAACAGTGATTGTAATCAATGGACGAACTACTTTTTCAAAATAATCTTTTCAAAATGAGAGAGAGAGATGTAGACATGGATTGAGAGCGTACCACTTTTAACAACAGGCTAAGATGATGGGATTTCAAATCAAATGCGTAGTTTACCAAACAGGAGGGGGGAATTATCATCCTCTCCCAGTAGGAACTTTGAGGAGATTTGGTGCATGTGAGGGGTGGAGGTAATGTATTCAGAGCTTTTCCGGGGCGTCAGCGATCAATATGATCAGATGTGCACTAGACACCCAAACGTAATATTAAATATACCGCTTTTAGAATAGACTAAAACAGATGACAAAAATAAATGTCATTAATATAAAAGAAAGTAGGCTAGATATATATTGTTTATACACCTTGTGAAACAGGATTCAAGCATTTCACCGTGACACGGAAGCTTCCAATACGAGTGTAACTATAGATCGCAGTGTAGATATACGAGGTCTCCGGGTCAGGGGTCAGATCAACGTTGTACGAGTGCGTCACTTGTACTTTATCACCCCAATCAACTGTACAGTCCGGCTACAAGAAGGAATACATTTCAAAATATAGAGTTTAAAGACAACTTTTTTCCGCAAATGTTTTATCACAAGATCTTATATGAACAGTCATGACGTGACATTTAATACTTAAAAAAAAAATATATGTATACATAATTCATATCGTTAGAATAAAATGAGACGCAGTAGGTCAAGGAATAACTAACGCTCTGAAAATGTATCCTAATTCATTTTTCACATTATACATTATTAAACATCTCTTCCTGGGGTGGGGTGGGGTGGAGGTCGTCTGCGATTGTTCACAGGCCGTAAGGTGTCACAATAAATAGAAAGCATACCAGCGACTGACCAAATAAGTCAAGCTATCAAAGTGAATTAGTTAACTTGAATCCGGCGACTGTAGTTAAAACCATTCATTCTCCTAGACAGTTTACCATGCTAATTTTCCAATCTTATGTGGGCCTGATATTTGAAAGCCATGATATTTTAAAACTTGCACTTAACAGTAGGTCTGCCTGCCATCAAAGAATAAATGACTAAAAATAAGTACTTACATACACGGCATTCATTTGGAATAAAAGGGATCACAAGCTAAAATATTCCGAATGCCTCGTGGAGATTGACCCACGTTATTTTCGAGGGCCGGAAATCGTAGCCTACCTCTTTGAGTGCTTTCAGCATCTTAACCTTTTATGATTATCACCTCCTCTCGGGTCCACTTCACCCTTATTCTCACCCCCCCCCCCCCCCAAAAAAAAAAAAATTGGCCTTATTTAATTACACATTTCATTAATTACATAATATAATCCTGTATGTTAAGAATTAACCGTTTCGCATGAGCTGGCGTCCACCAGCACCGAATTTCATTCTCTAAAAGTCCATTGGGGGGGGGGGGGAGGCGAAGGGGGAGGGGCATTCACAATAAGAAATCGCATTACTATTGGGGTTGGAATCGGACATAAAAAAAATAATAATTTGGGACACGTGGAAAAGGTTTTAAAATTGTAAATAATCAAGCTTGTTATGTACATAATAGTAGCATATAACATACTATAGTCTAGACTCTAGACTTTAGACCTATTCTTGTTGTCTCTGTATGACTGTATTACGTACCCTGCTAGGTTTGATACGACTACAGTTCACGTCGATGACTTTCAAAGCTATTCCAACGACATCCTTCGGGTAAAATACACCTAAAGATCCTCTGTTGGGTGTCACTTCAAATTTCGAATCTGAAAACAGTGAGCGTTTTGACATAACAAAACCAAATTTAATTTTTTTTTTATTATTATTATTTCGGAGCCGTGTGAATTGTATGAGGGCTTGGCATACGTTGAAGGAAGGAATCTTTTGAATTTCGATGAAATAATTTTAAAACTTATCGTTTGTGTGTTACATATATTATTTCAGACGCTCAATAAACACAAACGCTAAATATGTTTAATGCATAGCGGTAGTTTGAGTCTATAATCTTGCATCAAGATAAGGGTTTAATATAATGTTACGTTGTTGGTTTTCTGGATTGATTTCAGCAAACAATTTTACGCCACTTTGCATTCCATGTGTTATTAATTAAGCAATGGTGAAATTTAATCGTAAGCATCCTTAGTACTACAGTTGTTTTTTTTTGTTGTATGTGTATTCGTCTCTCCTTTGTTATGTGTAATTAACTCCCTTTGTTCTGTCATGAACTTTATTACTTCGTGTGAGTCGGCGTGTTGTTGTTTTTTTATTTAAAAAACTTTTTCTAGACAGACTATTAAGAGAGATGGCCTTGTCTTCTCTTTTTAATCTATTTCTGGAAGTGTGTAGACTCCGTTTTTAGAATGTACCATACCATACCGGTAGGCCTACACATTTATTGTCGACATTGTTTCTTTCTTAGGATCTAATAAAGTATTCCCTTGTTAATATAAATACTGGGTGAAAGAGAAAGCAAGGTGGGTCGCTATTTTATTATGACATCATAATGGAAATGACTTATTAGTCTTTTGTGTTGTAAACAAGCCCGTGTAAATTACAGTTGAACGGCAACAAGTAAATTAAAACTCTGCCTTCTTGCTTATAGTAGGTTTTTCTGAACAAAAAGTAGTTATAAAAGTTACACATTTTTATCAGTTTGCTCCCTAGCTAATCAGAATAACGTTTTCAAGCACTTAACATATGGGTTAGGGTTATGTATATACATACGGGAAATAGGCAGATGGCCTCTCAGAAAGGAAAAAAAAATGTGTAGTAGGTCTATTATTTTTCTTGTCTCCTTTCCACTGCGCATGTTTCAACACCTCCGGGTTGCTAGGACTACCGTGGTCAGAGTAAAAAGTTAATTATGTGACTTTTTACTTTTTAAATAATTGTCTTTTTCATACCGTTTGATTAATTAGATTTGGTATCACCTTTACAGTTGTTTTCTTTGTTTTGTAGTTTAAATAATATGTATATATATATATATATTCGTACGGCTACGCGAAGTGAATCCTTTCAGGGAATAAAAATATAAAGAATTAAAAATGTAAATAAAAGTCGTTACAGTTTGTTTAATTGTTAGGCTATTTTTCTGTTGTGTTGTTGTTTTACGCTTTTTATCTTGACTACTTAACAAAACTGACAATCGGGAAAAAAATAACCTGTTATGTTCAAACTCTTGTTAATAATAACTAACCGTTTTGTTTAGGTTTGTTTGTTTCTTTTTTTTTTTTTGTTGTTGTTGTTTGTTTGTTTGTTTGTTTGACTCCAATAGTGTATTATATTGGTTGCTCATTTTAAATCAGGTCTTTTGTGTGATGCTGAAAAGAAAATCAATACCATATTATAGAGCTATTATTCATTGTGAACTGTGATGAGAAATGAATGTGCCTTACGTGCATTCCTGAATCAATGTGACTATGGAGACATAGTCTGTTATTGTTACAGCAATGAAATAATAACACGTACTTGCAATTGCTGTTGATTATATTATGATTTTTTTTTCTTTCATTTGACTCTTGTTCCACAGTCTGGCATGTGCAACCCACAGATGGCTATAAATTGGATTTCGTGTTAGGACTAGGGAGGATACACCCATAGTATCATTTAAGGGAGCAGCTAAGCATGTTGAAGTCCAAAAAAAAGATTTTACTTCAGGGCATCAATAAAAGAAAGGCAATAAAAGAAAGTCAGTGGACCCCGACTAAGTTAGGTCTAACCAACGTTTTCTTCTCTCGATATGTCCCAGTTAGATGTTGCACACTCTAGTATAGATCTAACTGATTCTATAAAGCTATATGGTACCGTTGGGCATGTCGAAAAATAATTGACGTATGACATCGTGATAGTCACACCATCCCATTCAAGGAGTTCTTAATTGAACTTTGCGTTACAATAACAGAATGGTAGAACAGGATAGGGACGCACTCTGGAGATTTGTGGCTGTCGTAATTAAATAGGAACTTCACAAACATTATTTACCTATAGTACTGGGTTCAATCGGGTACATCAATTCGAAATCGGAAGTAGTATCCAAAGTTTCGCCACATGCTGACATTGCCTTGACTAGGACTCTGTAGTTGCCCGGTAGGCTTGGTATAAATGTAATGACAGATGATTTGTCTGTGGTCGCAGCTATTGTAAAATCTACCACTTCGGGTGAATTTGGTGACTCTATGTAAGTCAGCTATAAAAAGAAATTTAATGAAATTAACTGCTTTTATATCAATAAAGAAGTAAGTTTCCCGTTAACATCGAGTTAATCTATTGATAAGTCTTAATGATTATGCATGCATGATTAACCTAAAAGTGTATCGTTATCACGAAGCAGGCCCCACGAGAGGGGGGGGGGTACAGCCGGTACGGCGTACCGGGACCCATGAGAGTTAAGGGGACCCATAAAACCCATGAATATTAACATTTAAAATTAAATTGGCAATTACGCAAGTATTTTTAATTGTTGCTATTAAGCTAAGAGGAGATGTCCCAAAACCTCCTACAATCTTACGTGGCGAAGGGGGCCCTTAATTTTGATATTCTTTGAATGTGTACTTGAATATTTTGTTAAATATGCATTGAAGCTTTTAGTTGTAATATAGGGCCTAATTATTTTCGATAGCATTTAGCAAACAGACTTAAATTAAATGATGACAAGACAGAGGCAATTATCTGTGGTTCTGATGTCAGTCTTTGGAAAAAAGGCTATTACTACGATCAAGGTTGGGGCTTCCGAGATAACGTTGTCCAACTCGGTTAGAGACCTTAGCCTTTTTATTGATAATAAAATATCAATGGTTCCTCAAAATGTGCTGTGGTTAAGGCTTGTTCGTCTCATCTACGCATCCTGGGTCAGCTGCGACCTCAACTCAATAGAAGGACGGCCAATACCGTAGCAGTCTCTCTTATCCAGTCAAGGTTGGATTATTGCAATAGATGCATGTGGGGTTTTCCCCAGAACCAGCTGCAGAGATTACAGAGAGTGCAGAACACCGCGGCGCGCATTGTTTAGGGGGTGAGGAGGCCAGATCATATCTCCGCAACACTAAGGGATCTCCACTGGCTCCCGGTGATAAAGCGAATAGAGCACAAAATTATGTCCATTACGTACGGATGCATAAAGTGCATTGCTCCTTCATATCTTCGAGAGCTTATATCAAGGCATGAACCATCTAGGGAACTGCGCTCTTCATCACAGTCACTCCTCAAAACTCCTAGTTTGGATGGACACAAAAAGAAGTACCTGGGAGTGCACATATTTGTATCAGTAGCGCCTTCTCTATGGAACAGTTTATCTCAGACACTGAAAGAGTCTGGGACAAGAGAAACTTTTTAAACGATCTTAAAGACCTTTCTCTTTGGCTAATGCATCTGTCACTGCAAATCAAACCCAGAGCGTACTAAGCATGTTAATTTAATAGCATGCATAGAAGCGCTATAAGAAATGCCCATTCTTATCTTATCTTCTTATCTCTTTTGTATTATTTTTCTCAAGGGACGATTACACATATAGACCTATGAGTCTTACAGGCTTACAGTTCTCCCTGTTAGCTTAGTAGCCTAGGCCTACATACTCTATATCACTGCATACTAGTACGGCAGTAAAAGCTAGTTAGTCGATCCGTTTACACTTTAATCTCCTGTGCGGTAGCCACGAGGGGAGGTTGAAGTTATCATACTTTTAGACAAATGTAAATACACATTATTCAGTTGCAGCCTCAAGAGGTGGAAAATACTGTCAAAGCTTCATGGCATTTCTAGCACCATAAGGTCAGATCGAATTGAAAGTGTAAAACCATTTGTAGCTCATCAACCAGTGGCTGAGTTGACTTTGGAAGATCTGTTAAAACTTAATCTTACTCCGAAAACCAGAAACGAAATCCATGAAATGTATAATATGTTATGTCGGTTCTTTCACTTGCATCATAATGTCATATCACAGTATACTAGTCCCTATTCACTTCTGCAACAAAGTCTTTCAAGCTTGTAATGCGACTATAGATATGGAAGTTGCAAACATAGAAAGCTTATAATATGCACAACTAGATCTTGGTGAAACAGTACAGTTGGAAAGCAATGTGGAATGCAGCTAAGCTCGTTGCAGTCCACCTGCAGATAGAAGTTCAATTGTTTAGGAACAGCAATACACCTGCCAGTAAAAAGAACAAGATTCCATGACGAGGATACAAAAACCTGATGAAAATGTGAATGAGATGAACAAAACAGAAGAATGCCCAAAAGAAGCCCACTTTCGAAAAAAACACATTATTTTCTGTTGTATTGGATAGTGTCGATAGTGTTATTGGAGGGCTTAGAGTTTACAGTTCGGTTCAATTGAGTCAAAGATATTTCTGACACAATCAGCTTTCTTTGGAACTACCAAAAGTTGTCAGAAGAAGACTTGAAGTATAAAGCTGCTAAGTTAGCAGAAAAGTATCTTAATAACATAAGTTGTGAAGACTTTCTTCGGGAAATAATTCACCTAACAATGTTTCACAATGTAAATGTTGGTAACGAACAGTTGGATGCATTGGAACTGTTAAATGCTTTGGCAAATTCCAAATTAGAAAATATTTTTAATAACATAAGTGTCAGTTCAAGGATGTCCTTTACATCACCAGCCACAGTAGCATTAGCAGAGAGGAGCTTCAGTAAACTTAAGCTCATCAAAAATTGCCTTAGGTCCATTATAAGTCAGGATCGCCTGAACAACTTGGCTAGGCTCAGTATTGAGTTTGGCATTGCAAGACAAATAAACTTTGACACGGTAATTCGTAGTTTTGCCAAGAAAAAGGCACGCAAGTTAAGGCAGCCATGTTTTAATAAAACTAGTCTTTTTCTTCTCTGTCTTTATTTATCATTCATGTAGGCATTTTGATGTATTTTCTGTTGACTATTTCTGTTCACCAAACAGTAAGCATTCAAAAGATGAATGATTTGGGTATATTTTTAAATAATTAGATAAATTCTGATCAATACTGAAGCGGAGGACCAATTAGATCTACAACAATTCAAACTAAGAACTATGTACTTGATTAATGTATTTTTGTAATAGACCTAGGCCTATAAGGCTGTGATTGAAATGATTACACTCTAATGGTAAATGGTAACACTTCAAGGCAGTTTCACAAAATGATCCACAAACCTCTTAAAAAGATTCATGATTTTTAAAACGTATGTAATACAAATAAATCATCAAGATATGACTAGTGTTAGACAAAAAATGGTGTTTGGGGGGGGGGGGGCACAAAAGATCTCGTACCAGCATCTTTTTTTGTTCATTGTATTAGTCGTGCTTTGAGCGAGGAAACTATGATGGTCCTTGGAACTAAATAGTGAAAACTAAATATTGATTTAAATCTAGCCTTAAGGTGCGAAACGTTAGCCCATTGAGAATTAGGAGGCGTAAGATGCACATGGTCACTCGCTGCAAGCTGCGAGCAATAGACACGGATGCTTTCTAAGAGGAGCTAGGCTGCCTCGATTCACGCTTAGGGTGATCCCTTTTCCAGTCCTGCCCTCTTCTTCAAACTGACTCTACGAAGCGAAGCGCGCGTGGCGTCTCTCTGGCCTCGAGGTCCACCGTCAGATCTTCAGGGAAAAGCGGCTCCTCATCAGGGAAGCCATTACTGCAGCCAAGCTCCTGCACTTCCAGACCGGCTAAAGCATGCCTCGTCGCTCAGGGATTTTGACTCCATCTTGTCCATCCTCCTCGGCTCTTCTACCTCCTCACCCCTCCCCATCACCCGCCCATATCTACCTTCTCCTACCTTCTCAGGCTCTCCACTCACCTGCTTTCAGCTTGTAACCGTTGACCTTATCAAGCGCAACATCACAAGGACCCCCATTAAGACCTGCGAGCTTGACCATCTGCCTGGCTTCCTGTTTACCAAGTAAGTGCTTGGACAAGCTTCTGCCGTTCATCACCGACATCATTAACACATCTGTTTCCATGGGTGCGGTCCCGGACTGCTTCAAATCCGCCATTGTCCGCCCACTCTTAAAGAAGCCCGGATGCGACATAAATGAGTGCAAGAATTCCCGCCCAGTATCCAACCTACCCTTCCTTTCCAAGATCCTGGAGCGTGTTATCCTAGGTCCTAGTTATCCTAGAAACCTTGTCTTGATCTTATTAACCTCGCGCGTAAGAACATCTGTGTGCTACGTAACGAAAAACTGGAATCGCCAATACTGCAGTATATTAACCGGACACTTCTGTCGATGCATAATTTAAGCAGTGGCTGGCAGACATTTTTGACGACATGGTTAGTTTCTAGACAATCTCATAGTGCTAGACCTATTTGTTTTATTTATTGATATTTCATAATGCTAGACCAACTTGTTTTATTTATTGATATTTCATAGTGCTAGACCTACTTGTTTTATTTATTGATATTTTAACCCGGTGATCATTAGGATGTTTTCTGACCTCAACACATTTATTTAATTATTGAATTTGGGTTTTGTTTTACAGTTTTCAAAGTAAATGAATATTATTGTGTAAACTTTGTTTGTGTAGCTTACATCATGTTTTATTCTCAGCAATTACGAAAAGTGTAATGTCTTTTTCAAAGATCAGAATATATTTTATTAGTGTCGCTTTAGTTGCGTCTGTTCTAATGTGTCCTGGCTTACGGCACTAAGTCTAGTTTTTCTTTTTCTCCATAACTTTAATATAACTTGTAACTACATATATGCGAATACATATAACGTAAATAATAAAAACGATACTAAGTATAACGGAAATAATTATAATACTACTACGTATAACGTAGTTAAAAAGATTAGATGAGAATGGGCATTTCTTATAGCGCTTCTATCCATAATATTAAATTAGCATGCGCATTGCGCTCTTGGTGTGATTTGTAGTGGCAGATGAATTAGCCAAAGAGAGAGGTCTTTAAGTTCTTTTTAAAAGATTCTCTTGTCCCAGATTCTCTCAGTGTCTGAGATAAACTGTTCCATAGAGAAGACGCAACAGATTCAAATGATCGCACTGTCAGGTACTTCATTCTGTGTCCATCCAAACTAGGAATTTGAGGAGTGACTGTGTTGAAGAGCGCAGTTCCCTAGATGGCTCAAGCCCTGATATAAGCATAGACTATAATATACATGGACCGCTTGCTTTAGTTTTTTATGATATTATCTTTTTTTTTTTTGCAATTGCCGATTCTAAATAAAGTAATTGTCATACAAGTTCCGTTTTATTAAATCGCATTTTTTTCGACTTTAAATGAATACTTGTTGGCCTATTAATCCTATTATCATTGACTATATAATAAGATGGACCGCCTGCTCTATTTTTAGAGCTTTTGTTCTTTTCCGTGCGCACACAACACTGATCTATAAATGTTTCCGTTCTGTACAACTTTCGACTTTAACTTTTCATTGAGAAAATCATAGCGATTAAATAAAACGGAACTTGTATATCAATAACTTTATTTTCTGTATAGCAATTACGTTATTTAGAATCTGGAATTCCGAAAATCAGTGTTTCAAGTCATCATATAGCAGAAATACTAAAGCAAGCGTTCCATGTATATTATAGTCTATAATATAAGCTCTCGAAGATAGGAAGGAGCAATGCTCTTTATGCAACAGTACGTAACGGACATACTTTTGTGCGTAGCGTAAATAAATATAACGTAACTATAAACATAGTTATGGTGGCGGGATAGGGTAAACCCTATCAATAGGAGATGTAAGGCACCCCCTTCCCTCCGCTAGCCTGCGGGACACCTCATGGGCAGGGGTGGAGTACCAGCTTAGCCCCCCCGATCAGGGTCACGTGACATCATGGAAGGCAGATGATGGATAGAAGTGGTGAGCAGCTGATAAAGATTTCAGGAACTGGTCACCGCTTCACCTGTGCTAGGCAGAGGATGCCACCTGAGGCACAATGGCTAGGACAACCCGCCCAGTATGGGAGCTGCCCTCACAGAAAGCAATTGCAACCTACTGTGAGTAATGACTGCAAAGAAAAAATCATGACTCAAAAGAAATTACAAGATCTGGATATAGATGGTAAAGACCTCAGAATAATAAGAAATCTATACTGGGAGCAAGAAGCTGCCATAAGATATGAAGGGGAGTTAAGTGCATTCAAACCAATAAAGAGAGGAGTAAGACAGGGATGTGTTTTATCACCAGACCTCTTCAACATCTACAGTGAAATAATACTTCGGAATATCGAACACCTAGATGGTATTAAAGTTGGAGGAAAGAATATAAATAATCTGAGTTATGCAGACGACACAGTATGCTACTAATAGCAGAATCAGAAAGTGCCCTGCAAACTATTCTAAATAAGGTGGTAGAAGAGAGCCGACTTAAAGGATTAACACTCAATCTCAGTAAGACCGAAGTAATGGTAATCTCTAAGAAAACACAACCTCCAAGATGCTCTTTATCCAGTGAAGGTGAAAACATCAAGCAAATCAGTTCTTTTCAGTATCTAGGCTATACAATAACACAGGAAGGCAAATGCAACAAAGAAATAAATAGAAGAATCGCAATAGCTAAAAACAGCTTCATGAGCTTAAGCAGTATCATGAAAAACAGGAATATCAGAATATGTACCAAAATGCGCATACTGAAGGGGTATGTTTGGTCTGTTCTTCTATATGGATGTGAAGGTTGGACTATTGATAATGAAACAAGGAAAAGATTGGAGGCAGTAGAAATGTAGTTTCTAAGAAGGATGATGAGAATATCATGGACTGAAAAGAAATCTAATGCAGAGGTGTTGAAAACAGCATGTACCTCAAGAGAACTCATTAACACCATTAGAAATAGACATGAAATTTCTAGGACACATCTATAGGAAAAATGGTATAGAAAGACTGGCTTTGTGTGGGAAAATATCTGGTAAGAGAGACAGAGTAAGACAAAGGATAACATAAGTAGAAAGCCTGAACGAATGGGCCACGAACAACAACATAAGTAATAATAACTTTCTGCAAAAAGCTAACAACAGGAAAGAATGGAGAGTCATGACCGCCGATGTCTGTTCCAGACCTGGCACGTAAAGAAGAAGAAGAATAAGAATAAAAACATAGCATTTTTTTAAGTTACTAGCCTACATATAACTTAACTACACATAAAGTAACTGCATTGAAGGAGATTTGTAAAATTGAGAAAAGAAAACTCATGATACAGCAATAACAGCCATAATAGAATATAATACTTACGTCATATGCGAACGTAACATTGATTCCAGATGTCACAGTAGATGTGATGGTTAATATCTCATTGACAATGAATGCTTGGATAGGTGCCACGCTGACGTGGAGTCCCTGTAGCATAGGTCGACTCAGCAAACTTAAGTAGGTAACATTAAAATCCGTGGTAACAATAAAATCCGTGGTAACAATAAAATCCGTGGTAACATTAAAATCTGTAGTTTCATTGGTCGTAAAGTTGGATGATTTTTCGGATACGTTGTAAGAGACCACAGTGGTCACACTTACGTTGATCAGCAGGTGCCACGTGACTAGGGACGATAAAGCACATAATTTGTGTAGGTTAATTGTAGACAGACAGAAAAATAGTCTAGGTAGATAGATTAGATAGATTAGATAGATTAGATAGATTTAATAGATTAGATAGATTAGATAGATTAGATAGATTAGATAGATTAGATAGATTAGATAGATTAGATAGATTAGATAGATTAGATAGATTAGATAGATTAGATAGATTAGATAGATTAGATAGATTATATAGATTAGATAGATTAGATATATTAGATATATTAGATATATTAGATAGATTAGATAGAATAGATAGATTAGATAGATTAGATAGATTAGATAGATTAGATAGATTAGAGAGATTAGATAGATTAGAGAGATTAGAGAGATTAGAGAGATTAGAGAGATTAGAGAGATTGGAGAGATTGGAGAGATTGGAGAGATTAGATAGATTAGATAGATTAGATAGATTAGATAGATTAGATAGATTAGATAGATTAGATAGATTAGATAGATTAGATAGATTTGATAGATTTGATAGATTAGATAGATTAGATAGATTAGATAAATTAGATAGATTAGATAGATTAGATAGATTAGATAGATTAGATAGATTAGATAGATTAGATAGATTAGATAGATTAGATAGATTAGATAGATTAGATAGATTAGATAGATTAGACAGATTAGACAGATTAGACAGATTAGACAGATTAGACAGATTAGACAGATTAGACAGATTAGACAGATTAGACAGATTAGACAGATTAGACAGATTAGACAGATTAGACAGATTAGACAGATTAGACAGATTAGACAGATTAGACAGATTAGACAGATTAGACAGATTAGACAGATTAGACAGATTAGACAGATTAGACAGATTAGACAGATTAGACAGATTAGACAGATTAGACAGATTAGACAGATTAGACAGATTAGACAGATTAGACAGATTAGACAGATTAGATAGATTAGATAGATTAGATAGATTAGATTGATTAGATTGATTAGATTGATTAGATTGATTAAATTGATTAGATAGATTAGATAGATTAGATAGATTAGATAGATTAGATAGATTAGATAGATTAGATAGATTAGATAGATTAGATAGATTAGATAGTTTAGATGAATTAGATAGATTAGATAGATTAGATAGATTAGGTTGATCAAGTTGATTAGGTTGATTACATATATTAGACATATTAGATAAATTAGGCCTAGATAAAATCGCTATATCAACGTGTACAATAGATAAACTTTTACATTTTAGTAGATAGACAGATTGGCATACAGAAAGATGGTCAGGTAGATAGATTAGATAGATTAGATAGACAGATAGACAGATAGACAGATAGACAGATAGACAGATAGACAGATAGACAGATAGACAGATAGACAGATAGACAGATAGACAGATAGACAGATAGACAGATAGACAGATAGACAGATAGACAGATAGACAGATAGACAGATAGACAGATAGACAGATAGACAGATAGACAGATAGACAGATAGACAGATAAACAGATAAACAGACAGATAGACAGATAGACAGATAGACAGATAGACAAAGTAAAGTACAACCATGGGCAGATAAACAAACAGACAGATAGATAGATAGATAGATAGATAGATAGATAGATAGATAGATAGATAGATAGATAGATAGAAATATAGATAGATAGATAGATAGATAGATAGATAGATAGATAGATAGATAGATAGATAGATAGATAGATAGATAGATAGATACATAAACATGACAGATTGAAATACCAATTGAAAAATATAAACTACCTACCATTTATTACAATAAGATCACTAACATTCAAGTTGAGCTGTTGTTTGGAGGCAACACTGTAATTGTGAGAAACTGTCTCATTGGAAATATTAACGTCAACATCGAAGGTGTTGTGGTTCTCGATGTGGACTATTTCAACACACGTTGATGTGTCTGCATCGTCTAGCCTAATGTATAATGAGCTTTCATTGAAGCCTGTGATGGTGATGTTAGCAAGCATGAGCACCACGTCTGGACAACAGGTTAGGATGAAGCCGCTGACGAGAAGGTAAACTGAATGGGGGCGGGTAGGGGGAAGAGTTGATTGGGGGAGGGGTATAAAATATGGATGAAAATATTATATTACAAACCTCTTTGCAATTAAATGTAAAATCAAGATGACTCGTTTAAGAGGCCGTAATAAATAAATAGAAAATGAAATTACCTTTGTCTAACTTATGTAGTAAAAAGTAGAAGATAAACAAAATAACACTTCAGACGATACCAAAAATGAACATACATTTATTTACTATAGGCCTAATTAATCTAACAATAAAAAGAAATATGTAGACTCACAAAAAATCCTATATTAGATTTGAAACAATGTGCAAGGGAAACACACTTTTACATAAGATACAATGCACTGCTTTGCCACTGATCTCACTATGAGAATAACTTTAAAATACATCGGTATGAAAAAAAAGACTCCTGACTACATCGGTATCAATACGTAGACTCCCGAGTTTCTAGCTGGAATCCCTTGTATACTAAACAAAAGGATATTTCTGGAATCGTACAGAGTTCCAGAGACAACTAAGAAAATGTAAACAAGGCTCTCTAGACCACTAGAGTAGGCCTACGCCCTAGAAATGTCCTATGTAAGCTAGCATAAATAGGTGAAAGAAAAAAGAATAATTACGGCGAACGTGCAGAATTCAACAAGAGGTCAGGGGTAGGTAATCATCACACACACACACATAACAATTAGTAAACTCAAAACGTATACCTCAATAGGGTAGGACGTATGTACAAATATTTCCAGACTTTGCAAAGTTAATGGTTAAACGGGCAAAACTGGCTTCGGTAAAATGGCAAATATACAATATCTACTTTTTAAAAATTGAATGTGATAGTAGCAGGGGCCGGATTTTCCTATAGGCTATCAAGGCTTCACCTAGGGCCTCAAGATCAAGAGGGGCCCACATTCAAATTGTTAGCAAAATTAAAATTACACTATTCTAAAAACAGTGAACACTAAAACACTCGACCGAAAAAAAGGAGAAATAAAGTTCAATAAAATTCTGAAAGTTCTAAAATAATTTATAAACCTCATTCTAAAGTGCCTAAATATTTATCAGACAATATGTGGGAGGCACACTCAAAAGCCAAAGAATCTATTTTAGAAAATTACAATGATAGCACCCATGCACTCAATTATTTACATTCAGATAATAATACAAAGGGTGATGCTAGATTGAGGGCCAGCAATCTTTTTGATAAGATGGAAGAATTTGAATTCGTGATTATGCTCTATGTATTGAATCGAATACTGAGACATTTTTCAAGAGGAAATAAAATTCTTCTAAGCCGTAATATTTTACTTAGTAGTTGTGCAGATTGATACAGGTCACTTTTGGATCTTTTACGTGAAATTAGGGAACATTTTGATGCACTTGAGCAACAAACAAAAAAAATACGTTGCCATATACTGAATATACAACTACCAGAAGGATAATCAGAAATGAAAGGAAAGGGAATTACAAAAATTTATCTGACCCTGATGATGCCTTGCGAACTCTCTTTAAGAGATAAATGTAGGATTAAATCATTTATTCCTAAATTAGATGCTTTCGAATCAAATTTCGGAAGAAGACCTTCTGTTTATGACGATGTAAGGAAAATATTTTCCTTTCCTGCCGATCTTACATTATCAAAGGTAGAACTTCAAAGAGGTGTTGACCTGCTGATGCAAGAATACACAGAAGATGTCAACCAAAATCTTACTGAAGAACTATTTCATTTCCACACATATGTGAGACAAACTCATAAGTCATAAGCCTTCAAAAAATTCCACATTGTCGCATACAGACTTGCATCAAATAATATTCAAAGAAAATATTCAAGGGGCCTTCACCAATGTGGAATGAATCTAATGGCTGTTTCTCAGTTTAATAGTCACTAATTGTACTGGAGAAAGGTCATTTTTAAGACTTAAAATATTCAAAAATCAATTAAGAAGCACAATGACCCAGACGAGGTTGTATTAAGTATTTTGTGCATCGAAAATGAGACCTTCAGAAAAATAGATTTTGTAGAACTTATAGAAGAATTCTGTGTGAAAAATTTTAGAAAGAAAATTCTTATAATCTACTATTTCCTTTTAAATTAGAATTAATCAGTTCTTAAATAAAATAAATAATAACATAAAATTTAATATGCCTACAATTTGATATTTTCATTTTTTTGTGATCTGGATTTTGTTTGAATAAAGTTCCATTTTTGAATTAGTTTAAGACTTAAAATTAATAATAATTCATACTTTAACTTTAAATGCGAATTATTATGAAATAAATTTATCTGAATTGAATTTGCTTTGATCTTCAATGTATTGAATATATTTAATTTACTTTGATAGAAAATATGATAATTGTTATTGCGTATTTTATTTTCGTAGTCAAAGATTTTCATTATTTGAATTTCGTATCTTTGTACATGTTGTGTGCTATGTTTGATTAGTTATTGTTACAAGTACTATAATGTTGCTGATAATAAATGTCTAAATAAGTGTTCTCGACTTTTTTTTTTATTAATATTGCCCAAGGACTACTGAAGACAGGACGTGCAGACTTGAATTTCTGACTTAGCTAGCTAAGGCCAGTTTTTTTAACAGTAGTGATACACTCCCTTGTCGCGCTTATATATGAAGTCAACTATTATTAAGTAACTAACATAATTAATGTCAATAATGTCAATAATGTCAATAATGTCAATAATGTTATTGTGCAGGGCCGTTTACTAATGAGGGGTTAGGATTGAGAGGGTTTAAAAGAGCATTTGAATATTATTTAAGATCTATTTAGATGATTGAATGATTAGGGCCGTACACATGATACCCTATATATATATATGCGGTTGGTGTTGACGGTTTCGTGTGGGAGGTCACCTAAGGAATAAAATAATGTGAAATTTTTTTTCTAAAAAATCGTTATTTCTTGACCTAAAAAGGGAAAAACGTAACCCACCCATAAAATTTATCTCGCTCATAATTAAGAGACAAATGCACAGCCTCTAAAAAAAAGTGATTATGAAGTACGTCGATTATTTGGGTTGAGAATTTTGCAAGTGGTACATGTATACCATTATTATAAATACGATAATTTGATTTCTATATCTATGGCAAAATTTATTTGTGTTTTCATGACAAAGGACTATAAAGAATGTAAATTGACTGTGATAGTTAAAAATAAACAAACATTGTGCTCTCCTCTCATATTTTCTGCTTTCAATAATGGTATACATGCACTATTTGGCACTTTAAACAAACGACACTTGTTGGCAGCATTATAATTACCTTTACAATTAACTACACCTCATTTATTAGGCATTTTGATAAAAATACACAATCGAAAAATTAAAAACAAACACAGTGAAGTAAAATTCAACAACAACAAGTATCCATGTTGGAACTAAACTGTGCCTTCTATTCATACTCCTTAAAAATAGTGCGCTCATGCTTGGTAATTATTAAGACATTTTAATGGCTATTAGATCGTTCTTTGTCATTAAATAAATGAAAATGACATAAACCATTAATACAATGAATCATATTAGTAAAGAATTTTGTTAGTTACTTAATAATAGTTATCATTATATCACTGCGCCAAGGGAGTGTATCGCTACTGTTAAAAAAACTGGCCTTAGCTAGGAAGTCAGAAATTCAACCCTGCACGTCCTGTCTTCAGTAGTCCTTGATATTGCCACATTTTTTATAAAAATTAGTACCAATTACAACATGTTTTATTTAACATATTGATATATATCACAGTTATGATTTATTTTAGGGTGCCTTGGGCCTCTTTTCATCTACATCCGGCCCTGGACAGTAGGATTATACTCCTGTTTGCTACTAGCACGAAATGGAGCAGTCTTAAAGAAAGCTCAAGTTAGTAGTTTAAAACCTCTGTGTAAATTATTTTGGGACCCTTGCAAGGAACTTATTTCTATTTATTTCTACACGAAAAAATGCCTCAATCTGAACAAGTCGGCTGCCTATTAGTGGTCAAAACAAGGACAATTGAGTAACCTGTCCAGTGTCATTATAATCCTTGCAGTTTTTACCTTCCTTTTTACAGTTGCCATTTTCTTATATATATATATATATATATATATATATATATATATATATATATATATATATATATATATATATATATATGTTCCCTAACCATTTCATATTAAATATGTAGGCTACCCTTAAATCCCCCTCCCACCCGCCCAATCTCTAGTTACGCTAGTTAACGCACCATAATATTTTGCGCTGCAGTTAGAGTGCGTGTGTAAAGTTTAAATTCAATGTTTTAAAGTGTTTATGATATCTTTACTATTTATTCTTATTTTCTTATGTGTTTTTTTCTTTAATTTAATCAGTTGTTGTTTTGTTTGCTTCTGAGATTTCACCAGTTATTAATATTAATTTATAATCACAAGGCGGAGCAGCAATATAATACCGCAGCTAAATGCTATAATGTATCCAAGAGATGGGGGGGGGGCATGGACTGGATAGTGCATGCACATTTGATTAATGGTTTAGCAATGAACTCTCAGACCCTTTTATGTAAAGACGGGAGTGAAACAGGGATGTTCCCTATCACCCACCCTTTTTGCTCTTGCAAAGGACTGGATACTTCAACAGACCACACAGGGCAAGCGTCAAGGCATCCAATGGTCTCTCTCCTCAATACTAGAAGACATTGACTACGTAGACGACATAGCCCTTCTATCCAGCAGACATCAAGATATTCAAACAAAGACAAGCAGTCTGAATGAGATAGCAAGCACCATAGGACTCAAGGTAAACAGTCAGAAAACAAAGATAATGAGAAACAATAAGACTATCAACACCCCTGTCACAATAGACGAGAAACAATAGAGGATGTTAAGGAGTTTACCTACCTAGGCAGTAAAATAACAACAAATGGCGACTGTGATATGAAAATTAACAGCAGAATCAGTAAGGCAAAACAGGCCTTTGCACTGCTCAGACCCATATGGAGGACGTCGAGCCTTGGCCTCCAAACAAAAATAAGGATATTTAATAGCAATGTCCTCAGCGTCCTGCTGTATGGGTCGGAGTGCTGGAAAACAACAAATACCATAGAAAGGAAACTAGAGCTTTTCCAGACACAAAGCCTTCGCCGCATTTACAAGATCTTTTGGCCAAACACGACATCAAATGAGGATCTACGTGAGAAAACAGGAGTAATCCCTTTAGCGGAGAGCATCTCAGCAAGGAGATGGAGATGGATAGGACACGTCTGCAGACTGTCAGCTGGCTCCCTCCCCATGACAGCCCTGTGATGGACCCCACAGGGAAAAAGATCGAAAGGCAGTCCAAAGGAAACTTGGAGAAGGACTTAGAGGCTTCAGGCCTGAACTTTCAAACAGCACCTCGAGCTTCCACAGATCGAGACAAATAAAGATCCTTGGCTTCCGCCTCAAGCGCCAGAAGGCACTGAGAGGACTAAGAGAGAGAGAGAGAGAGAAAGACTCATTTGAAATTTACTCTTTGTTAAAAATCGCGAAGAGTTTTTTAATTTTAAATATTTTAAGTTTTGAAAAAACATATTATCAAGAAATCATATTATCTTATATGTTACAGAAGCAACTTCTGTACAGAAGATTATTGCCTCCTATGTTTATCCGTGGTTTGAGTCTTGTCATGCAATAGGTCAGTGATGGCGAACCTTTGTGAGGCCGCGTGCCCAAAGTGCAATACAAGACCAACTTATTTCTTTCAACGTGCCAACACAACAATTAAAACAAAATACTGAGGTTTTACTTTAGAAAAAGCAAACAGCTCATACAGTTGACTGAACTAATTAACAACTTTTGTCCAATAAGAATAAATTAACAGATCGTTGAATGATACAAACAGTCTTTTATCTTTTATATAATTAAAAAACATGAGCTGTAGTGAATGAAGAAATACTATATCACACTCGCTGTTGTGTGCATGCTGATAATTTGTCAAGCCTTGGCTCATACTCCGTAACTTTAAGAGCGACGCATGCAGCACTCAGGTCATCTGTCAGTCTGTTTCTGGTATCAGATTTGATATAATTTAAAGCTGAAAACAGCTGCTCACAAGCATAAGAAGACCAAAACAAAGTAAGACTGCAATCCCAAGTGCTTTCATCGACTTGAAATTATTTGACAGAGAATCCCACACTTTAAGGATTTCATCATCAGATCTACCAACTTTGCTGTCCTTTGCCATCCTTTCACACTCTATCTTCTCAAGTGTTTCACGCAGCCAGATAGAGCGTTCTTGAAATTCCAATAGCCTCATTTTAAGATTTCCTAAATCTAACCACAATAAGCAGGAAAGGTCACGTTTTTCAAATTTGGCTTTATCTGTGGAAGTAAGAAAACAGAGGGGTGTCTCCACCTTACGGAACTGTACAAATTTATTACCGAAATTTGCAGCTACTACAATGCTAGAAAATTCCTTGCAATTTTCCTGATGGCTTGTAGGATTGTCGGTAAATGTTATAGAATTTTGTAAATGCATTTTTACTTTTGGAAAATATTTCAGCTGCCCACTTTAAAAAAACTGCAGTTTTCTTTCACATGGTGTGATATCACAAAACATCATTTCTACTGTTGTTCCTAAATCTTGCAGTTGTTTCTTCAGTTCATTGAAATGGGCTGTAAAATCTGTTAAAAAACATGAGGTTGGTAAGTGATCTGTGGATAATCCTGCCCCTTTTGAATCATAAATAGCATAATTTCATCTCTCCAATACTCGTCCTCTGCTCAAGTGCAGCCACCTGCGATTATTGTACATTAGTAAAGTATTATACTGCGCCTTGACCTCATCAAGAAGTGCGTGAAACTATCGACAGTAAAGAGCACGGGCCATGATGTAATTGACCATTTTTTGTGACATCTTTGAGGATAGCATCTTCTTGTTGCTATCCCTGGAACAAAGAGCTTCTTGGAGTATAGTAAAGTGAAACTGAACGACTGTGTGTTTTGCTTCTTTGACAAAGAACTGTATGAAACCTAATGCGTCCCCCACCATGTAAGGTGCCCACTTGTAACTGAAACAAATTTTGTCTGGTTTTATGTCGTGTGCCAAAAAAGATTCAATAACAGCATTGGGGATATATATCCTTTGTGTTCTTTCAGGCAAAGATGAAAATGTAACCAGCTCTGCTCTAATAATGCCACCAACCGCGTAACGCAAAATTACCACATGATAATTACCTTGCATGATAATTTACATCTGTGCTTTCACCCAAGCTCATGGAGTAGCAGGCAGACTTTTGTAAGTCAGTAGTGATCTTCTGACTAACATCACTGTCAGTGATTGAAACAGAGCATAATAAATAGTCTATGGTCAAAGAGAGATAACCAATGAAAAGAAGAGTAAACCTTGACCTTAAATAGCAAAAACAGACTATATCTATTATATGACAAGAAAAGACTGTAGTTGTCGCGCAAGTTAGTGATTTTTGTTAGTTCACGTGTTGAGTAAAAAAGGTTAGAAGGACGAGAGACTCGACCTTGGTCGGTAGTGGGCATCCAGCTTTTGTGGTGATAGGAGCTGTAGTTTTTATGTGGATTTTTTGTTTTGGATATAATATTGGAGATCTCAGTGAATCTATTCTGTAAATTCTATTATGTAAATTGCAATGCAATTGAGTGAATATATATAGATATAATATTGCGTATGGATGTGCATACAAATTGTGAGGACATAAAAATATGTGAGTGTAAATAAACTTATCATTTGCTGTTCTGGAGTGTTTAGTACTTTTATGAACGCCTCGAAGAGATGTGTGAGTGAATGATACAAGTACAGAAACATACAACTTACAATCACTTAGGATCTCAAAGATGCTTTGCATAATTTTATCTTTGTTTGTAAAATCATTAAAAAGGGAATTACTACCAGCCAACATGGCCGTTTTCAGAGAATCCCCACCATGTTTTGCTTGCTTCTGTCAGATGGATTGTTTGAGAAAGATAGCCTATTTACAAAAACTAGTAACTGGGTGAGATATTTCCTCAATTTCTCTTCAAGAAACTCTTTCCATTCATCGTCGATCCGACAAAATGGCAATTTCAAATAGACGATCAATCCCTAGCGGTGTGGCCATAACTAAACTGTTCCATTTTTGGTAAATGCTCGCGTGCCCACAGAAATGGCTTCGCGTGCCAGCTGTGGCTGCAATAGGTTCTTGATTTCCTGGTTTGTTCAGGCAACCTATTCCTGCCCTAATACCACTCGAAGAAAGAGAACTTGTATGCGTTTGTTTTTGCATATGGAAGAAAAGTTGTATCTTATTATATATCTGACAATTGTGTTAGATTGAGTTGTGATGTATTTTTAAGTTAGAATTTAATGTATTGTTACTCTTTTGCTCTTTGCACTTTTTTCTTCTAGATTTAGCGATGTAACTATATTCTGAGACAATTACACTGCGTCGGCTACATTTTATCTCTGTGAGGACCAGGATTGAATAAAAAGTGGCGATACTTTGCCATCAGTGCCTTCAAAACAACGGGATATTTGTCCTGTCTCAGGGAACTCATCAAACCCTATGTTCCGCAAGAACACTTCGTTTTGCCAACTCCTCGCTTCTGGAGGTGCCCTGTTTCTCTCTGACGACCGTTGCCCTGAGAGTATTCTCAATATCTGACCTTAAAGTATGGAATCCACTTCCCATCCAACTTAGGCGAACACGTTCTATCGTCACTTTTAAAAAGAACTTGAAAACCCATTATTTTAATATTTACCTTCGTTAAACATTTTTAAACCATTAGTGTTTTACTTGTATATTAGGTCGGTTAATTCTACACTTTGTCCTGTGTTTGTAAAGTTTGAAATGATTAATAACTAGTTACATTTTTTTAGCCTAGAGATTATATCCGTGTCGTTAGATGTTTGTTGCTCAATGTTAAATGCGCTCTGACCTTACATTATGTTTGTTGACAGCGCTATAGGCTATAGGCCTATAAATATAGTTAGTATTATATTTGTCAGTTGTGAATATTCGCTAGACTCTACTAAAGAACCCTAAAGTTCTTTTCTGAAATGGATCTAGTTTTTAATGGGGTTTTTTAGTTGATGGGCCAATACGACCCCTCATATTGATGAAGTAATTAAAAAATCAAACAAAACATTAGGATTCATAAAAAGGAACTTTTACAAATGTAATAAGAATATAAAACTAAAATGATATCTCACATTAGTTAGGCCTATACCAGAATATGCAGCATCTGTATGGGACCCATCAACTAAGGAAAACATTAAAAAATTAGAACAAATTAAAAAAAGAGCTGCAAGGTTCATAATTAGTGAATATTCCCAATTGACAAGAGTAACACCATTAGTCAAATCACTAAACCTAGAAACACTAGAGAACAGAAGGGCAAAGTAGTAAAAATACATAAGGCATTAAATTCTAATTTGGAAATACAACCCAATAACAACCTGTTGCAAAGCTCAGATAAACATAAAGACAAAAACACTTTCCTTGTCCCTTATGCGAGAACAAACGCATATTGTACTCTTTCTTCCTGAGTGGCATTCTGGAATGGAATGGGTTGTCTGAACAAACCAGGAAAACCAGTAACTTAACATCATTTAAAACATTTATCAAAATGCAAGACTCGGACCACGTATGAGCGTCGGACGCAATAATCTTCTTTATGGAAAGAGCGTCTGTAATGTATAAGATAAGGAAGAAGCACATTCCGGTATATGACTAACTAATATTAAAGAGCTCAGATCAGTAATGGTAATGTATTCACACATTGCACAACAATATAATTCAATTACTAGAGTATCAGGAAAGCATTAATTGTACGTTAATAGGATCCTTGTTATACTGTAAGAAATTTTGAAAGGGAGAGAATGTACAAACTGTGAAATGTAATCGAACTTTAAACAAACAAAGAAACTTTTTATTGTTATTGGTAATGTAACTTTTCAAAGCCCTTCGTAATTACATTTTCTTTGATCTATTACAATTTGTTAACTAAACATTTTGTCTTTTTAAAATTACATTGCAGACTGGAAATGCATTTAATTTCAAATTTGTGTTTGTTTGTTTTTTAATAAATGGGTACATTTTTGTTTCATTACATTTTAAAAACATGAAAACACTTACAGCAAAAGCCTGCCATTCTCTGTCTGAACTGAATATTTACGCCGTTGTTTATGTTCACCTATAAGTTGGCATCTATAAGTTGTCAGCAAGGTTCCTTATTTATCGAAACATTACTATACTAAAAGCACTTTCAAATGAGGCGAACTCTAGTAAATGAAGAAGGTTATACGACTTTTTTGCCATGCTTTGTTTCATACTACATATTTATTTATAAATGTACAGCACCAGAGTTATAGTCTTTTAATATTCTCTCAGTTGCGCGAGACAAGAGAGTCATGGGATATGATCAATTTATCACTTCAACCAATCGCGTTTAGGTAAGATAAGTTATGCGCAGGCTTGCATTATATTTTACAAGCTAAATTGCCCGGCCTTACCCGGGTAAAATAAAATAGACATGTATAAGCTACAGATAAAAAAAATACAATGAACAGAAATCTATCTATCCAATAATTTAAAAGATATTTTTTTAAGACTTAGGAAAGTATTTTTAAAATAAATATTGTATTCGGGTAAAAAAATAGGCAAGTCTTTTTATTTAACAAAAATCTAAGTTGCCCTGTATTGATCGTAGATTTACAATCTTTGTTTGTAAAGCAATATTAATTGAATAATAAAAAAATGTAGAAAACTAGCAAAGACACATGTTTGATGTGAAATTGCAAAAGACAATAAGGTAACGTGTCTTTAAATAAACTAATATTATGATTGGTTGAACAAACACAGTTTACTTTATATATATATATTTGAATAAGCTAATGACACGTAGCTAAAAGTGACCCTAATACTAATACAATGCTGTGCTGAATGACAAGGCCATGAAAGAATTGTCAAACACTTTAATTTTCTAAAACCCATTTTTGTTAAACATTATCATTACTTAATTTTGTGGTTCATTTGTTTATTATTATTTTGTTTCAGTTTTAAGTTTTAGTATTGACTATTGAAAATGTAAATTACCTTTTAAATAGAAGTGTTAAAGTCTATGGATTTCTTTGAAAAAATGTATACAATGATTGTCAATTTATTTTATAGTGTAGCCAATGAATAACTTAATACAATGATTGTCATTTTATTTTATAGTGCACCCAATGAATAACTTTATACAATGATTGTCATTTTATTTTATAGTTTAGCCAATGAATAACTTTATACAATGATTGTCATTTTATTTCATAGTGTAGCCAATGCATAACTTAATACAATGATTGTCATTTTATTTCATACTGTAGCCAATGTATAACTTAATAATATAATTATTGTCATTTTAATTATTGTTTAGCATAATCATAACTTATTGCAATGATTGTCATTGATTTATAGCACCTTATGACAACATTTTTGTTTATGTTATTTTTTTTAAATTTCTTACATAATTTGGGTATGTTAATTTCAGTGGTACCATTGGTACCATTGGTTTTGCTCTATCATCAAGATTTCTTGAGAAAAAAGGATAAAGTATAGATCAGGACAAATCGTGGGTACCACACTACAGTTATGGCAGCTGCAGATCAACTCTGGATGGATGGCTGCGTGGAATCCGAAAGTCAATGCCCTTTGCGATTCCGAGAATATAGAGAGAACCGACGAACCGTCATGATGGCTGTTATTTCTGCATGGTTGACATTTCAAAGTATAAAAATCCGAAGGATAGGCTGACTCTAGTTTATTCAAGTAAACCATCTTTTATTGGACCAGTTCCACACTGTGATGAATTGCCTTTTCCTACTCCACCTCAATCCGAAGAAACGGCTTCATATCATTCTGAAGTAGACACACCGGATGAGCTCGGTGAGGAATGTGATTTCAGGGAACCGAATGATTCACCTCATTTCCCTAATCAACAAGAACTTGATGAATTAGTACAAGATTTAGGTCTCACTAAATCAAATGCAGAACTTCTGACATCACGTTTGAAAGAATGGAATTTATTAGATCCAAGCTGCAGAACCTCGAAATACCGAAAAAGACATGAAACACGTGCATCCTTGTATATAGTATCATAATTAATGACTGTGCTATTGTTAATCATTGTTATGACGTTGGTGATCTTTTCGATGACATTGGCATTGTTCGCAATACTGAAAAGTGGAGGTTATTCATTGACAGATCAGACTAAAGGCAGACTTGCTCCATAACGGAAATCGATTTCCTTCGATTCCAGTAGCTCATTCCGTTAATCTAAATGAAGACTACAATAACGTGAAGTTGTTGCTTGAGAACATCAACTACGACAGTTACAAGTGGCATGTATGTGGAGACTTTAAGATGCTAGAATTTCTTCTCGGTCGATAAGGAGGATTCACGAAGTATCATGTTTTCTTTGTTTATGGGATAGCAGGGCTGCGGACCAGCACTTCACGAGACGTGAGTGGCCAGTGAGAGAACATTTACAGCCTGGTTTGCACACTGTTATTAATCAATCCCTGATATCTGTTGAGAAGATCTTCTACCAACTCTTCACATTAAACTAGGTCTTTTCAAACAATTAGTCAAAGCATTAAACCCAGCTAGTGCAGTATTTCAGCATATTCGACAGATGTTTCCAAAGGTGTCTGATGCAGAAATTTCAGCAGTAATATTCGTTGGTCCACAGATTAAAGTTATAAAGTTATGTTGCCATGTAAGGAGCTGAAGGACAAAATGTTGGCTGTTGAAAAAGAAGCATGTATTTCGTTTAGACATGTTGTTCATAGTTTTTTAGGCAACAATAAGAGTGATAACTACAAAGAGGTAGTAGAAAACTTAATTGTACGGTACGCAGATATGAAATGCAGAATGTCAATAAAGCTGCATTACCTGCATTCACACTTGGAATTTTTCAGATAAAATTTGGGTAATGTGCGTGAAGAGCACGACAACGTTCATTAGAATATTCTTGCAATGGAGAAAAGATACCAGGGCAGATGGGATGCAGCTATGATGGGTGACTACATGTGGTGTTTGATACGCGATGACGACAAACTTCAAAAATGAAAACCACGTTTTACTGTTCATTTCTAGTGTTTTCTCGAGATTGTGAGAGACTATTACATTACAACAAAATTTAACATTATGTAATATATATATATATATATATATATATATATATATATATATATATATATATATATATATATATTGTTATATAATGGATTTATCCACTGTAATATAATCCACGGACATCACACCATCCATGAATGTATATAACGTGATGTAACATGACGTTTTGTAACATAGCATAACAGTTTTGAACTAGTAAATGTTATATAATGACTAAATTTGTATCTCATGCAAGACAATTAATATAAATTAAATTTATTTTTTTTTTGTGTTTTTTTTTTGTTTTTGATCAAACCGTTGATGCAATAAAAAACGCCAGTATTGTCAAATTAATTAACAAACATACAAAAATTTCGATAAAACAGAGAAAAGTTTTTTTTTGGTTACATTGTGTAATGTAGCCCATGCATAACTTAAAAATTGAATTATTGTCATTTTAATTATAATTATAATGTAGCCTAATCATAAAGTAGTGCAATGATTGTCATTTTATTTTAGGCATATTACTTAAAACAATGATTGTCATTTTATTTTATAGTGTAGCGAATGCAAAACTTAATAATGCAATGATTGTCATTGTAATTATAGTGTAGCAAATACATAACTTAATACAATGTTTGTTACTTTATTTATTTTTTTGTACACATCAAAAATTCGAAAATAAAAACTACTTATTAACCCACATGTCTTGAGTGTGTTAGAACAAAAAAACAACAACAAGGGAAACAAACTACACACAGAAATGCTTGAAGAGTTCTTGTTCCTAGTCTACGCCCCAGGCGTATAAACATGCAATAATTAAATAACATGGACAATAATGATTGAAACCTGTGCTTTTTATTTTATTAGTAAAAACAAAAGAATTCTAAAAATAGCGAAACAAGCAATTTCTGACCAAATTATATTATGGAGTAAGGAGCCGTCCATGTATGAAGCCAAGCGATTTTGGTCCATGCATAACCCTCCCTCTCCATATCGTCACAAAAAAGGCAGACCCCTTACAGTATGATGTCACAAGACCCCTTACCCTCGCAAAAATAAAATAGTGTTGTTTTAGTTAACAATGTCATTCCATGTCACTCTTCTCTTGTGATTACAAAAGGAGTGAGGTCTATCCAAGAAGCTGTGGGAGGGAAGGAGAGATTCCCAATAAGAAAAGCCTGGGGGCTCACTACATCTACATCCGGCACTGTCCTAAATCGATAAAGTTGTGTTTTTTTTTTGGTACGTTGAGCTTAGGAATACTATCAGTCATAGATTTTCCTCGACGATTTTAACATTCCATGATTACAGTTTACCTACACATTGAGAATTTCACATTTCTGTCAAATACAATATAGACTATTATTTTACAACACTATTTTTTCAATAGTTTTTTATATTGCGCATACTCTTTTCAAAGGTAGTTTATTATATTTAAGAGTTTATGTTCAATTCTAAACTATCACTGGCCAATAGCTCTCATTGACCAGTTTTAGTAGGCCTCTTAAGGTTAATAAACCTTTTCCTACCTACATCCTACATATCCCGTAGTCTGTTGGACCGTTGGGGCGCCACAGACATGTACACTAGCCTCCTTCATTCCTCCCGTCTCTCAGCCTTTCTCAATGCGTCGCACAGTTTTAATCCTGTCCACTTCCTGATGTTATCCTCCCATCGTTTCCTTTGTCTTCCTCTCTTTCTCCCTCCTCTGGTGGTGCCTTGCAGAATGGTTTTGGCAGACCCGTTGGGCCTGGTTATGTGGCCTTACCATTCAAGTTTCCTTTTCTTGACTGTGGCCAGCAGGTCCTCGTATTGTCCAATTTCCTGGAGTATTTTTTTTATAGATATAGATGGACTAGCCGGGAGTGAGGAAAAACTAGTTAAGCGACTAGACAAAACTTCCTCATCCTATGACATGCAAGTCGGTGTCTAAAAAACTAAATTAATTACTAGTAACACCAGCGGCATCACCACGCAAATCAAGATTGGTGAACAGTGTTTGTAAACAGTAAGCAGCTTCAAATACCTAGGAGCTATTGTATCCGAAGAGGGCTCCCAACCAGAAGTAATGTCCAGGATTGCCCAGACAAGAGCATCACTAAAGAGGCTCAAGACAATATGGAAAGACAGGAACTTAGCCTTCAGCACCAAAATCAAGCTGATGCGCTCACTGGTCCTCTCCATTTTCTTATATGCTTGTGAGTCATGGACATTAACAGCTGAGCTGGAAAATAAGATAAACGTCATGGAGATGAGATGCTTCAGAAACCTGCTCGGTATCTGATATAAAGACCATATCTCTGCTCGGTATCTGATATAAAGACCATTTCTCTGCTCGGTATCTGATATAAAGACCATATCTCTGCTCGGTATCTGATATAAAGACCATATCTCCAATGAGCAGATACGAAAAAGAATACTCGAGGAATAAACCTTTTAATATTAGTTTAAGAAAATTTTATTTTGCAATAATAACTTTGGTGTAATATTGAGTTCTATATATTATATATATTATATTGTCACCACTTTTGATCTTTAGTGTGTTGAAACACGTCCTTTTATAGCACTAACCATTGGTGATGGACATAAAAACAACTTTTGCCAATACAACGAAAAATTCAATAATGATTGGGCAATATTTATTGTTATTAAAATATGCATTTTAATTCATTTGACTGGGGAAACACATGCGGCGGAGATTTGAGGTAATGAAATGAGAGGATATTAAAACAGGAGGACGTCGAAGATGCGCAGAGAGCAATTCGACTTTTCTTTAAAAACATTTACCAGATCACTTCTGTTGACTGTCAATGTTTGCTAAACAAAGTTTTGCTTTTATTATTGGCCACGTATTTCCATACATCAAAGACTATGATTATAATAGTGTTGTGTCGGGATGGTCATAACAAGCATTATTTTGTTTTTACCTAGAATCAATAAAACTATAATTATTTCCGGCGTATGCTTAACAAGATGAAAAAAAAATGGTTCCTTTGAGTTTGCTATGGGTTCGTTCGGTTAGGTTTGCTATGGGTTCGTTCGGTTAGGTTTGCTATGGGTTCGTTCGGTTAGGTTTGCTATGGGTTCGTTCGGTTAGGTTTGCTATGGGTTCGTTCGGTTAGGTTTGCTATGGGTTCGTTCGGTTAGGTTTGCTATGGGTTCGTTCGGTTAGGTTCTTATTCCGTGACTTTGAAGTTTTTGTTCGGTTCCGTCGCCGGCACAGTTGGGGTTCAGTTCAATTCGTTGACAAGCAGAATTCGAGTTCTGTGCAGGGCCCTCGAGAGAAAAAAAAGATGCCGGTACAAGATCTTCTCTGGGCCCCACCCCCGCCCCACATGTTTGCTCTAACACTAGTCATGTCTCTATGATTTATTTGTATTACAAACGTTTCAAAATCAGGAATCTATTTAAAAGGTATGTGGACCATTTTTTGAAACTGTCATAAGTTTTACCATTTACCATGAGAGTAATCATTTCAATCACAGCCTTACAGGTCTATTACAAAAATATTTTAATCAAGTACCGGTAAATATTATAGTTCTTGGTTTCAATTATTGTAATTGTTCCTCCGCTTCAGTAGGCCTATTGATCGTGCAAATAATATTACAAAGATGTGTAAAATGGAAAAAGTTACTCTCACTGTTGATTGATAATTTATGTCCTCTAGTGTTTCTAGGTTTAGTGATTTAACTAGTGGTGTTACTCTTGTCAGTTGTAAATATTTACCAGTAATGTATGTTGTGTAGTGAAATGTAATGTTAGATTTGCTGTGGCAATACAGTTGACACATAATTCTTTTTGTACAGACTCTTCCCAAAATACTTTTTGTTAAATGACAAATAAAAATGTGTTTTAAATTTTCAATACATTTGTCTAAAATTATGATAGGCTACTTTCAATCTCCCCTCTTGGTTACCGCACAGGAAATCATTAAAGTGTAAAAGGATCGACTAACTAGCTTTAACTGCCGTACTGAGTGCTAGTTTGTAGCGACATTTAGGCCTAGGCTACTAAGCTAACAGGGAGAACTGTAAGCCTGTAAGGCTCATAGGTCTATATTTGTAAGTGTCTCTGGAGAAAAATAATAATAAAGATATCCTAAATGCTATCGAAAATAATTAGGCCCTATATTACAACTAGAGGCTTCTTTGCATATTTAACTAAATGTTGTGTGACACGTGAGAGACCTCCAAGAATATTGTAAAAACATCGTACGTCCGCATAATTAGTGGGTGCTGCATGGCGAACAACATGGGAATCACACTCGATGTCAACTGTTTTAGTTCAGGAATGTTTGTATGCAAAGCTCCCATCATTGGACTGGCGATCTGTGATTAAATCTATTGTTAAGATAGTCAATTGTATAGTTTCTCAAGTCCCTTCTAGGAGAAAGTCATACGGAGTATAGGTAAAGTCTTGCATATATTCGTTTCTTGTCTGAAAGCAATTAAGATGTATTTTAATGAAAAAGAATCCATTATTGAAAGAGTAGAACTGACTGTTGAAGCCAATGTTTCTGAATGACATGGCGACACGTTTCAGTGAATTAAATCTCCATTTACAAGACTGGCTCCAAAAGCACTTGAAGTGAAACTGGACATATCTTTCCCTGAAATGAATTTCAAAACATTTAACTCTTTCCCCAATTTAAGGCAAATTAAGAAAGATGAGCATTTTCGGAAGTACACTAGTTATATTAAAACAATTAAGTCATTTGGTATTATTAGCAACAATTTTGGAGAATTTAATTGAAGGGAGATAATTAACCCTTTTCTTTACATTAATATTTCTAATATGTTTCTATTTTGTTTCCTTTTAGAAACATAAATGACGTACAACTCTAAATGATCAAATTACACAAGATAAGACTTAGTTGAAAATGATATAAATATTTTATGACTAAAGAATATATATGTACATTTTAAAACATTACAATAACTACTCAGTTTGTATGATTACTACGTATCCCTTCTGCTTAACGTTAATTAGGTTGTTAGTTAGCAGTTGTACATTTGGGTTAAAATAATATGTTAACACAAATCTCCAGTTATTCTGAGATCAAATAATATAGACTTTAAAGCTATTACTTGCGTAATTACCAATTTAATTAAAAAGTTTAATATTCATGGGCCCCCTAAACTCTTATGGGCCCCGGTACGGCGAACCGACTGTACCCCCCCTCGTGGGGCCTGGTTGTGTGTGTTCGATTCGAGTTCGGCTCGATTCCCATTTCTACCATAAACTTACTTGTTTGGCCATGACTACATAATTTTACGCGAGGTGCTAAGAATGCTAATGCGGATGCTCTGAATCGACTCCCACTACACGACAAACCTCATTCTGTACTAATACCATGGGAGAAAGTTTTGGTTGTCAACACGGTCGCCTTAGCTGCTCCAATAGTGAGTTCTTATGAGATACAGCCGGAGACCCATCGGGACCGAGTTCTGTCAAACGTGTTCCAATTGGTTCGGTGGGATTGGACGGGCAGAGTGGATAAATGTTATGATGATTTTACATCAAAAGATAGAAACAATCGATAAAGAATTGCTGCCTCGTGTGGGGAAACAGGGTTGTTGTTCCTAGCTAATGTGTCTAAATACTCACATAGGTATATCAAGGATGAAGGCTACAGGCTGGAGTTACGTCTGGTGGCCAGGAATGGATCAGGAAATTTAGTCGACAGTAAGAGGGTGTTCGTCATGTGGCAAATACCAACATTTACCAGCGGTATCATAATTCCAACCTTGGGAATGGCCAAGTTCTCCGCTGGTCTAAGGTTCATGTTGATAACGCCGGTCTCGTTAAAATACGAAATGTCAACAAGGTAACAAGATCAGTGACGTCACGAACAGAGCTCGTTATAACTATTTGCCAGATATTATGTTCTTTATATTATGTACTATATATTATTTTATATTTGAATAAAGTTTAGTGTGATGTCACTAATCTAGTAACTAAGCTCATCGTACACTGAATCCTTAATTTGCACTATGTTCTTTTTTTATAAAACACACATAGTGTTCCGAACTTGAGTTATAATTTTTTTTTTAATGCACTGAACAGTGACCCTTCACTGTCCGTGTTAGATTTGGATGAATGGGCGGGGGGGAGGGGGAGAATTAATTTCAATTGTAACGTCCACCCGGTGAAAGTCGAGGTTTTGCCTAGCTTTAAAGTCTGTATATTGACTTTCTAATCCCTCGAAAAAAAAACAACATAATTTTGGCTAACGACTCATCTAGTGGAACCAATCAGAGTCGGAAAGTTTTCTTACCCCATGGGGTCAAGACTTAGGTTTAGTCAGTACTAGTTTGGCGCTTGTAGTGCTCACAAGTAGTTTTTTATCTATACCTTATTTCTTCTGTATATATTTCAAAGCAAAAACTTCTAGGCCTACCGCTTGAACTTAATACATTTTTCATTGTTCTACACAATTTGTTCGTAGGTCTATTTAAGCAAATTTATACAAGAGATTTAATGCAAGACTTGTTTTAGTAATTTCTGCTACTAATTAAAGAAAGATATTTCCCATAGCAACGACTTCATCAACCAGAGAGAAAAATAGATGAATTTGAACGCAATAGAAGAGAAACATAACAATAGGCAATAATTATGGCAGCGTTCTCGGATGAAAAGCATTTTTTTTAGGGCTAGTTAATTATTTATCGGCAAAGAAGCACATGATTACAGGCAACACTTAAAAATTCTATGAAACACAATTTAATTTTTTTTTTAAATGTTAGTTTCTAATTGCGACTTAGAAAAACAAAATGTTTGTGCATGATATACATTTACAAGACGTTATATCTATTTATGTTCCCGGTAAAAAGTTTTCAAATGGTATAAAAAAAAATCAAGCAATTGTCCGTCTGATCAGTGACGATCGCGCGCTCATAAATTTGAAAGGCAAAACTATAAATTGTAATATTACTGCGCAATATTCATGTACTTTTAGAAATAGTGCTTGGGAAAAACAATTTATTATTTTGACTGCATATTTATGTATGACGTTACTTCGCAATTTGATATAGGCCTATTTTCGGACGCATTTAACATAAGAGGGTTTTAAAAAAATCAAATGAAGATTAATTAAGGCAGGGATCGACAACCTACGGCATGCCTGCCATACTTGTCACGAGGACTGATTTTCAATGGCACGCGGAAGACTCCCGAAAAAGGCAATTCAAGTCTTGTCTACAAGAAAAGAGCAGAAAGACATTTTGGCTGTTGGTTCATAACTACAGTGTTTTATAAAAATAACTTACTGTATGAAAATAATAGTATCCCGTCGGGCCCAATAGATCTTTATGCCGGTGAAGCAACATTCACCAGTTTCTGTGGCCACTGCATACTAAGGGATGTGTGGCCAGCACAATGCCCAGCCACCGTTACCCCAACTAAGGTCAAGTAGGGGAGAGGTGGCTAATTCGTACCGCTGGGTAATTCGCCGTTTTACCTAGTTTGATTGGTTGTAATTAACATTTAAACCCGTTAACACATGCCAGAACATTAGTTTTGACTGCCAAAGAACAATGGTGGACATGGACAAGAAAATAAAACGGTAGGCTAAATTTATATTTTTTTACACTACTTGATGTTATTTTTTAATATTGCCTCTAGTCGTAGCCTACTAGGCCTACGTAGGTCTGGTTAAACATAGCGTATTTATATTTGTTTATTGTGCTAACTATCCAGTCTGCTTCATTAATAAATAGATTCAGGTCTGTTTTCTATTGCCGATAAAGACCTAGAAGCAATAAACAATGTTATGTCTGAGTCGGCTAAATCTTACCTCGCTACGGAGGGTAATACGTACCGGTACTAATTACGTTACAATTAGTGCAGAAGTACCGAGACTGCACCAGAAAAAAAAGACAAAAGGTATGGAGGCAAAAAAATAATAAAGTTTTGCAATTAAATTGTACCGGGTACCGGGTACCGGTACGTTGAGAACATCTAGGAATACATGATATAATGTTTTATCTGTAGAGCATTGGTACATCCTGCATGCTCTGAATCAGCCTTCCAAGGTGGGTCACTGAATAATTATACTTGTGAATTAATTTATAAATACAAATGAGATATGTATAGAGAGACCTATGTAAACCGACGATACGTTACCATTAAGAATACACCGGCGGGCGAACGCATGGGTGACAGCCCCCGCAACGGGCCCGACCTCCATTTCACTGCCGAGAGGCTACGGGGTCTCGGTGGGGAGGAAGCAATGGACGCTGCAACACCGTCTTGATAACCATCCGGTGCCTGGATGCCTGTACCTATAGTATCTAAAGAAAAGGTTCTGGCTCGCTGGGCAGAACAACTGTGTCCTCAACATGCCCTCTACCATCAGCGATGATGCGATCAATCGACTGCCACAGATAGCAATCAATGAGGGAATGGCTGACCCTCCATCAGCTGGAAACAAAAAAGGCCATTGATCTCCTGTCTAGTGGCAAGACTCCTGGAGCTGACTCAGTTCCTTCCGAAATATATAAATCAGGTGGACACAAACTGGTTGAAAAACTCACGGTTATGTTCTGCGAGATGTGGAAACAAAAAAAAAGTCCCACATGAATTCAAAGATGCAACCATCATCCACCTCTACACGCGCAAGGGCAATCGGCAAGCATGCTGTGCTTTGCTAGCAAAATCATTGCAAGAAAACTCTTAAACAGACTTACAGCTCACCTCGACCAGGGTCTATTGCCTGAGAGCCAGTGCAGTTTCAGGAAGGAGAGATGAACCATTGACATGGTCTTCGCTGCCCGCAAATACAAGAGAAATGCCAGGAACAACATGTACCTCTCTACGACACTTTTGTAGACCTGACTAAGGCATTCGACACAGTCAGCAGCGAGGGACTCTGGATAATCATGGCCAAATTAGGATGCCCAGGCACCTTCATTGAAATGGTCAGTCAACTCCACGACGGAATGCTCGCCAGAGTCCAAGACCAGGGCAGCTTTTCAGAACCCTTCCAGGTTACAAACGGCGTAAAGCAGGGATGTGTCTTGGCTCCTACACTCTTTAGCCTCATGTTCTCAGCCATGCTTTTGGATGCCTTCAAAGACAATGATGTAGGGGTCAAACTCCGGTACCGCTTTGATGGTATGCTGTTCAATCTGAGGAGACTACGGGCCAAATATATCACCCGCATTGAGACAATACGGGACTTTTGTTTGCAGATGACTGCTCCCTGATAGCCTCCACGGAGGCAAACATGCAGCGCAGTAAGGACATGTTCTCAGCGGCATGCATCAACTTCGGCTTAACTATCTCAACCAAGAAAACCGAGGTTTTCACTGCTCCTGGATGCGAGCACACTGAACTTTCCATCTCTGTAAATGGACTAAAGCCAAATAATGTTGACAGGTTCACATACCTAGGCAGTACCCTCTCCCAGTCTGTACATTTAGACGATGAAGTAAATTTCAGGATTGCCAGGGCCAGTTCCTCCTTTGGAAGACTGCGGTCTAATGTTTGGAATTAGAGATGCATTAAGCTGCAAACCAAACTAAAAGTCTATTCAGATGTCGTTCTACCAGTTGTTCTCTACGCATGCGAAACCTGGACCGTGTATAGCCGTCACGCCAGGAAGCTAAACCTGAAGCTGCTTACGAAAGCTGACATGGGTCAGGTGGCAGGACAGGGTCTACGACGCTGAGGTCATCGTGCGGACCGGCAAAAGGCAGCTCAGATGGGCAGGCCATGTTGTGCGCATGCCAGAAGTACGTCTGTCAAAAAAAGACTTCTTTGGTGAACTAGTCGTAGGAAAGCGATCGCGAGGAGGGCAACAGAAGAGGTATAATGACACCCTGAAGGGCTCCCAAAAAAGTCTGGAAATCGACCCAAACAATTGGGAAAGACTAGCTGAGGACCGATCCTCTTGGCGAAACATGACCTTCAATGGCGCAGCAGCTCATGAGGAAAATAGGCGAGGGTCGCAAATGCAAAACGTCAACTAAGAAAGTCCAGAAAAGACAGCCCCTCTACTGTCGGCCAGCAGGCCTCGCATCCATGCCCCCACTGCGGCTAACTTTTTTGGGCAAGCATAAGCCTCACCAGCCATATTTGTACCCATAAGCAACTATGACACTGACAAAGGATGGTCCTCTTCGCAAGCGATGGACAATCATCATCATCACCTATAGCAGGGATCGGCAACCTTTTGATAATAGAGTGCCAAAGTAGGATTTCTAATTCTGTCAGCAAGCCAATAGCCTAATACTAATCCTATTCAAGCACTCAATTTTTTGTAGAAGAGGCATGAAATATTGCTTTCTGGGCTGCCCTGCGTGCCATTGAAAATCGCTCTGCGTGCCAAGTCTGGCACGCGTGCCGTAGGTTGCCTACCCCTGACCTATAGTATAGCACTTGTGCTACTAGGTGACAGTGCAGGTATACGGGCGAGCAACCACGATAATGATCCATACACGGCACCCCACGCCTTCGGCGTGTCGTGGGATGGCTGAGCCCGGACAGAGCTTGGGAGTGCCCCTCCCCCCCCCCCCTGAGCTCAAACCTTAAAGAGACCTTATAACTCTGTCGGCGGCTTTAAAGACAATTTCCATTCGCTTTGGATGTTTTCTAAAATTTCTGAGCCAAGAGCAAAATGGAAGCTAGTATCAAATATAATAAGTCGACGGTTTATTTTTTAATATTTTCGACACCAGCAGAAACTTAGCCTAATTATGCCGGATTGTATCATTTTTTTAGCCAGACAAATTTTTTCTTTTATCAATTTTCGGGCTTAAATTATTAAAACATTGGAAATGCTTAGCCTACCCAAAACTTGTCACAAAAACAAAAAGTCCACACGATTTTCCGAAACTGTCTTAAAATAACTTTTAAACGAATTAGAAATCAACTCAACGTAGCACTAGTATCGCAAACAGTAAAAACTGGAAAAAAAAGTTCAGCTTTACATATTTGTCCACTTTCCCTGTGCAGCACAGGCTAAGATGCACAACTCAAGGCTAAACCTAGAACTCACATCTCCAGGGAGAAGCTAAAACACACACCTACCAGGGTAAGCTATGATGTGCGATGAATGGTCCAAATAGTTAGTGCAGAAAAGGCTAGGATCACCACTCCAGTCGAAAGTTAGGACGTGCTATCGACAGTCCAAATAGCTAGTGCAGCACAGGCTAGGACGCACCGCATCAGGCGAAAGCTTGGACCGCTATCGACGGTAAAAAGAGTCCACATTTAGTCCGAGCTAGATATCTCCAGGGAGATGCTAGAGATACGCATTGGAATGATTCATGCACGCATCATAGTGTTTAGAGAAACGAGAATGGAGTAAAAAGTAGAGCATCGGGGAGGGGGGATGCATCCTCAGAGATAATGATATCGATATGACAATGGAAAGAGTCGCAGTTGTTACAATTAATTATAAATGTTTTAATAAACAAAAATTTTATCACTCAATCTGGGAGGAGGGGCAAGATCCAGGGGGGGGGGGCAAGTGCCCCCTTGCCCCCCCCCCTGCGGGCGCCCATGACGTCCGGTACGCCAGTCGTACGCGTTGCCACTCGGCAACCATGAAAAGGAGGGGGGGGCACATTCACAGAAGCCCATGGTTATTTTTCAATCATGCGGTGCGGCGATCTGTGATAGCTCATGTTCTATCAAGATGGATGACTTGAATAACACAATGTAACAACATTTTTGTTTATTTTAATTTGTTAATGTTTCTTTTCGTATGCTGATATCACTGGTACCATTGGTTTTGCTCTATCATCAACATTTCTTGAGAAAAAGCATAACGTATATTTCGGAGTCTTCGTATATGTGTAATGTATTTATAACATTATATATATGTATTATATATATATATATATATAACTAAATTATTTTGTTTCTTTTCATTTTAACTAATTACAACTGTTATATGAAGTGGTGAATATGTATAACAGATCCTGCAAGCTTTGTCCTGACCCATTCTTTTATGTTTGTGGTTACCATATTAGTCCAACACAAACTAAACATAAGATTGTCATGGTACAAAATACTTTACTGCATATCATGCTTATTTTGGCAAGGCTATTGGAGATCAGGACAAATCGTGGGCACCACATTACAGTTGTGGCAGCCGCAAATCATCTCTGGAAGGATGGCTGCGTAGAATCCGAAAGCCAATGTTCTTTGCGATTCCGAGAATGTAGAGGAACCGACGAACCATCATGATGACTGTTACTTCTGCATAAAATGCCGAAGGATAGGCTGACTCTAGTTTATCAAACCATCTTTTATTGCACCAGTTCTACACAGTGATGAATTACCTGTTCCTACTCCACCTCAATCCGAAGAAACGGCTGCATATCATTCTGAAGTAGACACACCGGATGAACTAAGTAATGATTGTGATCTCAGGGAACCTAAAGATTCACCTCATTTTCCTAACCAACAAGAACTTGATAACTTAGTATGAGATTTAGGTCTGAAATGAAAAGAAATGTAAAACTTCTGAAGTCACGTTTAAAAGAATGGAATTTATTAGACCCAAGCTATAATAAAGCTGCAGAACCTCGAAATACAGAAAAAGACATGAAACATGTGGATCCTTTTATGTCATATCAGAATCACTGTACTATTGTCATGACGTTCGTGGTCTTTTCGATGTCATTGGCATTGTTCACATTCCTGAAGAGTGGACAGCTTAACAAGAAGTCTAAAGGAAATATTTTATTCCATAACGGAAACCGATTTTCTTTCGATTCCAGTAACTCATTCCGTACATCTAAATGAAGACTACAAGAACGTGAAGTTGTTGCTTGAGAAAATCAACTACGACAGTTACAAGTGGGATGTATGTGAAGACTTTAAGATGCTATCATTTTTTCTTCTTGGTCTACAAGGATGATACACGAAGTACTCATGTTTTGCTTTGTTAATGGGATAGCAGGGCTGCGGACCAGCACTTCACGAGACGTGAGTGGCCAGTGAGAGAACATTTACAGCCTGGTTCTCACACTGTTATTAATCAATCCCTGATACCATTTGGGTGATGTGAGTGAAGAGCACGGAGAACTTTTTCATCGGGATATTCTTGCAATGGGGAAAAGATACCAGGGCAGGTGGGCTGCAGCTATGATCGGTGACTACATCTGGTGTTTGATATGCGATGACGACAAACTTCATTAAAAAACATGTTCTACTGTTCACTACTAGATCTAGTGTTTTAGATTGTGAGAGACTATTACTTTACAACAGAATGTGACATTATGTAATATATGTATGTAAGGTGATGTAACATGACGTTTTGTAACATAACATAACATTTTTGAACTAGTAAGTTTTATATATTAAATGTATATCCCATGCAATACATTTAATATTAATTATATGTTGTTGTTTTGTTTGTTTTTTGGATTTTAAAATCAAACGGTTGATGCAATAAAAAAAGCCAATGTCGTATTCAGACTCAGCATGCTCAAATTAATTAAGAAACATCAAACAATTTCTATAAACATTGAAAACGTTTTGTTTGTTACATTGTGTAATTCCATGATTAAATTATTCACGAGTCCGACATGAACTGCAAAAGGTTCATATCTTACACTGACAATGGGTACTGGCGTATGGAACAGAAACTATTTAGAGTTGTTTATAATGAATGAGTTCATCATCTAGACAATACCACAAAAATGAAAAGGCAATTAATGATGCTATACAGCCCAGGCTATGGAAGTGTGTTTTTTTTGTTTTTTTTTTGTTTTTGTTTTACTTGTTGTTATAGATTGTAGCTGTTTGTTGTTTTATATATTGTAGCTGTTGTTGTTTTTATAGATTAAATCTGTTGTTGTTTTATAGATTGAATATTTTGTTGTATCTCTCTCTCTCTCTCTCTCTGACTCTTTCTCTCACTATCATTATTTTCGCTGTCATTTAATTTTTGTCGGGTATAAAACCTTTTAGAAATATAATATAGACGAAAAATATACCACCCCACCTTTCCCATTTATTCTTTATATTTTTTTTTACCTTTTTAAAACTCTTCAAGACTTTGACACGGGCATAATGCTATGATATTATAGGAACAAAATATACTATCCCTTTTCTTTCTCTCCCTCTTTTTCTACGTCATTTTAGAGTGTACATATTATTTCAAAAATGCGGATTAAAATTGTACTTTCCCGCTCACTCTTTTCTGTCATAATCTATGACATCATAAAAAGCATTTAGACAATTATTCCCATCTTATTTTATCTTATCTTATACATCACAGACGCTCCTTCTATAAAGAAGATTATTGCGTCCTACGCTCATCCGTGGTCCGTGTCTAGTCTTGCATTTTATTTTTATTAATGTTTTAAATGATGTTAAGTTACTGGTTTTCCTGGCTTGTCCAGGCAACCCATTATATGCCCGAATGCTGATCAGACAGACTAGATCAAAAACAGAATCAACAATGTGTCTATGTACCGGTAGATAGCAAAATGACTTGTACTAGCACTTATAGAACAAAGAATAAATTTAAAGGTTCTGTATCAACATCCTTGAGTAAGACACAAGAAATTAAATCTTTGATAGACAAAAGTTTGCACAAGAAACAAGCTCATCAGAAGGGATGGTGTTATTGGCTCTAAACGGAAATGTGACTGACGCTCGGGAAAGTTAGACAAGAAAACATCTGCTTCTTGCCCTCTTTGCGGAGTTTAAAAAAACAGTCTTAGGCACACATAGTGTACAATTATAAACACTTTATTGTTAATAATGTTTCGGTAATAAAAATATATTTTTTAATGTATTTACTAATTTTTTGGAACTTGTATTAAAAATAGTTTGTTTTTTTATTTCGATCAGTAGTCTACATTACACCACATATTTGTATAAAAAAAGCTCTTTTTATATAATCAATTGCCTAATGCTATTAAAAGCTATACGGATCAATTTGACCCACTAGTAGATATAATGTGTTTTTTCTAATAAAACAAGATAGCCTATATTTGGGTTGCATTGATCCACCTTGTCTTGACAGTCTTGTGGTCAAATACAGTTAAAACACGAAGAGCGATAGGGTTAGTGAAGACATAACGGATCAGTGCTACGTGGATTATGTAATGCTCGACGCTCGCCGTTCGATCGCAGGTCTGGGCGAAGACCATCGTAAAAATGTTTAAAATGTTAAGATTGAACTTCGTTTGCAATACATTTTTCAAAGCAGGATTTACATAACCTAATTACTATGCTATTTAAAATAAAAATTAAGCAGAAATAGTCACATTTAGGGGTTCTATTGATAAATTGCAAAAACAAACGCATATTTAATATTGTTTAGATATTACCAAAGACTATAATATAATAAGACGAACCTACGATCTTTTAGCCCGGGGTAAAAAATCCACTCAGAAAATCAAATCGAAATGCTAGACGTCAACTCAACTATAAACAACCACCACCATGCAATTCTCCAAAACAGGTAAGATCCAGAGAGCACGGGGTTTATTAGATCAATCAGAAAATCAACAGAATTTTCAAGTCTCTAGAATGTTCAATGGGAAAACAAAATATAAAGAATACAAAAATATCGTTAATGGTGTTAATATAGAAATGTTGCAGCGTTACGGTATCAAGGTAAATACAAGAAAACGATTTGATTAAGATTTAGCGAAACAGGCTGTACCTATGGCACCAGTGAACCATACTAGGTATACCTCGACCAATCCTACAAAATAGTTATTCTGTTCCGAGTCTACAGACTTAAAACTCACTTCACCGGAGTGATACGAACCGAGACTAATCTCTTAGGGTTCGGAGGACAAACACACTTGTACTGCGTAGTACAGCTAAAGCACCATATAGGTTCGGTGCAAACAGTTGACCGTTTCCATCCACTCTGTGCTCCTGCAAAGCAGGGCAGTCTAAAAGCACATTCTCGATCGTTTCTTCTGCTTCTCTACAGTGTCGACACCGCGAATCGTAGTTGGGCCTAACTCGTCCGAAATAGGCACCAATGGGACAGTGACCTGTTCGAAACTGGGCAATTGTTGCCTGGTCTCTCCTGTGGACTTTCTACCACGGATCAGCTCGATTTGGCCGTTTTAGTTGCTGCCACACACCTCGACCCTTGTCAGACTCGCCCCAGTTCTTAAACCATTGTTCTGACTCCCACGCATGTATTGATCTGCGGGCACTCTCGTAGGAGAACGGACCATTCGGAGTGGGTGCCAGGGAGCCCTTCTTGGCCAAGGCGTCCACTATCTCATTGCCAGCGACTCCTGCATGACCTGGAATCCACTGCAAAATGACGTTCACCTCGTACCTGATTTCACAGACCATACAATCGAATGCTAGAGGCTGTGCATTTAACTAAAGTTCCAAACGTTTTAGTTGTCAACCTTAGAGAAAAAATACCTGCTCCACATATGCTACAGGGATGCCCATTTCTAAATATCACTGACAAGCTCATCACTGCCTTACTAAAACAAATAATTTCACCTTGTTCAGAGACGCAGAGATTTTGCAAAAGGGTCAATGCGGTGAACCATTAGAAAAGAGTCACAAAAGGGTCAATGCAATGAGCCAAAAAGCAAGAATTCTGTGGAGAGCCAATACAAAGAGCGGAATAGAAAGGATTCTGTGGAGAGCCAATGCAAAGAGCCAAATAGAAAGGATTCTGTGTAGAAACAATGCAAAGAGACAAATAGAAAGGATTCTGTGGCGGGTCACAGCAATAAGCCAAAAAGCAAGAATTCTGTGGAGAGCCAATGCAATGAGCCAAATAGCTAACATTCCGTGGAGGGTCAATGCAATGAGCCAAATAGCAAGAATTCCGTGGAGAGCCAATGCAAAGAGCCAAATAGAAAGGATTCTGTGGAGAGCAAATGCAAAGAGACAAATAGAAAGGATTCTGTGGAGGGTCACACCAATGAGCCAAATAGAAATAATTCTGTGGAGGGTCACACCAATGGGCCAAATAGAAAGGATATTCTTTGGAGGGTCACCGCAATGAGTCAAATAGAAAGGATTATTTGGAGAGTCACCGCAATGAGTCAAATACATAGGATTCTTTGGAGGATCAATGCAATGAGCCAAAAAGCAAGAATTATGTGGAGGGTTAATGCAATGAAACAAATAGAAAATATAAATAATGGGGCTAAGTGCAAGCAGACATGTAATACAAATTATGATCTGGAGACCTTCAACAATGAGCCTTCTAGCAAAGACAGTATACAAATCAATGGGTCAACTGGACGAGAAATTAATGAGTGCAATGAACCTACTAGCTCAGATAAAAAAGACAACTTGTTCTCTGATGACGTGGAAAGTCTGATACGACTTTTTTTTTCATTGACTATAATCTACATCATAGGTTCTCAACGGGGGCGATATCGCCCCCCAGGGGGCGGTGAAGGGGTCTTGGGGGGCGATAACGATCCCGGGGGCGATAGGGGGGCGATGGAGGACAAATGTGCGGTGCAAACCTTCTTGAAATAATGTTAACAGATTTACACTTTAAATTTAACAAATTATAACTTAATAATTATAACAGCAATATTTAGCTTGGTGAGTCAATAGCAGAACAGTCGATTAAAATTAATAGACTGATCCGCTAATAACCTATTGCCACAGTGTAATTGTGACGTAGATGGCTCAGAACAGAAGTGGTTGGAGAAGTACCCTACACACGGGTACAAATGCTGCCAGACGGCAAAATTCGCCTTATGGCGGAGGCTAAAAGAGCAGCGAAGAAAAAAAAAACATAGGCTGTCCCTGCCCAACTCCAACAGTCTCGCTTTCCAATGCCATAGATGCGACAGTTTATCTCTCAATGATAGGACTCCACAGACACAGCTATTGCTGCAAAACTATCAAAATATAGCCTAAAGGGCGCAAATAAAATTGTCTTCTGATTTAGGGTTGTTCAACGAAAACCGGATTACCGGATTTTTTGGGGAGGGGGAACCGAAATCCGATTTTAAACCGGTTTTATACAACCGTAAACCGGTTTTGAAGAAAAAAACGGTTTTAAGATCAATACTTCTGATACTATGGAGCCAGTGAATTGTGACGTAAAAGTTATTCAAAGTCGTATATGGGCTTAACCTAGATTTCTCACTATAGATTATTTTATGAGAATGGCAAAAGGGATGGGGCGTTTTATTGTGGATGAAATGTGACGTAGAACACAATTGCTGCTAATTAACCAACATACTTATTAGAAACAGGAATCGCGCTGATTTTTTAAAGTAGTGGATCGATTAAGTACTAATGGGCCCTTCCTTAGCATCTTCCTGTAAAGTCTGGAGCGAGCGTAAGCTAGTTACTTGTAGGCCCGCTATTCATGAACTATCTGCACTTTCTGAAGAATTCTCTCTATCAAGTCATACATAAAAAAAAGCCCGTGTCCGTCTCTGCATCGCTGAATGACCATTACTAAATGACACATAGTCTACTTGCGAGCGTGCGTCAAATAGCTAGCGGGCTTAGGATAGCTGTGTCTGATATTAGGTGACACTTTCGTACCCATGGGCCTCAAAGACTGGCGAAGAGTGTAAACCGCCGATACGTTCCCGTTAAGAATACACCGGCGGGCGAACGCATGGGGGACAGCTCCCGCAGCGGGTCCGAAACCCATTGCACTGCCGAGAGGATACGGGGTCTCGGTGGGGAGGAAACAATGGAGGCTGCAACCCCGTCTCAAGAACCACCCGGCGCCTGGATGTCTGTACATGTAGTATAGGATTTGTGCTACCTGGTGACAGTGCAGTTATACGGGCGAGCCACCACGATAATGATCCTTAGGGGAACCGCAGTGGGCAACCTAGCTGCGGAATCCTCACTGTTACACGGCATGCCACGCCTTTGGTGTCGTGGGGGTGGCTCCAGCCCGGACAGAGCTTGGGTGTGCCCCCACCCCTGAGCTCAAACCTATCGTTACGCCCTGAACAAAGAGCCCTTTGGACTCGTCCGTTTTTATAAAAAGACCTTATAATTCTGTCCATTGTGTAATTCACAGGCAACATTTAGTTGCAAAAATCTCAGCGATCGTCTGCATCAGTCTCTTCAATATGTAATCTGCAGCAAACAAAATCAGAAGCAATGCATTTTAAACAACTGTGTATTGAGAATGACGAAGACTATAATCGTTTGTTACTGGACGCTGGTTATCAAAAGGTGCCTGTTTAAATAGATTGTATGGGGTCTTTGACTAAGTGTTGGAGTTTATAGAAAGCCAAGACAATTCTCTGAGAGAAAATCTTTAAAAAAAAACAAAAAAACAATATCGCATATTTAACAGATTTATTTAATAAGTTCAATGAAATGAACATTCAATTGCTGGGAGATGACCTCAATTTGATCAAAACAAAAAGTGTCATTTAGGCATTTATGTAAAAACTTCAATTGTACAAACGAAACTTTGGATGTGGAGAATTTTTTCAGTTTCCCAATCTTGCATCTGTAGAAAAAACTGAAGAAGACATTTCTCATTTATTGTGATCACCTCGATGCACTTACTAACGACTTCCATAGTCGATTTTAAGACAATATTAATATAAAATACATGATTGGGTTTTAGATTTTTTTCTAATAGTGAAGAATTACAATCAGGCCTACCTACACAATTGCAAGAGGCATTGATTGAATTAGCAACCAATTAAAAACTCAGATTGAAATGAATACTTATAGGCATATTAATCCTATTATCATTGACTATAATAAGATGGACCTGCTCTATTTTTAAAGTTATGTTCTTTTTCCCTGTGCACACAACACTGATCTATAAATGTTTCCGCTCTGTACAACTTTCGATTTTAATTTTTCATTGAGAAAATCATAGCGATTAAATAAAACGGAACATGTATATCAATAACTTTATTTCCTGTATAGCAATTACGTTATTTAGAATCTGGAATTCCGAAAATCAGTGTTTCAAGTCATCATATAGCAGAAATACTAAAGCAAGCGGTCCACGTATATTATAGTCTATGGTTTTTTAGTGCAACGAAATTTTGATAACAATCGCGAAATTTTGAAAACAAAAGAAAGGAAGGAATAGTTAAACTATTGTACTCGTCTGCACCAGTAGCGAAAAAAAGGCCTTTTCGGAAAAAATAATTTAATAATTTTAAAAAGCCATGAAGCACAATTTATACTGTTCCTAATTATTTATTTTTTTATATTGCATTTCAACAATTTAATTTGTTATAAAATGATTAATGAACTGTGTTAGATCTAGACCTAGTAAATTTTAGTTTAATTTTATTTGATACGAAGTGAATGTCACACTCTAGTGCAGATTGACGAGTATTAAATGGGCAATTTGGATGCAAATTCATTTCCGCTATACTTTTTAAACAACCGTATAATTTTCTTTTCGGCATGTTTTAAGTGCATTGTGGAACTTCCGGTTTCATTTTGTTTTGCTTACGATTGCAAGCAGAGATTTAAGCCTTATTAGACTTATAGCTGACTTAACATTCACGGATGTTGAGAAATGCATTGCAATTTCAACCGCAAGTAGTTCAGGCCGACTACAAGTAAACAAAGGCTATAAGTATTATTGTGAGGATTATGTCTTCAATATTATTAAGACAGAAGACAGAAGGGCAAAGAGTAAAGCAGTAGGCCTAATAATACACAAGGCACTAAACTCTAATTTAGAAATACAATACAATAACAACCTGTTGCAAAGCTCTGATAAACATAAAGACAAAAACACTTTCCTTGCTCTTTTGCGAGAACAAATGCATATAAGTACTCTTTCTTCCCGAGTGGCATTCGGGCGTGGAATGGGTTGCCTGAACAAACCAGGAAAACCAGTAACTTAACATCATTTAAAACATTAATAAAAATGCAAGACTAGACTCGGACCACGGATGAGCGTAGGACGCAATAATCTTCTTTATAGAAGGAGCGTCTGTAATGTATAAGATAAGATAAAAAGTGAGTATGCCAGAATTTATAGCAGAAGGCATCCATTTTTTTAAATCAAATTTAGTGAATAGGATCGGAAGTGTAGTTGCACCCAAAACTTATACATGCATACGATTTAAGACTGGTCAATGGTGTGCCAAGCTAGGATTTCTAAATCATTCAGCGTACCAACAGCCTAAAAGTCAACCTGCTCTATTATAGGCTACTTGTTTTCTTTATAAGACAAGTAGGTAATTTAAATCCGTAGCTAGACAAAGGCCAAAAGCAAAGGAACTCTATAGAGAATATCGTTAAGGTGTTTTGTTTTATATTTAATTTTAAAAAATAATTTGTATGTGATTATCATCCTTTTTATTAGCATTTATACCAAATACAAAATTATTTTACCAAACCTTCACATTTATGGTAACTATTTTGTAAAGGTTATCATTTAGTTGTCAAGATACATATTTATCAACAGCTAATTTCAGTATAATATTTTATTCTCAGTTTAACTGAGATGTGTTTTAATATATTCAAGTAAATGGGTAAATGTATGTATGAAACTTTCCCGTTTAACTGAATTGACACAAAGTAATCATACAAACTGGGTAGTTAATGTAATGTTCAGAAAATGTACATGTATATTATATTAGTAATATAATATTTTAAAAATGTTCAACTACTTTTTGACAGTTTGGCCATTGTAAAGTTTTAAGTTGTAGACCATTTAGTTTTTTATAAAATAAAATTAAAAAACAATATTAGAAATATTAGTGGAAATAAAAGTATCTTATTATCTCCCCTTAATTAAAATAAAGATTCTAAATTTGATTCAATAGTGATGCCAAACAAGTTATGTTATGTAATATAACAAATATTACTGACTAAGTCTTAATTATTATTTCTTTACATAAACCAGCGTTGTGGTATTCATTACAAGATTTAATTATTAGAGGCATAAAATTAATTTGCGTTAAACAGTTGTAAGTAAACATTTCCTGCATTAATTATTTGTCCATTCAACCTTATTGAGTTTATCTCTTAAACAATTAGGCACATTTCGATGCCCATTTGATTAAAGGTTTAAAATTCAACTGGCTACGTTTTAGAATCGCCAATATCACTACACTTAATAAAAAAAAAGTATCTACATCTAAGACGGTCGTAGTAAGATTAAGCCAGTTATGTTTGATTAGGTATGAACATATCAATTTGAAAGTCTTTTAAACTCCGCTTTGTGTGCTTCTAAAAACTATCTATCTTATCTTTGTAACGGGAAGTACATATAGTTAAATGTTGTGAAATTGATTTCACTCAATATAAATATTACTGAAAAATATAGTTGGTTTTGTTTTCATTAATAATAAAACACCTCTTGGAGGTCTCTCGCGTGCGATTGAAAATCGCTCTGCGTGCCAAGTTTGGCATGCGTTCCTAAGGTTGCCGACCGCTGCTCTAGTGGATACCAGGTCATATGCAGGAACTTAGAGTGGACAGGAACGGCCAACCGTTTGTGCCTAAATTAACTTTTACGGTGATTTATCAGTGGTGCGTGGATAGGCCTACAGCAGAGTTAGTTCTGCGAGCCCCAAAAGAGTTCGCTTGCTCGCATTCTCAAAAAAAGGTGAGGTTCAAGTCTGGTTTACTGCTTAACTAGGAGTCTTAAGAGTCGGAAGGCTCCTAGGTTGTGTGTTTTTTTTAGACATATAAAAATATGTTACTGGGAGCGAACGTCAAGAAAATCGATAACTAAAACGTGGTGTTTAGTTAGACCATTTGGAAACGGCGTTAATCTGTGTGAATTGTAAACATTTACTACCTCCCCTCCCTGAGTTCAGCATCTTCAGTCATGATGCACGGGATATGTATTGAAATGTATGACAAAATATCTGACACAGTTGAATTACAAACAAGCGAGTCTGAGACCAATTATATGTTACTGTTGTGGATAATTAAAAGGCTGACCAAGGCTTAAATATGGTCGCTATAGTGACACGTTCCATATGATATGGTTTCTTTTGACCATAAATAGACGTATTACTGCGATGGGGAAAAAAAATGGTGAACAAGCATCTCAACACTAAATAAAATATTTAATTTTCTTTTTAGCAAATCTTTTTTTTAACATTAAAAAGCACAAGATTAAAAAAAAGCATCCGTAAATTATAACATATGGTATGTTTGAATAGACGTTAGAGATAAGGGGTGTAAAAACGCATTAGTGATTGGAAAGATACTAGTTCTATACATTAGAAAAACATTTAGGTTTTCATTTTAAGAAGATGTTTATTCATTTGCTTTTTTTTTTTTGTTAATGTACTTTGAGCAATATACATTTTTTAAAGTACTAACAAAAAACTATTTGGAAAAGTTGTGCATAACAACAACAAAAAAAAACATTAGAGTAAACTTTGATTATATAACATGAACTACAAATAGAATTACAATAACAATATAGTATATAAATGATTTGTATTTTGTTAAAATATGATATTGTATCTCCAGACTTAGGGATGAAAGATTGAAGATTTCACATTTTGTATTTTTTTTGGTCTTAAATTGCTATAAAGTCAAATATAAAACATCACAAAACAGGAACTTTAAACTATCTCATTCGTGTAGCCTCTCACTCTCAATCATCAAAGTCATCTTAAAGTTAACTATGTTATATTGAATCTCAACTCATTAAATTTGCTTTATGCTCATGTTGGATCCCAGGTCATCAAATTCTTGCAGTGAATGACTCATTTCCTTTTTTCTTGAAAAGTTTTCCATTTCACTAAAAAACTCATCAAATAACCTAAAATAAAAAAGGAATAAAAAAATGATTAGAGCATTGACTACTTTTTTGTTTTAAATCACATCAATGGTCGACAAAAATATGCTTTAATTCCAATATCAAAACAAGAAGTTGAGTAGAACCGTTTAACACACTGGTTTTTCAAACAGTAAGAAAATATTGATTTTAAGTTGAAAGATGCTTTATGTTTTTCTTAAAACAGGAAAACTGTAACTTCCTATTATTTTCTTCAATCAGAAACTAAACATCAAATTGCACAGTGAAAGCTGATCTTTTAAAGAAGAACTGGTGCATGTGAAAATGAGTTGTGTTTTCAATCACAAATTACCTGTCTACTGTCCTATCTAGTTTATTAGCCATGCCTTCTTCCTCTACGCTTTTTGTTTCATCCTCTTCCACATCTGCAAGTATTTCATTAGGAATAGTGCATAACAACTTTACAAATATAAAATGCCGAAAGTACTAATATGTTAAGCATATTTTATATTGGGTTAGTCAAGGGATTCGGATGGGAGTAGTTTTTTCTTCTTTCTTTTTTATTATATTGTGGAGACCCTGTTACACAAGAAAAACGTTTCTATAGGGGACAAATAATAATAATTCAAAATTGTATGGTTCATTATAACCAATAATTGTTCCCAATCTTTTTTTATAAGATCTTTCAATCTCTTTTGGATCAGAATGAACATCTTTTATAGGATCTTTTTCAATATGTTTTTAGATCATACTTACCATTTTTTATAAGATCTTTCAATCTCTCTGTAGGGTCTTTTTTACTTCCAAAAGTTTTTAGAAATGAGTCCCAGAGAACACTAAATATTTTTGTGGACTCCTCTTCCAGAAATGTATTTCCAGTATTCACTAGCAGATCCATGAGCACTGCTATGAAGTAGTTGGTCAGAAATATTACAACTATTGCCACAAATAAGCAAAAGTACAAAATAGTTGTCCATCTATCTGAAAGTGGTACGTTTGTGTCCTGTTAACAATACACAAAAAACAACTGCGTTTTACTAGAAAGCAATTTATTATATTATAGTAAATTAAAACATTTATTTTTTCAATATCCAAAAAACTAATTCATAACACAAACTTAAGTGAATATTAGAAATGGTAGAATGATACACAATTCCATTGCAACCTCTGAAACTGAGCTTTATCTCTATAGGTGCCAAACTTAAGGCCCGTGGGTCCAGGCCCTACGAGAGGGGGGTACAGCCGGTACGCTGTACCGGGGCCCATGAGAGTTTAGGGGGCCCATGAATATTACAATAAAAAATTAAATTGGCAATTACGCAAGTATTTTTTAATCGTTGCTATTAAGCTAAGAGGAGATGCCCAAAAACCCCCTACAATCTCACGTGGCGCTGGGGGCTCTTAATTTTGGTTTTCTTTGAATGTGTACTTTAACATTTTGTTAAATATGCAATGAATTTAAGCCTTTAATTGTAATATAGGGCCTTATTAATAAAAAATTATTTTCGATAGCATTTAGGATCTCTTCTTTTTAATTTTTCTCCAGAGACACTTACAAATATAGATCTATGAGCCTTACAGGCTTACAGTTCTCCCTGTTAGCTTAGTAGCCTATCTAGGCCTACATACTCTATATCGCTGCATACGGCAGTCAAAGCTAGTTAATCGATCCTTTTACACTTTAATGATCTCCTGTGTGGTAGCCAAGAGGGGGGTTGAGGGTATCATAATTTTAGGCAAATGTAAATACACATTATTCAGTTGCAGCCTCAAGAGGTGGAAAATACAGTCAAAGCTTCATGGCATTTCTAGCACCATATGGTCAGATCGAATTGAAAGTGTAAAACCATTTGTAGCTCATCTACCAGGGTTGAGTTGGCTTTTGAAGATCTGTTAAAGTTGAATCTTACTCCGAAAACCAGAAACGAAATCCATGAAATTTATATGTTTTGTCGGTTCTTTCACTTGCATCATAATGTCAGTTGTGTGGCATAGTATAGGCCTACTAGTCCCTATTGACTTCTGCAACAAAGTCATTCAAGCTTGTGATGCGACTATAGATATGGAAGCTGCAAACATAGAAAGCTTATAATATGCACAACTAGGGGCTTTGCGAAACAGTTGGAAAGCAATGTGGAATGAAGCTACGCTTGTTGCAGCCAACCTGCAGATAGAAGTACAATTGTTTAGGAACAATAATACAACTGCCAGAAAAAGAACAAGATATCATGATGAGGATACACCTGATGAAAATGTGAATGAGATGAATGAAACAGAAGAATGCCCTGAGGAAGCCCACTTTCGAAAACACATTTTATGTTGTATTGGATAGTGTTATTAGAGAGCTTACAGTTTAATGATCGGTTCAATTCAGTCAAAGATATTTCTGACACATTCAGCTTTCTTTGAAACTACCAAAAGATGTCAGAAGGAGACTTGAAGTATAAAGCTGCTAAGTTAGCAGAAAAGTATTATATTTATAATGACATAAGTTATGAAGACTTTCTTCGGGAAATAATTCACCTAACAATGGTTCACAATGCAAATTTTGGTAAAGAACAGTTGGGTGCATTGGAACTGTTAAATGCTTAGGAAAATTCCAAATTAGAAAATATTTGTCCTAACATAAGTATCAGTTCGAGGATGTCCCTTACAGCAGTAAACTTCAACTCATCAAAAATTACCTTAGGTCTACCATGAGTCGGAATCGCCTGAACAACTAGGCTAGGCTCGGTATCGAGTCTAGCATTGCAAGACAAATAAACTTTGACACTTTCCAGCTCATTGTCCATAGAGGATGAACTAAATAGCAGAATCGGCAAGGCAGCTGCCACAATGGCTATACTTGGTAAACGGGTTTGGGAAAACACCAGGCTGACAGAAAGGACCAAACTATGTGTCTACCAGGCCTGCGTCATCAGCACGCTGCTTTATGGTAGCGAATCATGGACAACCTATGCGTCCCATGAGCGCAAGCTAAATAGCTTCCACCTGAGGTGTCTGCGTCGCGTCCTTGGCATTAAATGGCAGTACAAAGTCCCTAACAGTGAGGTACTGACGCGCGCAGGGCCCAAAGCATGTTCGCAGTCCTCAGTGAAAGGCGCCTAAGATGGCTAGGACATGTAAGAAGAATGAGTCCAGGCAGAATCCCAAAGGACCTCCTATATGGAGAATTGGCATCTGGGAAGAGAAAGACAGGTCGCCCACGCCTCCGCTATAAAGATGTCTGTATGAGAGACATGAGAGCAGCCAGAATAAGTACAAGTGACTGGGAGGAAAAGGCAGAGGATCGGTCCACCTGGCGCACTGCTGTCAGGAAAGGGGTTAAAACGGCAGAGGAAAATAGAATGGAGGAGAGCATAAATAAAAGGGCTAAAAGAAAAGCGGAAAAAATAGGACCCACAGAACACGTGTGCAAAGGCTGTAAAAAAGACTGTCATTCAAGGATAGGCCTGCTCAGCCACACGAGGAAGTGCAACCTCGAATCACGGTGATGCACCATCGTCTCGCGAGACGGAAGGATGCCATTGAAGTTTTGCCAAGAAAAGGGCACACAAGGCAACCCTGTTTTAATAAAACTAGTCTTTTTCTTCTCTGTTTTTTTTTCATTCATGTATTTGATATATTTTCTGTTGACTATTTCTTTTCACGAAACAGTAAGCATTCAAAAGATGAATGATTTGGGTATATTTGTAAATAATAAATGATTCGAGAGACATGCATAAAATGCAATTAAGATGTATAGGCCTATTTATGTACTTTTTTGTTATAGTACCGTATTGAGAAGTTGTGAAGTTGTTAATCGTTTATACTTTATATAAATACAAGTTAAAACGCATTGAACTTGAAGTCTTTTAATTGACTTGATATAATATTGCTATTTATTTATTACAGAGTTTCACCTGTCATAGCTATGTCCCAAATTATTAAATCAAGTAGCTGTGACAACTACAAGTAGCTTACCTTAACATGTGTCTCATATTCTCAATTTACTCTCTCAATTTTCACATTCGAATTAATCCATATTAAAATGAATTATGACAAGTTAATTGCCAATTTAATTGTCCAACTTTAAATTCTCCAATACTTCTCTAGTTCTTTTCAACTAAATTACTCATCAATCGTCAGTTAGAGTCGCTTTTCCCAGTTTATACATCTTTGTAATATTTGCAAGATCAATCTGATCAATACTGAAGCGGAGGAACAATTAGATCTACAACAATTTAAACTAAGAACTATGTACTTGATTAATGTATTTTTGTGTAATAGACATGTAAGGCTGTGATTAAAATTGATTACATTCTAATGGTAAACGGTAACACTTATGACAGTTTCACAAAATGATCCACAGACCTTTTAAAAAGATTCCTGATTTTTCAAACGTATGTAATACAATTAAATCATATGACAAGTGTTAAAAAAAATGTGTTTTGGGGAGAGGGAGGGGCCTCAGAAAAGATCTCGTACCGGCACCTTTTTTTTCTCTTGATGGCCATGTGTGGGTCACATCTGGCCAAGCTGTCACTTATATCCAGCCCATAAAAGAATTCTTATCATTGTTAATATCTCAACTGATCAATGAATGTTTAGCCAGTTCAGCTTGCAACATTAATTAAGTGTTATTTGAAATTGGGCCTGCAGTGCAAATTGAGTATGACATCTCTGCGTTAGACCCTCTAGATGACTTTTAAATAAATGGAAAGTTACTTCACAACTAAAATAAACATCTTCTGACCATGTTGTAAGCTAAAGATCGTTGGATTAAAAGTTCTTTAACTTGTTATCTCTGTATAAAACACCCTCATTGTTTAAAAGTAAAGGATATAACTCTTATATTTTACAAATGTTCCTTCTAAAAAGAAAGATTATTTCCATTGCACTACAATTAATTATTTTTTTAATTTATTTTGCAAATGTAAATATGTCTACTTGAAAGATACTTTTAAAATATTAATGAAACAAGAGGTAACAGAAATATAGCCTACATAAAAGGAAAACACTAGACCTTTGGATGAAATTGATGGAATATTTACCCTAAAGCTTGAACGTCCAAGCAGGCCAGTGAAAAGAGACTCAGCAGTGGTCAACAAGTCCTTAAAATAATAACTGGTTTTCCCAAAAAGTGCATAGCCCATGCCAATAAAACCTAAAAGTATTATGATGTTAAAGAAAAAGAATCCAGGAAATATTCTCACAGACTTGGACAAAACAGTGTAAATCTGAAAAAAAAAGAAAAGTATTGTTTAAAATCATCTAACAATTGTTTTGTCAACTAAAAAAGGATATTACACTTTTCTTGTTTTTTATTGGACAAATATTAATGTTTTGTTTTGTAAATCTAGAAAATACAGTAACAACATATATTTCCATATGTTTTTTGAATACTGAGAACTAATTAATTTTAAATAATAAATAATTATAAAATTCTAAACACAAAATTTAAAAAATTAAAATTTGATCCAATATTTTCTAAAACAAAATATGTGATCAAACTTTGAAAACTTCTTACTAAATCAGTTATCCTAAACAAACAAAATTCTTTATTAAAAGTTTAACATAAGTATTTATGAGCTTATTATTACTTTCATTGTTTTCTTTGAGTAGCTAGCCAACTTCAACAATCTCATGTAACCAATGGCAACTAGCAAAGCCAAACACCAACTGTATGAGGTATCCCAGATGACAATGTGGTAAAAGTTGATATAATTGTTTCGATTCTCTTTGAGTTTTATCAGGGCAGATTTTGTATAACTTAATCTTAGCCTGTTTGAAAAAATAATGTATCTTAATATTTGTGACAAAAAAGTTTTTTGTTCAGTTGACAGGAATAGAGTTTTTATAAATAAAGTCTAAATTAAGTTCAACTTTTTGGGGACCTAGTGACAATACGTTAGAATATAAACTAACTTTCTAACACCGGATTATATCCTGTGTAAAATTATTTGTGAAAAGACAGGTAAAGTAAATGTTAAGTAAAGTAGCGTCAGACCAAACTCATCATATGACCACAGCATACTAAGGGATTGTGTGGCCGGCACAATGCCAAGTCACCCTTTATGCTACCCTAACTAATGTCAGGTACCCATCAGAATAAAATCCTAGTCTTCCCCGGGGTTTGAACCCAGAACCTTAGGTATGCCAGTCTAACCCGCAGCCACTCGGCCACCATACCCTGTGAAAAGACATGTAAGAGTGTGATGAGAATGACATTACTTCATGATTGACTTACATAAACATCACCACAGTGCAGATGGCAATGACAACAGCAGATGTGTCCAGCAGAAACCAGATGTCTTTAAAGGCTGACCATTTTTTCTTACCAAATATAAAAACAACATACATGACACCAAGCAGTGTCACTACTATTCCAATCACCTGACACAATTGAACATAAGTTCCTAGAAGACCAGGAGGGTTGTGGACAGTGAAGGGGTAGATGCTGAAACAAAAATAAAACATATCATTCATTAAAATAACATCAATATTTAATTAAAATTAAGAGAATTTTATAAAATAAAAAAAATAAAAAATTACAATTACTAATTACACCAAAATATATTGTTCATTAATCCACATAGTGTACAACACTGAATTCTCATTTATACAAATGTACCAATCAACATATTCATCCATTACTGCTAGGCACAAACTAGTATGACTATTTCTGTGCTTTTTACATGCTCTGTTTATATGAAAACAAGGGAGAGCAATGTTTTCATGCTATTCAAGTTATGAGTAAAAGAAAGGTAGAACTTACTTTACAAATGGAATCGTAGAACCAGTTTCAATAAACTCTATCAAAAAAATGACAAAAGCAAAGTGATTGATGTTAGGAGAATAAACTGTAAATTCCAGGAACACTGCTCTTGTCATCTGGTCAATCCACAAATGTTCTTTCATTTCATTTAACAAATCTGTTGCAATCTTTTATAAGAAAACAAATAATAAATTAATACAATCATGCAAGGAGAAATTCAGATTAGTTATATTTCCTTCCTAGTGACATACTTGGTTTTGAAAAAAGAAACAAACACAAAGAACTGGAAGGTTCATCACATGTTAATATTCTACTCATGGAATGTGTTACTTGAACTAGCCAGGAAAACCAACATCTTAACATAATTTAAAAGCTGTTTCAAAATGCAAGACTGAATTTGGCCATAGTTAAACACATAATCCCAATATCTCCTTTTAAGAACAAGTACCTGAAACATAAATGGGTAATCAAACAACTTAAAAACACCTTAATTACTCAAACATGCAGGTATAAACAAATCAAGGACACAAAAAATGAAAATGTAAATATTAAAAAGAAACAAAATTTAATTACCAAAAGTATGCTAATTTAAAATTTAAAAAAAAACACTATTTTTTTTACCTTGGAATTAATGTTCAAGTTGACAATGTATCCACCTCCACCGTAAATGCTATAACTTCCAGCAATAGGAAGTCCCCAAACATCTTGAGCTGATTTATATGTCCAAGCAGAACTAGATCGAACTTGTAAATTCTCAAGTACAGAGCAAGGCTTTGGCATCCAATTTAAACAAAAGTCTTTTGTCTCTTCTAGCCCTGAAGTGTAACCTGGCACACAGTCTTTTAGCTTTATATTCAAAACATTACAGTTTTCTGAAAACAAAAGGGAACAAAACATTAACAACAATTATATTTTTTTTTGTTACGTTAAAAGACAGTACACATTCTTGGTATTACAAAGAGAGGTAGAAAGACAAAAAGACAAATGGAAACACACCTTTGGAATAATTAATCAATAGATGATAAATGGGTAATTCAGATGATAAATGGACATTGGATGTATGGTTTGAGTTCTAGATGCATCATGACAAAGGTAAATGTTTGGATCCAAAACAATAGCTTTGAATACACGTACCTTTCTCAATACGTAACTGTCTTAGTCTTGCAGCTCCAATACGATACAAGTCTTTGACTTCAGTGTATAAGATTCTATCTAGGTTACTGTCTACTTTGGTGTTTAAATCTGGCAGTAACCATGGAGTCAAGATAGTTGTGGTCCAGTTAAAAAATTCTTTACTTGAGTTGATCTTCATACACAAACACAAAGAAGAATGTACAAAAAAAGTTGCTGTTTACATTAAAAGTAAGTTAGTTTGAATGGTTACTATAGTTACTGCATGTGTTTACCTGCATAAATCCTGTCTTAGTGTCTGTAATCAGCTGGTCACTAATAACTTTGTGCATGAGATAAGCATTATTGTTTCTGTTGGCATAGCACAGGCTGCTGACAATCAACAAATACAGGAAATGGATGACAAACTCATTCATCGTCTTTTTAATCATGATGTAAATCTTACGACGGAGGGTTGCAGTCCTGAGTGCTGCCTTCGATAGTGGTTCTGTTTTAGCTATGTACATATAGGAACGATCATCCTCTGAAAGTAACGAGCAAGAAATGTCAAAACTCAAAAATGTTATTTACTCATTTGGCAAATTCTGAAAGATCATTTAGCCTACCATGTACCACAACATGCTTAATTGCCATGAACTCATTTTATCAAATTATGAGATGTCAATCACCCATGAATAAAATCTGTTGTTAGTGTATTTCTCAAATTATTTCAGCTTGAAACACATGATATATATAAAATATATGTGCAATTACAATGATTATCTGGTCTCCACTAATATGAACTAAAAGCTACTCCAGAAATGGTTTGAACAAGAGCATGGTACTAACAGAATATACTATCTTATCTTTATTAGGATAACATTATAAAGCACTTAAAGTTACTGGTAATTTACTTCTTCTCTTTACATTTAAAACTCATAATAAACATCTGTATCTGGCCTATGACGGTTATATTTTGTTATTTAAAAAAACTTCCAAATTTTCAGAACCATTTCAAAATGAGTTTGTCAGTTCAATTTATGACTATTGATTTCATATGCAGATCAGAATGACTGTTGTATAAAACTCACTGTCCACATCCCAGTATCAAATAGAAGCACTCTAATATATGGATACATTTTTTAGGAAAATATATAATAGGAAATAAAAATTGTTTTGTTTACTGTCTTTTAAGCCATACTCCTTGTTGATTTGAGTTATAAGTGATAGGTCCAGCTCATCCAGACTTTTTGGCTTCACTTTTCTCACAAGCAAGGCAAGAACAACTGACAAAACTATCACCTAAACACACAGAAAATCTTCTGAAATTTTGTTCTTAAGGTATTTTTTTTTTTATCAAGTAAAAGACCTATGTACATATTTATTACATATAAGACTTACAAATATATATGACAATTTGAATTATTTATTTGTTACTATTTAAATTGAATTACTGTTAAAACAAATCATTAGAAAATATGTGTTGGCCCTGCAACACGTTGTTAGTAATTTCTGTTCAGAAAATAATATTTAAAAGCAAATTTTTATCAAAAGTAAAGAAATAAAAACCAAATTGTTTAACCACTAATGAAAACCATTTGCAAAAATGTTAAACAAACTGTTTAAACTTATAGCCTATTGAGAAATACTTAGAACTATACATTAAGTGATAGTTTCTATAGAAATATTGAGAAATATTTAAAACTATACATAGGCCTACATTTTATAAATTTAAAAAATGATCAAAGCTATTTTAAGTTTTCAAATAAAGAATGCATGTAGGCAATATATCTATTAATGACTATTTGAGATTTATAAATTCAACATAGACATTTGAAGTTACATTTTTCAATAAAAGAACATTTTTTAAGCATTATTCTTTAGACTCTTTTGGTTTTCTTTTTTTGGTCGACAAATTCAACAAATACAAATATTTTAAATGAAACAACTATGTCTGCACACTTCTTTTATCTAACATTGTGCTAAATTAATATTCTAGATTTAAATATTAGTCTAATATTGATACACAAAATCTGTTTAATATTAGCCTCATGTTTTACCAACACCAACATAGATAGTGCATAATTGGGAATAAGCAAGCAGACAAAAAAGTAACTTTACCTTAAAAGGATCCAAAACAAATAAAGATTGTAAAAAAGCTAAAAAGAATGTAGACAACCAATCTTCAGTGATGTCCTTGCCCCATTCCATGCTGAATAAGATCACAAAGAAACTACTAACTCCAATAGATGATGCAACTAGAATCCAAGCTAAGTATCGGAATGGGTGTGGCCAAGATCCTTTCAGCTCTTCAGAACCTTTTTAAAATAAGTCCCAATAAATACATTTATATATATATGTATATAAAGCCTATTAGAATATATCAACCCAAGCAATGATGTAGCCTTCTTGGTGTAAGCTATAATATGTTCTATTGTTATTGGCTTTTGAATAAAATGATTTACTTTAGTAAAAAACAGACAATATCTTTAATGTATTCCTAGTAAAATTTAATTTTTAAATAATAATTTTATTAAAGGAAAAGTACTCTTTTAATATAGGCTACATAGATTTAGTAGCCTTAGAATTATAGTCCATAGAAGACAGTTACAAGTTTGTCCTAATGTACTTTATTTCAAATCCAGATTTTATCTAATATGTTACAGATGCTGCTTCTATACAGAAGGTTTTTCTTCTCATTGTTTAGGTTGTTGTGCCTTTAGATTATGGTTCTAAATGATGTTCAGTTATTAGTTTTCCTGGGTTCATTATTTGCCCGTAACCCACTCCTAAAGCATGTAAATTTATTTGTACATTTATTCTTGCATATGGGTTAAGATTTTTTTTTATCACATCATTTTGATTATTGCAATGAATTACAATTTCCAAGTTACAAATTAACGCTTCAGCTATTATTATTACTTTGTTCTTTACCCGTCTTTCCTCTAGCATTTCTAGGTTTAGTGATTACTCTCCTCACTTATGAATCTTCACATGTAAGAATAAAAGCTACTGATTACTTTAACAGTTTCAATCACTTGAGTTACTGGCATTAAGAATTATTTTTACACCATGTGGTTAGACAAATAAATAAATGCAAAGTCATACATCCATAAATGCACAGTCTTCAAAAATGTTCAGATGATACTAAAATTAAAATGCTATAATATATAATTATATTGCAATAAAAATGTTTGAGTTAATAGACTTACTAGTTTTTATCATCAAAATTTTGTCCAGTGTCTGCAACTGTTGTTCTAATTTAGTCATCCAAGGAAGGCAACTATTGCACTTCTTCTTAGTATCTTGAGCCTTTTTGTCATTTTCATTTTTGGACATGGAAATTTCTTGATCAACTATAAAAAAAATTAATTATTAAATAATCTAAAAAATGTTGGGGACAATTTCTAAATATATATTTTCTTTAAATTGATTTATTATACTTAAAATTAAAGTCATTATAAATACAAATGTGTAGTATTTATTTTTAATGCTTTTGCTTTGATCAAAGTGTAATTAAAGAAGGTGGATTTTTATCCTTGGCAGATCTTAAAGCCCAAAGGTTCATTTAAGCACAAACAGATTTAGAAATTAAGTTTAGTTTAGTTTTGGAATATTTAAAAGTTTTAATATTGTAACAAAAAGTTCACTAAGAATATGTAGTATCGATTGTAATTTATTAAAAGACATGGTTGTTTCTTAAAATTGTAGAAAACATATTTATTTTTTGTACCTTTATCTTCAGTTTGATCATTATCTGCAACTTTGTTTTTGCTGAAACATCCACCAGGATCACTTTTAGTTCTAGCTTTCCTAAACATAGTCATCATTAACATCATTGGCACAGCCGTAATCACAGCCGATAGGAAAGAATTATACATCTGTCACAGGATGATTAAACAATAACCATTTTGTTTTGTGAAGTTTTAATAAAAAAATTACCATTACAAAAATGATCAGTTTAGCATTGAATAACCAGAATAACTGAAGATAAATTAACTTGGATTAGATAATGTTTTGCAATTTTTGAGCTGTACCGTTGTTTGGTTGGACTTTATATTTTACAGTAAAATAACAACAACTTATAGCCAGAAAATTTTTAAAGTTATCATTTATTGCAAATTATGAAAGGTGATGTTTTTAATTGATGTTAAACTATTGGTTTCCTTTATTTGCTCAAGCAATCCATTCCATGCCTGATTGCCACATGGCAAAAGGAATTAAATGCATTTGTTCTTACATATGGAATAAGAAAAAGGTCTTTATCCTTATGTTTATCAGTAGTAAGTAAAATACCCTTCGGACCAATCTGATCATAGGGCTAGTGAAGCAGCGTTCACCAGTTTCTGTGGACATGGCATATTGGGGAATGTGTGGCCAACACAATGCCCAGCCAACTTTACTTTACCCCAACTAATGTCAGGTACCCATCAGAGCTGGGTAGAATCATCAGGAACAACCTCAAGTCCCAGGAAAAAATCCTAGCCTTCACCATGCTTTGAACCCAGAATCTTCAGATAGCCAGTCAAACGCGCTCCACATTAATCAGAGCATTGTAATATATTGCTGTAATGTGGTATTTCTAATTTAGAATTTTAAACTGTATCACAACTTTGCTCTTTCTCTTTCTTTCCTTTAGGGTTTCTAGGTTTCTTATCTTATATGTTAAGTAATTTATGTTATCTGCTGAGAATAGCATGGTCAAATTGATCCCTAGTGAATTTTATCCGCTATATCAAAATGCAAATTTGAAGAATAAACAATCTATGTAGGCCTATATACAAAGCCTTGTCATTGTCAGCTTACAACTTGTAAGATTTTTTCATTTACTTTACCTTGTAAAGAAGGTTTTTTTTTTCTATTAAATTAAGGTTTATATCAAAATCTACTTGAACGTTTTTAACTGTCAACTTTCTTTTGATACCCATATTAAATTATAACATTGCTGTTTCTTTTTTCTAATAATAAGAATAACAAAGAAAGTTAATAACTGTAAAAAAAACAATGTTACCTGCTGGTAGCCGATTCTTAATGGTCCAATTTCAAAATCTACTTTTGGCTGTTGCCTGTTTGCATCTGGTACTCCAGTATAAAACATGGCACTAGTTATCATTGCCAGAGATAAAAAAGCGAGGCAACATGCTGCCCTTTGAACTCGGCTGGAAAGATAACAGTGTGAGATTGTTGTTTTTTTAGAACAAATATAAACACATGGTTTTAAATAGCTTAAAAATCAATGTTTTAAAAATCTCAAAATGTAGCCAATTATCATATTTTTTTTATTGTGCTGAGAGTTCTTAATTTCTAAACTCAATTATAGCTTATGGAACGAAGAAGAAACATGTTTTTATCTAGGTTACAGCAGTAAAAGAGACAACCTCTTAAAAACAAAAACCAGTATGTTACCTAAAACGACATTTCTGTGGTCTGATAAAGACAGATAGCCATATATGGTCATCTGTTAGATGTTGTTTGGTATTGGAAAAAAATAAACCCTTTAATGTTTCTAAGTCTTCAACAGAGGTAGCTTCTATTGTTGTTTCTAGGCAAGTTTCTGGTGCAAGCCACTCCTCACAGATGAAATAATAGCTGAAATATAAAAAAAATATTTATCAACTTATATGTTTAACCAAGCACATTTTTCAAGCAATATAAATTCAAAGAATTAATAAGTAAGATATCTAATTCTACTTACCAGTAATTAAAACTGTAAAAAAAATTAAGTAATTTTTTATGGCCATTAGGGTTCTTAGTGCTAAATAAAAGCAATTTATTTGGCCATGACAAACATAAGGGACTGTATGAGAATAAAATGACCAACTATGCCCAAGTGATATCATTTAGTCCGTCAGAGATACAAAGATTGAGGAAGAAAAAGATTTAAGAACATATTCTTTTGAGCCAGCAAAAAACATATTGCATTGTATAAACTGTGGATGAAGACATTCTTTACAGGATGGCGGATGGGTTTAATTCAGTCATTTTTTCTTTGCAAGAGGGGCATTTGCGAACTTATGTAATAGAGGATTATGATGATATGACAATACCTAATACATTTCACTTTTTAAAAAATATGTTACAATTCTTACAGGCTGTAGACCAGAAAACTTCAGTTTAGCATTTTAAATACATGTCAAGAAATAATAAGCTGTTTTTCTAGACTTACGCTTTTAAAGTCTGTATATCCACAATGTCAATTCGATCCAAGTACCATGTTGCTTCACTGCCTTTACCTGAGTTGTCATGCCAGACTTTGATACACTGAAGATCTCCCAAACACTGATCACAAGCCATGACAAAGTGACACAGGCTGCCAGCAGGAAATCCCTAAATATGATTTGTTACATTGTTTAGAATAAATATGAGCACAAATAGTTCAACCCCCCCCCCCCCCCAACAATACATTGTTTAGAATAAATATGTGCACAAATAGTTCGACCCTCCCCCCCCCCCCAACAATACATTGTTTAGAATAAATATGTGCACAAATAGTTCGACCCTCCCCCCCCCCTCCCAACAATACATTGTTTAGAATAAATATGTGCACAAATAGTTCGACCCTCCCCCCCCCCCCAACAGTACATTGTTTAGAATAAATATGTGCAAAAAAAGTTCAACCCCCCTTCCCCAAATGCATTGTTTAGAATAAATATGTGCACAAATAGTTCAACCCTTCCGAAAATACTTATTAGATATTGTCAGAAATATGTGTGCAGAATTAAGATTTACTTGATATATAAAATAAATAAACTGAGTTAATCATAATACTATTTTGTTATTTAATATAGCATAATAAATATTAAAAATGTATTTCTATTATATTTTTTCAATCTATGCTTTTATATATATAGTAACTGTATAGTAAACAATTAGGATTTCTGAATCACCTCTTTAACTCCATCAGATAATTTCCTAGTTTTGGTCTCATCATCTTCTCCAGACAAACAAAAGTAGATATTTGATTTAGTTCCAGCAGACTTTCTCAGTCCAGTGTGGACAGAGATCAGATAATAGTAGTTGTCATTACAGTAGTTGTCCACTAAAGGGAATACACCCCACTGGTCAAGCAATGGAAAATATTAGAAAATATTAATTATGATATAAATATATATAAAATAAAACTATTAAATACAAACATCAGTTGCCTTATAATGTCATCATAATGATTAAGTGATGCATGATTTTAATCAAGTTATTTTTATTTATGAATACAATGCTTTATTCAAATACTTTTAATTTAACATTATAAAAAAAATACATGTTTTCCATTGAGAGAATAATCTGTTTTAAAGTTTTTAAAGACTTCATTTTATATTGTGTTGTGTTTATTTATAAGCCACTTTCCCCTTTCCTAATAGAAAAAAATAACTATGTTACTATCTCATCTTAAAATCTCAGAATTTCTAATCTTATAATCTACAAATGCTTTTTCTATAGGGAATTGTATTGCCTTATTGTGGTTTGAGTCTAGCCTTGCATATTGAACAAGTTTTAAATTGTGTTAAGTTGTTTGTTTTCTTAAATATTACAGGCAACCTATTTCTTACTGCATGATACCCAAAAAAGAAGAGATCTCAATTTGATTTATTCTTTATGTAGGGTTTAATAAAATTGTTTTTAATCTCTATTTGTTGTTCTAAGTAATTGTTAAGATTAGTTGGTTGTACTCCCAAGTTTAGAATTGATTTTGTATAAGTAAGCTACTCCTTTTCTTTTGAGTTTTGTTTCTTGAAATGTTTGGGAAAATTACTTGTTATGGTTTATTTTTCTAATTATGTAAGCCTATAGTAACTTTTGTAGCAAAAGAAAATATACTGTTAAGAAGAGTTGCTTGAAGATAACTTTATTGAAAATTATTTTTTAATAGCTTAAATTTTTAACAAGATGTGTAAATATAAACTCTAGGATTTAAGGAAGAATTTAGATAAAAGTCAGAAGGAATCGGGAATGTTTGTTTATAAAATTTAAGAATGTAGACATGTGAGTGATTTCTTTTTTTAAATACAAGGGTATGACATTACCTGAAACATTCCTTTCTTGTCCATATAGTGAGCCCAGAAGCATATGATGATAAACAAAACATAGAGTCCAATCAGAACACCAAACACAATGCCCTGGGCTTTAATGTCAAACTTACTGAACACAGAACCAAAGTGAATTGTATTTGGTTGAAAGTTAAAGGAAACTGCACTAATTATTTCTTTGCCATCCTGACATATGCAGACTATATTTCCATTTGCTTTCATTAACTGCAACAGTATAATAAAATTGTATTTCATAAATATAAGAAAACAAGACAAGTTTGAAGTAGAGTTAATCAATATAATATCGTTATTACATGTTTTATATCTGAACTTTCAAATATCATGTGTGATTGATGGAATGGTTGTGTTCATATTGTTGATATACTCAAATGTAAGCACAAAGATACAGCCTAAAGTAATGTTAGTTAATAGAAACATTATTTGTTTTTTTCTGTAATAGATGGCAAATGTCAAAAATTAATATGTTTTAATTCTCACAAAACTGTAATTAATATTGTTAAGTAATGGATGACATATTTTATATATCACCGTCATCTGGTGATTGAAGTTCTAACATATTAGTAATATTATATGATATCTCCCCTTGTATTTTGTAAGCCATTATTCTGAGTCTCAATTTTGTTAAGACAGTTAATTTAGATGATCGATATCAATATCTTATCAGGTAATTTTATGTTAGATATAATTATTTTCTTAATCTAATTAGTTATTTCACCATGTTACCTACAACAATGTTTACTAATCCTTGTACAGCAAAATATTACTGCAAGATGTCCCAAATGTTTTTACCCACAGAAGTCTATAATATTTTTTTTGACATAATAAAATGGCCTTAAACAAAATTTCATAAAATCAAGCGCAGCCATTTTAAGAAATATTATTCCACAACAACCTTATAGAATTTTTTTTCTGACCAATAAAAAAATATTTGATTTATTTGTCATTATTTATTTTACAGTTACATATCTGCAAAATTAAGAAAACTGACAATTGCTTTTAACTTATTAAACATTAGTTATTTTTATATTTTACATATTACCTTACACTGATCTGTAACCCAGTCTTTCAGAGTATCATTCCATGAGAAACAAGAGGATGTAGTAACACCAAATGAGTACCCATCTTGTAGATTATATGACACTATACAAAAATATAAAATTGTAATTAGTCGTTATGCAAGCAGCAACAATTTTTATGAATTTATTTTATGTCAATTGAAAAATATAACATTTTCTTAACATATTAATTTTAGTAATAAGTTGAAAAATGATTTTTTTATTGATGGAGGGTGTTGAAATACATCAGAATACCTTAATCCTGGAGAAATTGAAATATTTGATATAGACTACATGCTTACTTAAAGCCCCCAATGTGGCCAATATTTCAGGTGTATTTAATGCTTATACAAAACAAACAGTAATGTGTTACACAATAGTAAACAACCAAGTAATAATGTAGCATAAACAAAAATCTTAGAGAAATAGAAATGGTATATTACCTGATCTTTTCTGTATTTTGGAACTTAGCTTTACATTGGTTTCATCTGAAATGTGTAAATGATATCATTATTGAAAAAAGTGCTATTCATATAACAAAGCATAAAAAACAACAATACCAAGATAAAAGGGTTTCAAAAAGACAAGTTATGAAATATTTCAGCCCATCCTACCAAATGTTTATTGCAAAAGCACCTCAGCTAATAAGAAATGAGTTGTAATTAACGAAATCCACCATACTTTTACTTTTTCTTTCTTCTGCCTAGCTTCCATACCAAAACTTCCATACCATACCAAAGTTTTACTATAAGAAAAAAAATATATAATATGTTTTCCCCTCTCTCATTTTTATTAATGGATTGATACATACTCAAAGAAGGTTTTAATCCAATATAAATTATTCCTGAAGTCGTAAATGTATTTGGTGGAAAGCAAATCTCTTCACAGGGTTTGAACATATCAGAAGTCAACTCTTTTCTAAACAAATAAAATAAAATTATATTGAAATAAAATTATTTAAATACAAATTTTTTCAACAACAATACAATCAAAGATATTATATATGTAAAAAAAACTAATAATAATTAAAAAGCACTGTATTATATTGCTGCCAAAAATTGAAATGTTAAAAGTGCAGATTTAAAACCTTACCTGATATCATATACTAAATCAGTTGGCTCAAAATCCCTTTTCATGTACAGAGTGTAGGATATCAGTGGATTGAATGGACGAATTTTTAAGCAAATATGTAAATGAGTCTCCCTAAAAAATGTAGAAAAAAAATGTTTATTTGATGTAAGCTTGTAAAGTCACAGACCAAGTTCACTGGATAGAGACTGTTTTTTAATTTATAACCCTTATTAGTGAGGTGGTCATTGGAAAATGATAATCATTACAGGCTAAGGCATAAAGAACACAGACATGCCTAAAATTAGTTTGGTAAAGTCCTCTGCATGACTTTAAATTTATTATGTGACTTTTTAAACAAGAAATCAAATTGATGATATTTATAGTTTCTTTTCCTGGTGACCATGAATAACACATTATTATAAAAATAGCAAATAATTTTTGTAAACAAAAAGCACTGCTCTCTTACATCTAATCTCTCTACTTTACATAAAAAATAAAACATATATTTGGTAATAGATTAATAAATAAACGCTTACGAATATTCAAACTGGTGGTAAAACATTTGCGAGGCATCGCCTTCAATAAACTTGGGGGGAATAGTTGTTAAGTTTTCACTGAAGGTACAGTTGCTCTCTTCTGTTTTATGTATGACTCTAGGGCTGTTTAAGTTAAGCTTGACACCATCTTTATCATCTACAGAGCCAATAATAATATCTGTATTTATAAATCTTGAGTTGGAACCTTGTATGAATATATTCTTAGTCTTGACAGCCTGTCAAAAATATAAAAGATGTCTATTCTCTTAATAATGCACAAATCAAATATAGGAAAAGTTAATTACATATAAAAACTTAAATCTTTAAAAAGGATGAAGTTTGGGGGATGGGGTATTAAAAATGTCTATTTTTTATACACCTACATATTAGATGAAATAGTGGTCTGAAGGTTTTGGGTTTGAAACCAGGCTAGACACCAGAATTCTTTCCCTGATTTGTTACTCTGATTGATTTCTGACATTAGTTGTAAAAAAAGGCCACTGGGCCCATTCCCTTTTAAATTGTGGCCATGGAAACTGAGGGATGTCTCTTTACCAACAAAAGAGATACTTTCCATTTTTTTTTTTTACAAGATGATTAGTTTTCTTAAATCATCAGTGAATCAAATTACTGGTAAGTAACTTGCAAGTAACTTACCTTAACAACCATAGGGGATAAACTTTCACTTTTGACATCATCAAATGTGAACCCTAAAGGTGGGCTGTACTCTGATTGATTCTTTATATCACCTATAGTTGTCTTTTGTGTTCTCATTGTGTAGCTCTGTTTAGATTTATTGTAGTTTCCTGCGGGGTCTTCCATCTTTGGAAGTATACTCAGCAGCCCATTCCAAGATGATGTAATATTGTTGATGATGCCTTCAACCTATGAAAATTCAAATTTGAAGTACAATACCTGTTGAGCAACATTTTAACTTGATTGCTTTTTCCATCTTGGATTGTGGTTATTACATAATTAGGCCCTATGTTCTGAATCCATGTAATTAAAGAGTACCTAACATTTAAGGATTTATGCAAGGAAAATGCATTTAATGTGGTATACATATATATAAGTATTTGTATATATGTTTTTTTTCCTAAGTGTACCGGTATGTATTTGATGTATTATATATATGTCAGAAAAACAAGTTGATGAGTTGAGATGCATTCCATGTTCATTCAATCCAAATTTTAGTGAAACTAATATTGTGATAAAAATTACCTTGTATATAACTGGGAATCAATTAGAAAAGTTTGAAGGTGATGTCCCTTGGTGGGATATCACACTGAGCTCTAATATATGGAGTGCTCAAAGGAAGTAAATTGTAGGAGAAAATGCGGACTTTTTAATATAGTTAAAGTGCACTGTAGTGCACTGAGCATGAGCTATATATTCATGGAGTGATAAATCAAAAGCGGACTTAAGGAAGAGATACATAATAATCATACAAACTGGGTAGTTATTTTAATGTTTAGCAATTAAATGTACATATACATTCTTTAGTCATAAAATATTTACATAATTTTTGTGTACTTTGATCATTTTAGAGTTAAGAATTGTAAGCCATTAATTTGTTTAAAAGAAAACAAAAAAGAAACATATTGGAAATATTAATGAAAAGAAAACGGGTTAATTATCTCCCTTCAATAAAATTCTCCAAATTTGATGCTAGTGATACCAAACGAGTTAATTGTTTTAACCCTTACAGTCCCAGGCGCGTATATAGCGGAACTGAAGGCAGCATAGATAAAAGTAGGTCGGTACGGGAAGGGTTAATATAACTAGTGTACTTCTGAAGTTGCTCATCTATCTTAATTTGCCTTAAATTATGGAAAGAGTTAAATGTTTTGAAATTGATTTCACGGAAAGATATGCACAGTTTCAATTCAAATCCATTCCAGTTGACCAACACTTCAAGTGCTTTGGACCCAGTCTTGTAAATGGAAGTTTAACTCACTGAAATGTGTCGCCAAGTCATACAGAAACATAGGCTTCAACAGTCAGTTCTCCTCATTCAATAATGGAATTTTTTTCCATTAAGTTCATTAAGATACATCTTAATTGCTTCCAGACAAGAAAAGAAACTATCCACGACTTTACCTATACTTCGTATGACTTTCTTCTAGAAGAGACTTGAGAAACTATACAATTGACTATCTTAACAATAGAATCAATCACATTATTGCAAGTCCAATGATGGAGCTTTGCATACAAACATTCCTGAATTAAAACAGTCGACGTCCAGTGTGATTCCCATGTAGTTTGCCATGCAGCACCCACTAATTATGCTGACATACGTTGTTTTCACTTGCATTAAACAATATTCTTGGAGGTATTTCGCTGCCACTGAAAATTGTTCTGTGTGCCAAGTCTGGCACGCGTGCCTTAGGTTGTCGACCCCTGCTATAAAGCACTCGCGTTTTTTCTGTAAATACTTTTCGATACTAGATGTTCATCCCGAAAATTAGCAGTACATGCAATCAATTTTGCAGAAATTCCCATCACTATTAGCTGCTAGAAAAAGAACCTAGAATGGTTAAATAAAAACTGCACTATTATACAGTGTGTGTATCCCGAGGCACAGGGTTTTCTTATAACACTTGATACGTACAAATTCTTAGTTATTCTATTAATCTGGAAAAAATTGCTAAAAGTGGGGCCTTTTTCCTGAAATTTCGCACCCCTTAGCGTCAAAACCTGTCTACGCCACTGATATATAGAGTCTATATAAAATAGTTCATTTTTATCAAATTACAATGACGCAATTACAAAAAGTTTTAAAATTTTAATTACTTTTATGTATATATAGGTCAGTCTACAGTGCACCTATCTGTATTAAAAAGTCCGCATTTTCTCCCATTTTTTCTTCTCTATTTTAATTGCTTGAGCACTCCATGTATATATAGCTCAGTGGGATATCATATAATATATGCAAAGAAAAAATATCAATGCACTCGTTATTTTGTCAATCACATTCTCTAAAATAAACTCTAGAGCTGTAAATAATTATGCAGAATTCAGTAGGCTGTATTAACCAAGACTTTCAGTTGAAAATTACCAAAATAGAGCCCATAAAAAACATAGGTACGTTGTGCAACATAACAACATTATGATATTGGAAATCATGAAAACTGTGACTTACAAAAAGGGAAGTAAAATTGTCAACATTAGTAAGCAGCCCCTAGAGTTGAGTTAGGGGCTGAAAATGTGACAAAATGTGTTGTCATTAGCAACAGCTCAATAGAATGATGAAAGTGGGTCAATAAGACTACAAAGATTTGCCAGAAGAAAAAAAATGGGTTTAATAAAGCCTAAAGCCTAAAGGATATAAAAAACAAAAGAAGAATAGTGCAAAGTAAAAAAAAAGTAACTTTTACCTGAAGTGATTTCTCATAAATTTGTAATCTCATTTTTTTTGTCTCAGTTTCAATATAATTCTTAGTTTCCAGGACAGTAAGCCCCATTTTTTCTGCTTTTTTTCTGGTGTCTTCAAAAAACTGATCTGTGTCTACAGCTTGAGACTGGACGATATTGTGTATTACGTCTGCTATTTCTTCAATTGGGATATTTAACAAGGAAATCAAAACAGTCAACATTGTAGGCCTAGTTAGGTTAACATATTTTATCAATTTATTGAAATTTAGCATTTTCTATCAATCAACATAAAAATGATATTTTGTTCAATTTCATATGCACCACACACAAACTTCAGCATTTTCTATCAATCGACATAAAAATGATATTTTGTTCAATTTCATATGCACCACACACAAACTTCAGCATTTTCTATCAATCGACATAAAAATGATATTTTGTTCAATTTCATATGCACCACACACAAACTTCAGCATTTTCTATCAATCAACATAAAAATGGCATTTCGTTTTAATTTCATATGCACCGCACACAAACTTCATGCAGTAAAACCTCAATGTAATAGAGTAGTGATGACCAGATCTCAGGTTCCTGTTACATTATTCCCTTACAAGCTATTGGCTTCTCATTTTTTTTTACCCATTTCATTGACCCCTTTTAATTTTCATATCACTTTATCATTTTGTCAACAATTATTTTTTGTAGGACGAAATAAAAGTTTTTAAAAAAAATGAATTTTATTGCACTGAATAAACTGTAATCAATTGATAAAAGTGAAATATACCTTCAAGGCAACGGTTGAGATCAGGCAATTTAGCATCCAAGTTCTGGAATTTGGTAGTTAGATGAAATATAGCAGCTGAAGCTGTTTCCTGAATTTCAAATTAAAGTTATAAATGCATGCAATTTAGTAAAAATCCCATTATAATTCTTTCAAAACATTATAGTATTCAAAATGTAATACTAATTGATCAAAAGTAGTAGACTACAGTGACATAACACAAAGGGAGCATTATGCTCCACATCTGAGGAGGCACTGATGAGTTTTTGGGGGCAAGAAGAGGAGAGGAACATGTGTTCTGCAACTATTTTATAGTCAAACATATTGCTAAATATTGTTTTAAACGTTAATAGCTTGTGTTTTAAACCAACAAGACAGTAAGAACAATATATTTAACACATTTTTCAACAGATAATAAAGTTATACAATTAGGCCTAGTCTTAATTTTTTTTTTTCTGAGGAAAAGGTAATTGATGGTTGTGACAAGTTGAGGGAGTCAATAATGCATGACTACGTTTAGCTAGTTTAGGTCATTGGTTTACTGAGATATATGACTGGGGTCAATTTCTACAGTTAGGAAGGTATGTTGGTTTACTGAGATATATGACTGGGGTCAACTTCTACAGTTAGGAAGGTATGTTGGTTTACTGAGATATATGACTGGGGTCAATTTCTACAGTTAGGAAGGTATGTTGGATTTATTCTTTGAATGTTTCAGTTAAAGGCTTCATCTCCTGTTTACTGAGATATATGACTGGGGTCAATTTCTACAGTTAGGAGGGTATGTTGGATTTATTCTTTGAATGTTTCAGTTAAAGGCTTCATCTCTTTGTTTAATCAGGAATAAAGTGCAATGCACTTTGCATGGACAGGCAGCCTCATCTGGTCAACATGTTTCTCTCTTGGTACATTTCTAGTAAACTTTTCATTACATCCATGAACTTAAGTCAAAAAATGTTACTTCAGAAGCACAAAGAATAATACAATTAATTATTGTAAAATTTATAAGGAACAGTAATAACTTCTTTTAGTTACCGTAGAATTAGGTGTCATTAGTTTTGTGTCATTTGTCAGCACTGACATAGAATTGGCCAATATCTGGATTTCTTCAGGGGCTCTGGCATCAAATGCATGTATAATACCTCCAACTATATCCACAAAATCAGTAGCTGTCTGAGTAAATGCAGAATTATATTTTTGCATTAAACTGGGCACTATATCACTGCCAAGTACAATTGAATTTTATAAAAAAAGCTTATAACTAATTATCTATACTTTTGTGAATACGCTAATAGTTATTGTTTTTTAACTTTTAAACTTTGTATAATTGATAACGATAAAAGTACATGCAAAATACAAATACCTTAATAAATACATCTGAATTATCATCTTTAATCTTCACAGAACTCATGGTTGTGGTGGTGGTTGTTGTGGTAACCGAATCGAGAATGATGGCCTTGTTCTTTAGGATAATTAGGACCACAATTTAAAGTTTAATCAAACTGACCACAAATGAATAGATTTAGATTTTTTTTTTTTTAGTGAAACATGAGATTTTAAATCTATTAGAAAATATTTTTTAAACAACATAAAAGAAATTCTTAAAAGATATCAATTGTATGAATATCTGTTTGGATAAACAATGCTTGAAAATACAAACCAAAATTTATCTGATCTTATACATTACAGACACTTCTTCTATAAAGAAGATTATTGCGTCCTACGCTCATCCGTGGTCCAAATCTAGTCTTGCATTTTTATTAATGTTTTTTTAAATGATGTTAAGTTACTGGTTTTCCTGGTTTGTTCAGACAACCCATTCCATGCTAAAATGCCACTCTGGAAAAAAGAGTACTTATATGCATTTGTTCTCGCATAAGGGACAAGGAAAGTGTTTTTGTCTTTATGTTTATCTGAGCTTTGCAACAGGTTGCTATTGGGTTGTATTTCTAAATTAGAGTTTAATGCCTTATGTATTATTACTACTTTACTCTTTGCCCTTCTGTGTGTATGTGTATTATATGATTGACTTACTAAAGTTGACAATGATGCTGTCAGAGTTGCTGCTCTTTTGGCTACTTTTAAAGAATCTCTGACACTTCTACTGGAATTCATTTTCTTCATTATATCTTCATTAATATCACTAGTTGAATTACTTTGCTGTTGATATTTTGGTTTGACCTGTTTTGAACAAAAAAAAATGAATGGTGAAATTCTAATTCTAAGAATGTAAATGCAAGTAATGATAATGCAAGAATTCAATGTTACTATAGTACTACAGGTAACTTGCTTTCTAATATTGTTGTTATCTATAAAAGTAATTTTTTTTGTCAACAATTGTAGAAGAATGTAAAAGGTAAAATAGTAATGTTAAGAACATGAGTCTTGAACAATAAAATTGTCAACTGACCTCAACTTGTAAAGTAACATTCACTCTAGTTCTGAATATGTCTATAATATAAATTACAACTTCACAAGACAGAGCTGAAGCAGGACATTCAGATAACATTGTTGAAGCCTGAATTTCACCTTTAGAAAATAACAAAAAGCAGCATTTTAACAATAACATTTTAATTATATTCAAATAAAACATTATTAACACATGTATACCTTTTAGGTCATGTTGATTGTGACCGTTATTTTGTAGATATTATGTTAACAACTCTCAGGGAGATCACATTATACAATAATAATCAATGAACAAACTGCCGGCTTTTAGTAGAAATGAGAACTCAATATTTAATGCAATTTATGTACAAGATGAATTCAAATACATCACAGTTTATATAGCCTAGTCTAAAACACGTCTTTCCACTACCAAATTCTTAGGTCGTCTGTCTTTATCTTCAAATGTACGCTACGTTCAATCTAACTCCCACGTCATTGTTTTTATCGTAAAACGTCACTCGTTTATTCTGTACATTAACACCGGGTTAGAGATTATACAAATTATGTCCCACCAAAATAACTATATATATTTTAAATCATCACATTCCCCCATCGACCCTTTAAATTTGTCATACAAATTTCTATATAAAAAAAAATTCTTATCTCCGTCAAATAGTCTGATAAAATATATATCTCTTCAATAACTAAAACTATATGAAAAATTACAATTATCCCAATTTATATCAAAACATGTTATGCAACACAAATAACATATAACAAAACCAACGTATTCACCAATATATGTTAACCAATAACTTTCACTAATAGGTCCATAATACATATAATACATATGGGTCCATAAGGTTCCACAGTATATCCTGTCCTGTATTGATAGAATACACAAACCAATAGTATAAATATCATCAAATCCGAAAACATAACAGTTCATACTGGTCCATGTAATATCATTGCAACCTTCCTCTTCTGAACGTCCAACAATACATTCATTGAATATTTCATAGGTCCTTTGTAGATTATCCATCCTGTAGAGTTTCAACACCTTGATAAAATAGTTCCAATAATGTCACAACAATAATTACAATGCATTTACCATTTAATACTTAACCACGAGCTATCTGTCTGTAATCAATATAGTGTTGAATTGTTCATAAACCCAAAAAAAAAAATTTATAATGTTATCAATAATGTGTTGATCTGTTGATTCCTCCATATGTTGATGACATGACCTTCATTCTGCGTTGACAATGTAAATGTACCTTAATCATGCAACGACATGACCTTGATTCTATGTTGATTATGTCAATATACCTTGATATAGCGATGACATGACCTCGATTCCATGTTGATAATGTCAATATACCTTGATATAGCGATGACAAGACCTCGATTCCATGTTGATAATGTCAATATACCTTGATATAGCGATGACAAGACCTCGATTCCATGTTGATAATGTCAATATACCTTGATATAGCGATGACATGACCTCGATTCCATGTTGATAATGTCAATATACCTTGATATAGCGATGACAAGACCTCGATTCCATGTTGATAATGTCAATATACCTTGATATAGCGATGACAAGACCTCGATTCCATGTCAGCACCATAAATGTACTCTTCATATGATGTCTTCATGGTTGCGTTTGATATGGTGTCCATAAAAACCGTTCACGATAATGTGAGGACGTGATAGAACATCTCTCACTTACAAATGGTACGTTGTGTTTGAATCACCGTGCTTCAGTTGTAGAACCATTTCTCATCCAGAACCTTTGGAAAAAATCAATATTTCATTAACACCGTATCTATACTTTATATTTACATGAAAAATAATTTTTAACCGCGTTTCAAACTGGTGATTACGTATCAAACAACACACCTTAAACACCACATCTAGACAACAAATTAGTCACCTTTTTTTTCAACCACTTTAATAACCATGAGTGTTTTCCATTTACTATTTACATACTATTATACCAAATCTATAGTATTGTATCATAGATATTCTCAATTCTTGTTCCTCACCACTACAAAACCAGAATATATATATTTTTCCACGCCATAATTATACCACAAATCCATTCACCATAAACCAGTCCAATGCATAGTCAAAACTAAGTCAATCCTCTGAAATAATAATTCATAAATTACCATTTTTTTCTTTACAAAAACCTTGGGTCTATCAGATTTAAACAAATACCTTTCACCAACTCTTTTAGTATTTTTACTGATACTACAAGATTTAAACCTTACCAGTTCCTGACTCACCTTCATTCTTCTACAACCCTTCTCTGACATAATCTTAATCAAACTCCCACAATTACTTTCCATCACACCACTTACATCTTTTTCTCTTTGTAATAAAACTAATTCACAGTATATGTTTTCTTCACCTTTAGCTATTTCCATCACTTTCTCTTTTTCATTTGTTTCCATCACCACAAACTTCACTTCATTTTTCTCAAAACACTCTCTACACAACAACTTAAAATCATCTTTCTCCTTATGACAATCTTCAATCAACATATCAGACCCCTTTATCTTCTCCTCTTCACAATCTCCACATAACATATCCTGATTATCTATAATTGCCATTTCTCCCATCTGACAATCATTTATTCCCATATTGTCCTTCTGACAATCCTTTAGTACACTGTCTTGTACTGACTTACCATTTAATACTCTTGTATCAACCTTATCCAATAAGCACTTATCATTAAATTCATTATGCACATCAATCATTTCTAAGTGTTTCTCTTTCTCAATCATTGCATGAACTATATTCTTATCTATCACTTCCAATGACTCTTTCATTGTAATCACTGACTGTTTACAAATATCTGACTCTTTTATTTGTATCCTAACTTCTCTTATGACCTTTAAGTCTAATGTTTCAAATATGACCTGTTCTTCTTCAACTATCTCCTTTAGCTCTTCAATAACAATCCTTGATTCATCCAATATACTCCTACAAATAGAATCTTCATTTAAGCTATTAGGTTCTTCCAATATGACTTTAAGTTCTCCACTTAAGATTTTTGATTTTTCATTTTCTATATCATCCTTCTTAACTACATCAACAACATAATCACATATGTTATCTTTATTATTTAACTCCATGATTTTCATCCCTATCTTCATTTTATTTAATTGAGAATTGTTTTCTCTTTCCTCTTCTTTTCTCTCAAGATTAATTATGTCCAATTTCCAATCTACCACAGATTTATCATTAGAAAAATAATCCTTCCAAAATTCTTTTTCTGTCTCATTCTTATGTCTATGACATTTTATTTTTGCATCAATTCTCTCAAGCTGACCTCTTGAATTACCTCTATATATTAGTTCAAAGGGTGAAAAACCTGTACATTCATGAGTAGTTTCTCTATATGCAAATAAAATTGATGGAATTGCCAAATCCCAATTCTTTGGATTCTCATTACTAACTTTTGACAACATTTCCTTCAGAGTTTTGTTAAATCTCTCACACATTTCATTACATTGAGGATGATAGGATGTTGTAAACTTCTGCTTTATTCCAAATGTTTCCATAAATTCCTTAGTCAATTTTGATGTAAATTGAGTTCCTCTATCTGATATTATCTCTTCAGGAAATCCAATTCTAGTAAATATTAAATATAATGCTTGCACTATATCTGTAGATTCAATTTTCTTTAATGGTACTGCCTCTGCATACCTTGAACATATATCAATCAATGTAAGAATATATCTATGTCCTCTGTTAGACATAATAGGCATCAAACCAATGATATCTATGGCTACCTTCTGAAATGGTCTAGTTGCAGTCACTCCTGTTTGTATTGGTGCTTTGGTAAAATTACTTCCAGATCCTTTCATCTGACACACTTTGCATTGTTTAACAAATCTTTTCACATCTTTTGACATTTTAGGCCAAAAGTAATGTTGTATTATTCTGTTTTTGGTTTTGCCAACTCCCATATGACCAGCCAATGGTATAGAATGAGCATTAGTCATTATTTCTGTTCTATATTTATATGGTACAACTATCTGTTCCACTTGTCTGCCATTTATGAGTATCTCTCTGACTAATAGTTGTGTATCATTTTTCACTTTGCCTACACTATTTTTATTAGTATTTCCTTTCTCTGTAGATTTGAATAGTCTATTCAATGTAGTATCCTCTCTTTGTTCCTTTTTGAATTTTTCCAAATTAAAGTTTTCATTCAGTAATGATTCACTATCAACTGATGTGTCTTTTTCATTATTCACCATTGTCTGACTTTCTTCAGTATTGCTTGCTTTACATTCATTAATCACATTACATTGTGCTTGCTTATTGTTAAATTCCCATGTTTCTATTTCCTCTCTAGTACATTCTTTAACTGATTCAACATTTCCAATAATTAAATCAATTGGTGCATCATTTATAACATGAGCCAGTACTCTACCTGCAATATATGGTGTCCTAATATCAATGTAGGCCAACCTCAATTTAATCACTCTTCCATCAAATGATGTACAATCTGCTACCTCACCAGTGTATTGATTTGACTGAACATATTTGCTGTTTATTGCAATGACAGAGGCTCCTGTGTCACGAACTGCAAAAACTGGTATTAATCCCACATATCCTGGAAAAAACTTTATTCCTTTGCTTCTTGATAACACAGCTCCACAATGATTCCTGTTCTGATTAAATCTGGAGTTGTGATCTCTCTGTTGTGTATATCCCTGAGATCTATTATTATTATTATTGTTTCCAGCAGAATTTGACCTTCTGAAGCAATTTCTTGCTATATGTCCTTTCTTTTTACATATAAAACATGTCAATGTGTTATCTCTCTTATCTTTACAATCCTTAGTAACATGGTTATTTCTTCCGCAATTACCACACTTCATCTTGCTCCTTGATAATTGTCTTCCTCTTTGAAAATTATCATTGCCTTTAGCAAAGCATATTATATCCTGGTAATCCTCTCCTTTAGAAGTAGGTGCCATGGGATGAGCTAATTTATAGTTCCTAATCAGGTCAACTATTTCTTCTATAGTCTTGGGAGATCTCTCCTGAATGAATGCTTTGAGATTTTTATCGAGTGAATATATTGCCTTATCTCTAATAATAAAATTCTTCAGTTCCTCAAATGATTTTTCATACTGTACTTCCAAAATGTCTTAACAATTGTTCCTTGACAGATGCATAATCTGATTGTTCCATACAAATTTTTGATGGAATATCTCCTGTAAAGGATTTTCCAAGTAGTCCAGACCAATAACATGAAGACAAATTTTGTCTCTCCATTTCCATTTCAAATTTTTTTAGAAATGTATCAATAGAACCATCCTTTTCATTAAATAATTGGAAAGTAAATCTACACATGTTATTTCTAATAGCCATTTCCTGGTCAACAACAGGTCTAGTGACTCCAATGTTTACATTTGAAGTATTATTCTTAGCCTCCAATTCTAACTTTTTTAACTGAAAAATTCTATCTTTCTCCTTTTCCTCCCTCTCTTTAGCCTTCTCTTCTCTTTCCTTATCTTTATCAATTTGTTTTAATCTCTCTAGCTCAATCTCATCAGCTCTAGCTTTTTCTTTAGCCCTTTCTTCTCTTTCTTTATCTTTATCTTTAGCCCTTTCTAATCTTTCTAACTGCTCTCTATATTTTCTCTCCGCCCACTCATCCAATTCCTTACCAGCATATCCCAACTCCTTACCACAACTTATATAATTTGCTAATATGTCCACTGAGGACCCCTCCATTTTCAATTAATAAATATATACCTACAACAAACTAATATAATTTAAAATGGAAGCAATATTAGAATATGCATAAAATAAATAGCAATATAATAATCAATACATATAAAAATAAGAACACCACAGATAGTAGATGAGACCAGAGATTCACAAAAAATTTACTATGACAAATATATAAACAATATGATAACACTGTGCATACAAGACTATACAATCTAACATATATTATGTAATATACACTTATGAAAAGTCTTTTTCAACTAACCTGACTTACAGGGACTTTTCAATAAGTGTATACACAAAATTCCTAAAAGAAACTAATACATGCCAGTGATTTCACAAGAAAAATCTAGGCATATACTATACTACAACATAACGTATACACCAGTTTACTTATCTTAAAAAACGCGTTCCTTTTCCTTCCGTCTCCGAATCCCAGGTTCCAGACTCGAAATGATCCTCCACCACACAGGTTATTTCAGCCCAAAGTCTTCGTGTGTTCGTTAATTCATAATAATTACAATCCTTTCACTTTGTTGAAGTTTCTTTTTACTTCCAATTTCACTTGACTTCTGCTACTGTACTGAACTGACTTCTAGTTCTGTGACTATTCTGAAGTATTCTTCTTTTCTCGAACCATTTACTAGTTCTACGGAGATTCTTTTTTAATCTCTTCACTTGACAAACTTAGCTTGTCCTATTAACCACAGCTTCACTATTGTTTCAATAATTGTTACCACTTTCGATACTTTTAAAATGTATCCGAGACGCCTTCCAATTTTCTAGTGTCCTTTTTAACCGACTTGCTTGGTAACATACATAAACTTCCGTTTCTATCTTCATGTACACCGTTATGTACTGGTAGCGCTTATTTCCAAGACGTGCTAGGCTATACTGTTAAACCGTCAAATTTTCTTTCTCGTCGATATTTCTTCACATTTAATTTTAGTCTTCTTTTATTCGTAAGAAACGTTCATTTGCGGTATTCTTTAAGCTGTGCTTCACAATATATTGTAGGCTTTCTTTCAAATTGATTTTCAATAATATTCACCTTGATTCTCCTTCAACATTCTCCGTTGATTTTCAATATTCCACATTGGGCTTCCGAATTCACCTTGAGCTTCCGAATTTTAGTTGGGCGCCAAATAATGTGACCGTTATTTTGTAGATATTATGTTAACAACTCTCAGGGAGATCACATTATACAATAATAATCAATGAACAAACTGCCGGCTTTTAGTAGAAATGAGAACTCAATATTTAATGCAATTTATGTACAAGATGAATTCAAATACATCACAGTTTATATAGCCTAGTCTAAAACACGTCTTTCCACTACCAAATTCTTAGGTCGTCTGTCTTTATCTTCAAATGTACGCTACGTTCAATCTAACTCCCACGTCATTGTTTTTATCGTAAAACGTCACTCGTTTATTCTGTACATTAACACCGGGTTAGAGATTATACAAATTATGTCCCACCAAAATAACTATATATATTTTAAATCATCACATTGATCAATAGAGCAACTAAGGCAGAGTTTACCAGTTTCTGTGGCCATGTTATGAATAGTGATTACTGGTGTGTGGCCAGTTAAATACCCAGCTGCCTTTACTTTTCCTCAATCAATGTCAGGTACCTGACCTTGGCATTTAACCTTACCTGAAACCCAGTATATATGAGCTAATTTTTTTCTTTTTATTTATTGATAAATGTACAATTTTCAATTATTTTATAAATATTGTTACATATTCTGCAAAAGAAAGTATTATGTAAAGTTAGCAACTCATATAAAAATATAATTAAAGAGAAAGAAAATACAAAAGTACCATTTAGAACCTGTATAGGTCAGGGGTTAGCAGGCATGGGACCAAAATGAGCCACACTTTACTCAACACAGAGATGTATCTGGCACTCAGAGCCACATATGCCCAAATCACGATATTGACCAAAATAATTTTTTTTATTACATTTGTATAAATATTATTGGTGAAATACTTACTACCAAAATATACCAAATGAAATCCAGCAGAGGTCATCTGATAAATTGCATACTGTAATCCAAAGTTGGTATTAAAAGGGCCTCTTGTTGCATTTATGCTCTCGTCTCTCCAATCAGTGCAAGTGAAGGAAAAAATTGTTTCTAAGGCTGTACCTTTACAAAAAATAAAGAAAATGTCAATGATTGTATTGTATCTTCTACCTATTTGAAATTGGGTAAAACTATCCAGTTTTAAATTGATAATGGCCTATATATATGTGACTGCTATTTGATTTAAAATTTTGTAAAGGGAAAAGGTTGTTTTTTTCTCAATTATATATACAATATTGAATAAGAAAAGGGTTTTTATTTCTGATGTCTGAGCATTGTAACATATTGTTGTGTTATAGTAAAGCTAACCTGATAAAGGGTGTACACTGCATGTTCCGTTGTAAGGTTTTTCGTTTGTGTAGATTACATGAAAGGCTCTCGTCTGTGCATAGTTGCTAACTGTGACATCAAGTATGATTTTATAAAGCGTGGCTTCTTTCCACCAAGCATTATCCGTATCGAATCTGCTGCTATTTTGATCTAAGGTACATATTAACAATCATATTGACCCCTGAAGGTCAAATTGAGCAGGAAGTGAGAAAGAAAGAAATTGAGAGACTGACAAAGGCATAGATAGAAAAAGAAAAATAGAGAGTGTGGAAAAGAAAAAAATTCAAGACAAAGTGAGAATTACATAAAAAAGGAGATAACCAAGAAAAATAGAAAGAAAGAGGAAAAAGAAATAAAGCAGAAGAGATAGAGATAAAGTAGGAGAGAGAATGACAAAGATAGAAAGAAAAAAGTGATATGGTGATGTTGGAAAATACAATTTAGCTAGATCTATCAATTTACGATATTTTGAACTATATTAATATAAATGTAACCAAATAAATTTATTTAAATATGATTCAATATATATTAGAAAGGGCCAACATTTTTATCTATAAATATAAAATATAAAATGTTTTAAGAAGTACCGGTAAGCTACTTTTTTCAAATGGAACACCGAGAAACATTAAAAAATTTGTCTTAATATATATATTAATTTATTTTTATTTGTTAAAAAGTATTGGTAGCAGCAATAGAGTGCTGAATAATGTCATTAAATATAAATTGACGTTTCTCCATCATTTAAAAAAGGAATTGCATTTGGTTCTATTATTTGCTTTTGTGTTTTTATTTTTTCAGTTACAAATTACACATTTTATATATAGGTATTAACAGTGCTTTTTTTGTGCCGGTACGCATACCAGCACCTTTTTTCCATAGACTACTAATTTATTTCTCTTTATGACAAGACGGACATAAATAGTAGTTCCAGTACCTTTTTCTTTACAAAAAAAAAGCACTGGGTATTAATGACAATACCATATGTTATAAAAATTAATTGAATAAGTATGTTTTTAATTAGGTTTTTAAAATGTCATCATTTAGTAAGTAATCTGCAGAATATGAATATGAAAAAAAATTACATGAAGTTATCATAGTTCCCCAGTAACTATCATCAATTTCATAATACAAATCATGTAGTGAATCATATTCATAGACAGACCACCAATACAGGGAGTCAAATATGTCTCTATAAGTACATCCAATACAACTGATGTCTGCTGTGAACACAGTTCTGTCTTCAATGCTCAGCTTTCTATCACAGTTCCAGGTGCAGCTGAAATTGTATAAATATTTAGTGTGAATCAAGGTAGAGGTAGTTAGGTGGTTAATATTTACATTAGATACATATTATAGTCATTGGTTAGATCATTGGTAAGATTGTTTGTTATTAGATAAATGCTGATAAGGCAGGTGGTTTAGGTTTATTTATGTTACTTTGTAATAAGGGAAATTTCCATTTGTTCAGATTTTAAAATCAATAACAAAAAAAACAATTTTATCTTATGTTCTTACATTATCTTAAAAATCTGTTTTGGATGACTCACTTTATAAAGACATCAGCAATATTTTCTTGCACAATTTCAACAACTTGTGTGGTGACTTCATTACGATCATCTTTGGTCACTTTAACCTCAAATAGATACAGAGATCCTGCTTGCAAGACAGATGCATTCAAGGTTATCTTACCCACAGGTAGCATATTAACACCCTTGCCCTTACATCTTGTTAGCGACATTAGCCTCTCTCTGTAGTTTGTATAATTGTTATTATAGTCAGGCAGTGCGTAGCGAGTGATGTCATCCTTGTGTATGGTAGCATTGTAGCATGTCCAGGAAAAGGTCAAGTTGCTCGCTTCTCCAGGTGGCAAAGGTGGATCATATGAAAACGACTGAGCGTCCACGATCAAATCCTTTCTGACATTGTGTTGTCTAAAAAATCCTTTTGCAATTTTAGCCACAAGAGGCGCGCGTTCGACATTTAGGTACATCGTATCAGATTCTTTCTCTTTTTTGCCGACTACGGAAATATTAAGCTCAATTTTATAGAGCCCAGGTAATTTAATGAAGATGAAGTCTAGGACTATGGCCATGGGCTGTGTTATGTTAACTTCAGTCCAATTGTAACTCGAATAATCTCCCTCCTTTCTCCAGACGCGCCATGTCATGTTAAACTGATCCGACTCGTTGCAGGCGCTCGTTCTCTCGGCCCTGCCGCTGAGCTTCGGCAGCGTCGAAAGCCAGGCCCTTAAAGGCCTGAACGGAGTCTGCTCATCGAGTCTGTAGCTCGCTTCGAACAGGTCGATGGTGGAGACGCAAGGCACGTATGTTTCGAACTCATAGTTGATTTCCTCTGTGATGCCGTACAGCGAAATTGTGGCCGTGGCTTTCTTCATGCCGACGTCAACGTATGTCACGTTAACGTCCAATCTGTCCGTGTCGTTAGCAAATGTCATTGACATCATAGCTGGACTCATTGAAATACTAACTAATAGAGAATAGTCCCATTTATAACGAACGAGTCTGAAAATTGTTGGCTCATTAACCCTGATCAATTTACGATGTTTTACGTGGTAGAAATCTACGAGCGCTCCTATTCGAAGATATAGTTGATAGTGGCGAGTATCATTATATGAATCGAATGTTACATTGACTGAGTAGATTCCCCTTTTGGTGTAATTAAACCACACCAGTGTGGAGTTTTTCGAGAAGGTGGATGTCTTTATGGACTTGTTTGAATCGTTTGTTTTTGCAGTAATGTGCAAATCTGAATATTCATCTTCTAGGTATTTGTGGGTAATTAGTACAGAGCCATTGCCTGAGCCTGAGACGGCATACGGAACCGGATGGTTTACTACGCTCACGGATGAATCTTTCGCTGGTGACACTATTCGAAAAATTGCCGTGCCATTCACTGTTAGATAAAAAGGAATAAAAGATGTTCAATTATATAAGAACACTAATAGTTGAATTTAAATAAAGAAACCAGCGCTGCTTTCCCCAATGTATTAATTTGCATTAAGCTTGGGAGTATATAGAAGCGGAGCTTTTACCTAGGACTATATCAGTGGTTCCAAATATTATTAATATTAACGCCGCGATTCTCTAATACAGCTTCTCATGTTGTGGCAACCCTTAACCATAAAAGTATTTTTGTCGCTACCTTATAATTTTAATAAATTTGTTACTGTTTTGAATTTTAATGTAAATTTCATTTTTTTTTTTTAACGCAAATAGGCCTACTGCAGCTTTCAACACAGTAGCTGCTTTTAACAGAGAAGATGAATTTTAACACAGCAGCTCTCTACAAATGTGTGACTGGTACGAATACGTAGGCCTACATAATACACCTGTCACATACACCTGTATTAAACTGGGAGTATTTGACGGGGGATGGCTCGATGATGTGATGCCATCACGCGGGTAGGACCTTTTTGTGGATGTATCTACATGTGGGCGGAACATCCTGGAGACGGATAGATGAGTGGTGTCTAGGTTCCTAAGACCATCGGAAATAAATTATAGTCATAGGCAACCCACATAAAAATGGTTGTTCGATTCCCTAAGGGGTCGCGACCCACAGATTGGGAGCCTCTGGACTAGATGGTATCCCTGGGTTTATCTAGCTTTGATGGGTACCTGACATTAGTTGTGCTGGCCTCATAGTCTCCTCCTGCCGTTGCTACGGTAACTAATGAAGGCTGCTTCACTAAGCCTACAGACTAACATGTCATGAAAGAAATATAATAATATACTTTACTTTATTGGCAGGTTTGTCTGGCTGACTTGTGTTTAAAAGGGGAAGGAAATTTAATATTTAAGGGTTTACTAGCATAGATACTGTGAAGATGCATGGAGGGAAAACTATAAATAGTATCTTGAATTGTTTGAATTTAAATTTTAATTTAGCTACAACCTCTCCCCCCTTCCCAATGCTCATCTCCATAGTGCTCTTAAGCCTGACTCAAAGCTTTACTTTTAATGAACATTTTAATCGACACTTCTACATTTTTTTTGTATCTTCCTTAAAAACTAACTCCACCCACTAACAATTTCTAACTCCACCTACTAACACCTTCTAACTCCACCCACTAACACCTTCTAACACCACCTACTAACACCTTCTAACTCCACCTACTAACACCTTCTAACTCCACCTACTAACACCTTCTAACACCACCTACTAACACCTTCTAACTCCACCTACTAACACCTTCTAACTCCACCTACTAACACCTTCTAACTCCACCTACTAACACCTTCTAACTCCACCTACTAACACCTTCTAACTCCACCTACTAACACCTTCTAACTCCACCTACTAACACCTTCTAACTCCACCTACTAACACCTTCTAACTCCACCTACTAACACCTTCTAACTCCACCTACTAACACCTTCTAACACCACCTACTAACACATTCTAACTCCACCTACTAACACCTTCTAACTCCACCTACTAACACCTTCTAACTCCACCTACTAACACCTTCTAACTCCACCTACTAACACCTTCTAACTACACCTACTAACACCTTCTAACTCCACCTACTAACACCTTCTAACTCCACCTACTAACACCTTCTAACTCCACCTACTAACACCTTCTAACACCACCTACTAACACATTCTAACTCCACCTACTAACACCTTCTAACTCCACCTACTAACACCTTCTAACTCCACCTACTAACACCTTCTAACTCCACCTACTAACACCTTCTAACACCACCTACTAACACCTTCTAACTCCACCTACTAACACCTTCTAACTCCACCTACTAACACCTTCTAACTCCACCTACTAACACCTTCTAACTCCACCTACTAACACCTTCTAACTCCACCTACTAACACCTTCTAACACCACCTACTAACACCTTCTAACTCCACCTACTAACACCTTCTAACACCACCTACTAACACCTTCTAACTCCACCTACTAACACCTTCTAACTACACCTACTAACACCTTCTAACTCCACCTACTAATACCTTCTAACTCCACCTACTAATACCTTCTAACTCCACCCACTAACACCTTCTAACTCCACCTACTAACACCTTCTAACTCCACCCACTAACACCTTCTAACTCCACCTACTAACACCTTCTAACTCCACCCACTAACACCTTCTATCTCCACCTACTAATACCTTCTAACTTCACCCACTAACATCTTCTAACTACACCTACTAACACCTTCTAACTCCACCCACTAACAACTTCTAACTCCACCTACTAACACCTTCTAACTCCACCCACTAACACCTTCTAACTCCACCTACTAATACCTTCTAAATCCACCTACTAACACCTTCTAACTCCACCCCCATACACCACCACCACCTTTACTTGAGAAATCAGTGTTAAACATAATATATTATGTCAAGTGTTGCGGGCAGAATATGGCAGAATATTGCTAGCCCCTAGATCAGGGCCGGCTCAAACTAATGCTTATACTCCCTTATTATATCTTATCCAGGGCGCATTCAATAGATCTTGCAAGAAAACAGTGAGTGTAATAAATGGATGAACTACTTTTTCAAAATGATCTTTTCGAATTGAGAGATGTAGATGTAGACATGGATTGAGAGCGTATCACTTTTAACAACAGGCAAAGATGATGGGATTTCAAATCGCAAGTGCCTAAGTTCCCAAACAGGGAAAGGAGGGGGGGGGGGTATCATCATCTTCCAGTAGGAACTTTGAGGAGATTTTGTGCATGTGAGGGGTGGGGTGATGGTTTCAGGGATTTTTCGGAGCGTGAGCGATCCATATGATCAGAATTGAACTAAACACTCAAACGTAAAATTAAATATCCGCTTAAAGAATAAAACAGATGAAAATGTTCATTAAAATAAACATTTTATAGAAGGAAGTAGGCTAGATATATATAGTATATATGTCTCTATACCTTGTGAAACAGGATTCGAGCAGTTCACTATGACCTTGAAGCTTCCAATACGAGTGTAACTATAGTTCGCAGTGTAGATATACGAGGTGTTTAGGTCAGGGGTCAGATCGACGTTGTACGAGTGCGTCACGTGTACATTATCACCCCAATCAACTGTACAGTTTGGCTACAAGATGGAATACATTTCAAAATATAGAGTTTAAAAACAACTTGTTTCCGCCTGGCAAATGTTTTATCACAAGATCTAACATGAATAGTGATATCGTGACATTTTTTATGTCGTGACATTTAATACTTTTAAAAAACAAGCATGTGTATAGTTCATTTTCTTGACAATAAAATGAGACGCAGTATGTAACCCGGTAGTTGTGGATTCGACTCGGTTACACGTGTGGTGGAGGTTTCAACTCACACCCTTGGCTTCGTTGGTCTGGAGGTATCTTTTGAAGTCGGATGGCAGCCTCTACTGTACTTTTGCAAATTTATATTTGACACCTTTCCTTAGACGTGGCTTCGTAAACGTCTAAGTCTAACAAACAATGTCACGTTCTAACCAAACAGTAACCAACGCTGTTGTCTTATGAGAGAAAACTGTATGACTTTTTTCAATAGTAGCGGAAAATGGCTAGCAATAATAATACAATGATGAAGGTAAACTATTAGCAGATGCAGGCAATTCATCAACAAAATGCAAAACTTCGTGACTAAACTGGCATATAAAATGGTGGATCAAACAATCTGAGTAGAACAATATTTACAATAGTTAGATCTGACTTCTAACTAAAATGAAAGTGTGTCCTCTTATGAGACTGGCGCTAGGACTAAATTTACAGCGAACAGTTTCAACTTATATAGCGGACATGAAGAGGGGGAGTGTAAACTATACCAATGGTTTGACATCTGGTACTAAATTTTGAGATCAACAGAAGGATCTCCCTGGCCTTAGAAAGTCGCCCAATTATGGGCCATTTGCAGAAGGCCAGAGCTATGCATAAAAATGTCAATGTCCACCGTTGGCGATCAGAAAAAATGATATCAACTGGAATTATATTTCCTGAAACAGTGACAAGATAAGGTAGGAAATATATGGTCACCCAGGAAGGTGGAAAAGGGGGGCGAGAGGGCGCGATATTCACGAGACTATGTGACCCTTAATTGCAATCTGGACACTGGTCGTTAAATTCGTACGCCATTCAAAGTTGGAGGGAGATGATTCCTATCTTAACAGGTAAGGGGGGATAACCACGTCGCGGGTGGAAAAGGTGACACGGGAAGGTGGGGGGGGGGGGAGGGCGGTATAGTATCATTTTACTTGGCCGGGAAACCCCGCTATATGGGAACAAGGTAATATACTAACATTTACAAACAACATTTATATTTCTAAACCTTCTCTCTCTCCTACGCTTAATCAAAATAATGTACATATAGGCCTATTCCTAATCCATACATGGTTGTGATGCTAATACATTTGTTATAAACATTGGCAGTTATAAAATTCGGCCTATGTGACGACCGATTCGTTTCCATTCGTCACAATATCCCCACCAACAAAAGTTCTTATCTATGATAAGAACTGTTAATAAGCGCTATTACGAGAACAATCACGAGATTATACACCCCAAAAGTTACAAGTCTATAAAAAAAAAAAACTAAGAGATAAATTGAGATACTTACAGATTTATGATAATGACAGAAGATATATACAATAAACCAGGAGGGCTTCTTAGTCCTCTCCCGTTTTGTTTGCAATAGAGTGGCGGTTGAGGAAGTCTGATAGGCAGTTTTCGGGTCCTGGTATGTACGGGGTCAAAGACAGAGACTGTCGCATTAGTCGGCGGTTAAGATTTTGCCTGAAGCCATGAATGAGAAGGGACGGTAATCTGTCTGGCCATTTAGTCGATTGGCACACTACACTCAGGATATAAGCGTCCTTATACCGCGACCGGGGGAGGGGACCTATTAGGTCTACTGACACCCGTTTAATGGGAATATCCCCCACTGGGATCTCACCTAACGGTACATGTGGAGTGAGGCGTTTTTTTGTCATGACTTGGCCCTGGTGACCCGAAGATACAAATCTTTTGCTGTCACCCGACATACCGGGCCAGTAATAGTCATGTTTCACTTTTTGAACAGTCGACGTCTGTTCTTGGTGGGCTCCTATATGAAAGTCATGGGCTATGTCTATTACCTGGGGCTTTTCATCTTGATCAGCGCAAGGCTGTCTATAGAGAAGGTTTGCTTTAAAGAAAACATAAGCTGTTCTAGAATCGCGCAAGCTTGTTTGGTTTTTTTCTCTAACTGAATTTAGGGAAAGGTCTTCCTGCTGAGCTTTAATAAAATCTTGGTGAGAGGGCGGAGGCTCTACTGTGGAGTCCACTGTCTCGGGGCGGGCTTGGGTGATAACCGGGGTCAGGATCATAGGGGTCTGTGGGATAGCTAGAAAAACGTACTTGCATCCCAAAATAACATCATAAACTAGGTCTTTCATGACCGCTGCATTTATTGTGCCACGCACAAAAGGAGAATTTATGTGAATACGCGCAATGGGAAGATTCTGGACGGGTGCAGAGAGGGATGGCCCTCGAAGGCTTACAAACTGACCCGTAAGGTCGCCGGGTCGTATCCGCGAAGCGGAAACAATGGAGTCGTATTGACAACCACTATCAAAGTGACAAGTTGCTGGTTCCCAATTCAGTTCAACCGTGTCTGTTTCTTTGGGGCCATTGTGGCTCCCAGGGGTAGGCGAGGTTTTCGATTCATCAATCAAAGTCACCTGAGTTTCTAACTCATTAGTGCAAGTAGCTAAGGTTCCCAAATTATAAATGGGTGTCATTGGATTTTCCGGCTCCTCAGAGTCGGTTCGGACTACAACGGAGGACACGCGGGCCTGTGTGGGGCGGTCTCTCCTATCACTCGGAAAAGGGTTTGAGTGCTCTAGGCGATTGCTCCCTCCATTTGTTTGATGGTAGGGGCGTAGCGTTTGCTGATTTTCGTGCTGGGGCGGATAGCGATGTGAGTTTTTCTTATCTATAGGCCCGTTGGGGCGCCCTGCCTGGGGTTTATCAAGGCGGGGGCGTGGGGGGTGGGTTGTCAGATTTTCCTCTTGGTGAGCTGTGGCGTAGCGATCCGCTAACTCTACCAATTTGTTAAAGGTACCCACCTTACGTTCGTCCAGGAACACTTTCATTTTATAAGACATATTATGTCTCAATTGTTCTGTTAGGACTAGCTCGGCTAGTCCTTGAAATGTTTTTTCATGCGATGCGAGTTCTACCCATTTGATTAAATATGAATTTAGCCTGTCTGCAAACTGAACATACGTCTCTCCTTCTTTTATTTGTGATTCTCTAAATTTCCTATTGTATGATCTAGCCGTCAATTCGTACTTTATCAGTAGCGCATTTTTCAATGTTTCATAACTGTCTTTGTCATTAGAAGGAAGTTTGTTGTAAACCTCATAAGCTTGGCCTCTTAGAGACTGAACTAAATGTCTAACCCATAGTTCTTTGTGGACATTATGGTTTACAGCTAAATGTTCATACCTATTAAGGTAGACGTCAATGGTCTCTAATGACGGGTCAAAAATGTCAGGTGTGAAAGAGTAGTATTTGGGGGTGAATGAGTCATTTGAGTGCTCTGTTGAAGTTTGAGAGGAAGGGGAATTCGGAGTGCACATACCGGGGGCCGCTAATTCTGCCTGTCTTAACTGTATTACTTTCTCAGCCTCAATTTGGGCCAACCTAATTTGCAATTCTTTTTCTGATTCAATTTTTAACTTTTCTTTTTCTGATTCAATTTTTAACTTTTCTTTTTCTGATTCAATTTTTAACTTTTCATTTTCGGACTCAATTTTTAACTTTTCTGCCTCCCTAAACTCAGCGACCTGTTGCTTAATATATTCTAACATCTCATTACCAGTGAGGTTAGCGGCCTCAGCTTCTTCTCTAGCAACACGTTTAATGCTTACAATATCGGCCATGATATTCTAACTTCTAAATTATGCTAAATTGCCAATGATATAACAAAAGTAAAAGGATCACTTACCCTTCAGCCTTCCTAATTTGAATTACAGAAATCCATATCACTAACACACACACACACTTATACACTATTCACTAATGTCACTAGAATGTTAGAATGTTTTTAATTCTGTCTTGTGGACTTCGGTAACTATTAGCTGTGTTGTCTCACGGCGGCGTTGAAGCTGATCTACGGTGTCAGGAGGATAAACGTGTGGCAAAGGGTTGTCTACAGGGTTGTCTGGTTGGCAGTTGACACTCATCAGGTAACAAGCAATGTTCTATGAAATGTGCAGGGTAGGTCTAGTTGACTTTCTTCAGGAGACAGGCATTGTTTGTGTAGGGGTTGATACAGGTTGTCACCGGGTTGTCAGGACAGTGGCTTTTCTGTTAGAGGTGAATAAGAGCCCCCAGCAAAAATACAATCAAGCTGGACCGCTTCAAATGGTGCCCAGATTCGAATCACCGGACGATACCTCAATTATGTAAGCCGGTAGTTGTGGATTCGACTCGGTTACACGTGTGGTGGAGGTTTCAACTCACACCCTTGGCTTCGTTGGTCTGGAGGTATCTTTTGAAGTCGGATGGCAGCCTCTACTGTACTTTTGCAAATTTATATTTGACACCTTTCCTTAGACGTGGCTTCGTAAACGTCTAAGTCTAACAAACAATGTCACGTTCTAACCAAACAGTAACCAACGCTGTTGTCTTATGAGAGAAAACTGTATGACTTTTTTCAATAGTAGCGGAAAATGGCTAGCAATAATAATACAATGATGAAGGTAAACTATTAGCAGATGCAGGCAATTCATCAACAAAATGCAAAACTTCGTGACTAAACTGGCATATAAAATGGTGGATCAAACAATCTGAGTAGAACAATATTTACAATAGTTAGATCTGACTTCTAACTAAAATGAAAGTGTGTCTTCTTATGAGACTGGCGCTAGGACTAAATTTACAGCGAACAGTTTCAACTTATATAGCGGACATGAAGAGGGGGAGTGTAAACTATACCAATGGTTTGACATCTGGTACTAAATTTTGAGATCAACAGAAGGATCTCCCTGGCCTTAGAAAGTCGCCCAATTATGGGCCATTTGCAGAAGGCCAGAGCTATGCATAAAAATGTCAATGTCCACCGTTGGCGATCAGAAAAAATGATATCAACTGGAATTATATTTCCTGAAACAGTGACAAGATAAGGTAGGAAATATATGGTCACCCAGGAAGGTGGAAAAGGGGGGGCGAGAGGGCGCGATATTCACGAGACTATGTGACCCTTAATTGCAATCTGGACACTGGTCGTTAAATTCGTACGCCATTCAAAGTTGGAGGGAGATGATTCCTATCTTAACAGGTAAGGGGGGATAACCACGTCGCGGGTGGAAAAGGTGACACGGGAAGGTGGGGGGGGGGGGAGGGCGGTATAGTATCATTTTACTTGGCCGGGAAACCCCGCTATATGGGAACAAGGTAATATACTAACATTTACAAACAACATTTATATTTCTAAACCTTCTCTCTCTCCTACGCTTAATCAAAATAATGTACATATAGGCCTATTCCTAATCCATACATGGTTGTGATGCTAATACATTTGTTATAAACATTGGCAGTTATAAAATTCGGCCTATGTGACGACCGATTCGTTTCCATTCGTCACACAGTAGTTCAAGGAATAACTAACGCTGAAAATGTATCATTATTCTTGTATATTGATGAGAAATTGATTACATTATACTATTAAAGCATCTCTTCCTGTGGTGTGGTGGAGGACGTCTACGATTGTTTACAGGTCGTAAGGTGTAACAAATAGCAAGCCGCCCTATCAGCGGCTGACCAGTCAAGCTATCAAAGTGAAATAGTTAACTTGAATCGGGCGACTGTAGTTAAAACTTTAAAAACCCTATTGTCTCCGACAACCTTTGCAATGCTAATTTTCAATCTTATGTGGGCTTGATATTTGAAAGCCATGATATTTTTTAAACTGGCACTTAACAGTAGCTGTCTACCTGCCATCAAAGAATAAATGACTAAAAATAAGTACTTACATACACGGCATTCATTTGGAAAGAAGAGATCAAACGCTAAAATATTTGAAATACCTCAATGAGATTGACCCAATCTTTTTCAAGGGCCTGAAATTGTAGCCTACCTCTTTGGGTACTTCGAGAATCTTAACCCATTACCCCCATCCCCCCGGGCTAACTTCACCCACTGCCAAATCAAAAGACATTATTCAATGTGTGATTCTGTCTGTTAATAATCTAATGAACCGTTTCACATGAGGGGGAATCCGCCAGCTTCAAGTTTCAATATTTCATTCTCTAAGAGTCCATGGAGGGGCGAAGGGAGAGGGCATTAAGATACCGCATATCAGTGGGGCTGGAATTGGACATGAAAAGTAATCATTAGGAACACATGAAAAGGTTTTAAAATTGCAAATAAACAAGCTTGTTCTGTACATAATAGTTTACAGGTTATAGTCTAGACCTCTTCTTGTTGTGTTTGTATTACTTACCCTGGTAGGTTGGATGCGACTACAGTTCTCGTCGATGACTTTCAAAGCTATTGCAACGACATCCTTCGGGTAAAATACACCTAAAGATCCTCTGTTGGGTGTCACTTCAAATTTCGAATCTGAAAACAGCGTTTAGAAAAACAAAACCAAATTTTAATATCTTTTTTATTATTATTTTGGAGCCTTGTGAATTGTATGTGGACTTGGCATTGACTTGGCATACGTTGAATGAAGGAATATTTTGAATTTCAATGAAAGAAAGTTTAAAGCTTATCGTTTATGTGTAACAATTGTGTATTAGGCCTACATACGCTCATTAAGCGAAAAACGCTAAATATGTTGTTCTTGCATCAAGATAGCCAAAGGGCTTTTAACCCTTTGTTGCATGAGGTATGAAGGAGTCGAGATACAGAGTTGATTTTTGGTACACAGCCTTCTATCAACATAAAAATAACTCTGAAAAAACAATTTTTGACCTATCGTGCCCGTGGGGGTGGGGTCAGAATGTCCATTATATTGGACGCCATGAACGCCAGGATCCATTTTGTCCTCATAAGACGAAATAGACAAATAATTTTATTTTTAGTAGTTTCTAATGTATAATCATAATTTGACTACATATTTTGAAAGTTTTTATAATTAGCAATTAAACACATGTAAATATAGCATGTATCAGTTTGTAAATTATACATTTTATAATAAAAAATGAGAAAAATTAGCAAAGCCAATAAAGTAATATATTTTTTAAACGTTTATTTTTAATTCATTGTATGCTTTTTCAAAGTTTTTAGGTTACATTTACATTATATTTTTAATATAAGTTTTCTTTTGAGCTTTGTACAATATAATAAAATAAACATTCTTCTCTTTTGTCATTCTATTTGATATCTACATACATACTACATTTTTTTTATATTCTACCAATACACTGTAAGAGTCCTCCTATGCATGGCGTCCAATATTTTGGACAACCCAATAAATAGTACTTCCTCCTTGTATGCATGGTGTCCAATAAACTGGACATGGCACTAAAAATCATTCTGACTTATAAATATCAAAATATATACGCTAGAATATGTTTAGTTATGCAGCTGTAACATAAATACACACTTACAATAGATTTTTAAATTATTAGATGTATTGTGTTGAGTACAAAAAAATAAAATGTCCCTTTCCTCTTAAAGGCTTTGAACGTCTTCCATTGTAATTGTTATTGAAAAAAAAAGTAGTCAAGAGTACCGGCTCTTGGCTATTAAAAAACATGGTCCATAGAAACATTAAGACACAGAACAAAATATCTTTTGCATAAAGCTAAAGGTATGGGAATTAAAAAATTCGAAAAAGTGTCCAATATATTGGACGCTATGCAACAAAGGGTTAATGATGTTATGTTGTTGTTTTTTTCTTGATTGTTTTGCTAAACCATTCCATGCCGATTGCGTTCCATGTGCTATTAATTAACTGCTGAAATTTAAATGTACCGCCCATATCGTAGGCCTAAGCATCCTTAGGACTACAGTTTTTTTTGTTTTGTTATATTATTATATGTGTATTCGTCTCTCGTTTGTTATGTGTAATTCACTCCCTTTGTTCTGTCATTAACTTTATTTAAACTCTTCTTTTGAGTCGGCGTGTTTTACTGTTTTTTTTTAATAAACTTTTTCTAGACAGACTATTGATAGGGATGGCCTTGTCTTATATTTTTAATCTATTTATGGAAGTGTGTAGACTCCGTTTTTAGAATGTGCCATACACATATTGTTGACATTGTTTCTTACTTCTCATATCTTATACATTACAGACGCTCCTTTAATAAAGAAGATTATTGAGTCACACGCTCATCCGTGGTCCGAGTCTAGTCTTGTATTTTTATTAATGTTTTAAATGATGTTAAGTTACCGGTTTTCCTGGTTCGTTGAGGCAACCCATTCGATCCATGCCTGAATACCACTCGGGAAGAAAGAGTACATATATAAATTTGTTCTCACATAAGGGATAAGGAAAGTGTTTATGTTTTATGTTTATCTGAACTTTGCACCAGATTGTTACTGGGTTGTAGGCCCCCTATTTCTAAATCAGAGTTTAATGCCTTATGTATTATTATTCGTGTTAATTGGTAATATTCACTAGTTATAAACCTTTCCTAGGATCTAATATAATCTTCCTTTCTTAGTATAAATACTGGGCGAAAGACATAGTTTTAGTGTGAAAGCAAGGTGGGTCGCTATTTTATTAGGACATCATATTGGAAATGACTTAGTCTTTTGTGTTGTAAAACGGCTCGTGTAAATTACAGTAGAACATTTTTTTTCTTTTAATTTATTATAACAACGGGGGTCCATTCTACGCATGCGCAATGGAACGGCAACAAAATGTTAAACACTGCCTTCTTTGCTTTGTAGTAGGTTTTTCTTTACAAAAACTAGCTCTAAAAGTTTTATTAATTTTTATCAGTTTGCTCCCTAGCTACTCAGAATAAAGTTTTCAAGCAGTAATCATGGTCTAAAGTAAGCATTATATATTATGTAAGCCTATAAATAGGCAGAAAGCCTCTCAGAATAGAAATATTTATTTTCTGTCTCCGTTCTACTGCGCATGTTTCAACACCCCCGGGTTGCTCAGACAACCGTGGTCAGAGTAAACAAATTGTATGTGACTGTTTACTTTTTAATTATTGCTTTATTATACAGTTTAATTTTAATTTATTAAATCTGGTATCACCTTTACAGTAGCTTTGTTTTGTAGTTTAATTAAAATTAAATCTTTTTCCTTTGTACGGCTACTCGAAATGAATCATTTCAGACTATTAAAAAAAAATAATTTAAAATGTAAATTAAAGTCGTCTCAGTTTGTTTAAAATAATTGTTAGGCTTTTTTTCTGTTGTATGTGTTGTTTTACGCTTTTTATCTTGACTACTTAACAAAACTGACATTCAGGAATAAAAAAAGCTGTAATGTTCAAACACTTGTTAATAATAACTAACCGTTTTGTTTTGTTTAGAATTCTTTTGTTGTTGTTTTTTTTGTTTGCTCGACTCCAATAGTGAGTTTTTGTTCTTTTGTTTCTGTATTTTTTAAATGGTTGCTCATTTTAAATCAGGTCTATTGTGTGATGCTGACAAGAAAATCAATTACATATAGAGCTATTATTCATTGTGAACTGTGATGAGAAATGAATTGCCTTGCAGGTATTCTTGAATCAATGTGACTATGGAGACATAGTTTGTTACAGCAATGAAATATTAACACGTACTTAAAATTGCTGATGACAATATGATTTTTTTTTCTTACTTATAACTCTTGTTCTAGTATCTGGCATGTGGAAGCCAAACATGGTTAGAGAATGGCATTTGTGTGAGACCTAGGGATGATACACCCATAGCATCATTTAAAGGAGCAGCTAAACATAATGCAGTCCAAAAGAAAGGTATTTACTACAGGGCATCAATAAAAGAGAGTCAGAGGCCCGCGACTAAGTTAGGTCTAACCAACGTTTTCTTCCCTCGAGGTGTCCCAGTTAGATGTTGCACATTCTAGTACGCTATAGATCTAACTGATTCTATAAAGTTATATGGCACCGTTGGGCGTGTCGAACAATAATTGACGTATGACATTGTGATAGCCACACTATCCCATTTAAGGAGTTCTTAATTGAACTTTGCGTTACAATAACAGGCTGGTATACCATGATTTGTTGGGACGAACTCTGGAGATTTGTTAATACCGTAATTAAATAATACGAGCTTTATAAACATTTTTTACCTATAGTACTGGGTTCAATCGGGTACATCACTTCGAAATCGGAAGTAATATTCAAAGTTTCACCACATACAGACTTTGCCTTGACCAGGACACTGTAGTTGCCCAGTAGCCTTGGTATAAATGTAATGGTAGATGACATGTCTGTGGTTGTAGCTATTGTAAAATCTACCTCTTCGGATGAATTTGATGACTCTAAGTAAGTCAGCTATGAAAAGAATTTTAATGAAATTAACTGCTTTTATATCAATAAAGAAGTAAGTTTCCCGTTAACATCAAGTTAATCTATTGATAAGTCTTAATGATTATGCATGCATGATGAACCTAAACGCGTATAGTGTACCAACACTTCCGGTCCAATTTGTTCATTTATTAAAACAACATGTCTACGTGTTGCGATACTGGTTATACTGCGAGTAAGCAAAGATGTAATGGATTAAATTTTATTTCATTTTCAAAAAATGAGTGCACAAGTTTCTGTGGCCGCGGCATACAAATGATGTGTGGTCAGCACAATGCCCAGCCGCCTTTACTACACCCCAACTAATGTCAGTCACCCATCAGAGCTGGGTAGATCCAGGGATACCCTCCATAATTCAACTAATTCGGTACGCCCTTGGGCACTAAATAAGTTAGAAGTTAGTCTCTAATTAGAACGTGATCCATATATGGATAACAAAGACAAATTCCACGTTTGTTTTTTGTTGGGTTTTTTTTTGCTTGTAATAAAAAAAAATCCAAGTTTAGTTGTTTTAAACGTATAATACATTTAATCGCTTAAATACGGAGTAGTGTGATGACATATTTAAAACCAAACAAAATCACTATGAAATAAGTAATAGCTATACGTGGTAAATTCCAATCCTGTTCTATTGTGTATTTTTGTTAAAGTACAATAGATGTTAGACAATTTATAATTTGAACTTGAGATCAGATTATTTTTAATCAATAGCTAAGTTTAAGCGAAAAAAACAAAACAACTGTTCACATGACATTTTGAAAGTACAACGAAATCAATAATTTAATCCTGCTTTTCTTTTATGTATTCATACATATCATGTCTTTTATTACTTTGTCCCTGAAGCTATAACGGGGATTAAACTTCAAATGCATTTGAAAATGTATTTAACGTGTTATTTTTGCTACATACGTTGTTTTGTTGGCGAGCTTGTTTGTCGATCCGGTTACAGGCTTTTTTCTTTACTTCTTCTTCTATTAGCCATTCTGCAGAGCTGTTTGCTCTCTTGCTGTCAATACCATACAAACATATTTACATGTATTTTTCAGTTGTTCCATATTACTTACTATATAGTGTGTTCGTAAAGGTAGGTTGAGGGGGAGCAGAGTGTATCTGAGGTAGGTTAGCTCAAGGCATTCAAGCAGGAGGTAGTCCACAGTTTCTTGTGAGTAGGCAGGGCCAAAGCCTGCAGTTAGGTGGGCGAGTTGGGTTTATTCTATTCAGGTGTGAGTTGAGTGCTATATGTCCTGTTCTCAACTGGAATATAGAGCATTGTTCTTTGCGGGGTAGGAACTTTATATTGTCTTGTTTGTTGGGCGGATTCATTTCTTTGTACATTTTTCTTCCAGTTGTTCTCTGTGCCCATTGATTTAACCATTCCTCCTTAAAGTTTTTAGCATGTTGCACACTGTATTGTAGCTGACAGGTCTTTTATATTGGTCCATTCTAGCTCCCTTTCTAGCCACTAACTTTAAGTTCAAGTGGGTGAGATGTTTTGGTTAGGCTTGTGTTGTTCAAAAAGGTTTTGATTCTAGGTTGCTGTTATGTTATAGTGTATAGCATTATTGTTAGAACCACCCATTTACTAAATGTTTCCCCACAACATAGTGATCCTATTTAAAAAGCATTCTCGGTATTGGGACACGAGTCACACGACTGTTATCTTATTAACTTTCGACTTAACACAAGACAAGGTTAAGGACGTTTGAACAACGATTCATTCATGATCCAGCCATAACTAGATTATTCCTAGACATATCGCCTTCTGCAATAGAAGATCGCGAAAGGTTAATAATACATGTTCCTGAAATTAGTTTAGCCCGCGAAAGGTTACTAATACATGTTCCCGAAATTAAGCTGTCTATTAAATGCATGTTTCCCATTGGACAGGGCGAGGAAGACTGTGACGTCAAATTCGCGCTCTTTTGAGTTAGGCCGGGTAATATAAATAGTCTCATCCATTTTTCAGCCGGCAGAGTAGGAGCTAGACTTAGACTCTCAGACAACGCTAACCTTCTAACAGGACAGGTCGCATTATTACTGCATTTTTCATTCATTGTAACCTATGCTATTTTGATTTCCATCTACTATTACAGTTTTATTTGTTTAATAAAAGTTACAATATTAATTTACAAGCCAAGGATTTTGTCTTGGTTGAATTCTGTTGCTGAGAGATATCTTGAATGATGCTAGATTGACCAACTTGAGGAATCGCTGAAAACTATTATCACTGTTCAGAGAAACGTGGGTTCCCGTTGGGCCTAAATAAGAATCATACCTAGACAAACAGCAAAAAGCATTGAAGTGAGAGAGCTACAATGTAACAGTTGCCTTTGTCTTCCTCCGGAGGGTAAATGCGAATGTCTTGTAATTAATTCTCGGTTTGGGGGGAGGTGGTGTTTTTGTTGTAGTTCATCTGCTGTTTGCAATAGGGTCTCTTGATTCTGTTTGAGGCTGTTCTGTTGCGCTCAATAAGTATTTTGTTTGGGTGGTCATTCTCCAGTCTTTTGTACCTTTCGACTGCTCCTAAAGCTGCCCTGTCTCGTCTTAGTTGCAGTGCCTCAATGTTTTTGAGTCTATTTCACAGTCTATTTGTTGATCTCATACCCCCACCAATGAGGCGCAGGGCGTGGTTCTGTATTGTGTCTAGTGTATTAAGCAGTGTCTGGTTGGTTTTTGTTTGTAGGGGCTAGGCAGTATTCTAAAACAGATCAGATATACCCTATGTATACATTCCTTAAAGTGTTTTTCTCTGCCCCAGTGCAGTGCTGGATAGGTGTTTAATAATGTTTTACAGGCTTTAGAAAAGTTATGCTGGTCACAAACGGTAGGGTGGTCCAAAACCCTTAGCTGATTTTCCATAATGATAGACAATTATTATTGACGGCATGTCGTTTCTGTGTCTGCCATCAGTGAACACTTATCTGACGACAGTCTTGTCTTTTTAAAATGTTTTAGCTTTCGAAGCCTTGATCTATTATTTGGTTGTTTATATGCAGCTCAGCCAGCTTGTGTTTTTCCTTCCTAAAGTCTACAATTATTTATTTCGTTTTTATAACATTCAAAATTAGTTAAATGTCTCCAAACCATTTGTAAAAGTCTAAAATCATTATGTGAGAGATTTTTTTTATCGCTGCAGAAAAGGCCGACAATGGCTGTGACATCGGCGTATTTGATTATGGGTATTGTGTCGACCACCGGGACATCATAGGTATAGATGATATATAATATAGAACTGTAGAAGGGACGCACCCTTGTAGGGCTACAGTGCTGATTTTTCTTTTTAGCGAGATACATCCCTTAACTCTGACAAACCTAAGTGAAGATTTAATAATGTTTATATAAATCAGTAGACAGCCTATGTAATTCTTTTCGCTTATAGGACCAAAATGTAAAAAAGAGATATCGCTGCTATCCAGAGACTCAATTCACGAATCGAAAATAAAAATGTAACAATAATAAAATAGTGATGTAAATGTATGATTATCATCATCATCAGACCCTTGACCCTTGTGGTCGTCGGGGGGAGCTAATGGACACATCAGCAGTTATCTTTTGCTTAGCTTGAGCGATTGTCAATAGTTGAGCCGACTGCAGCCCTGTCCAATATTTTGTTGTTGTCGAACCAGCATCTCCGCTGATGGTCTCTCCGACGTCCACCATCTACAGTGCCTTGGGGGATTGTTTTTGGCAGGTTATTATGCCGCAACACATGACCGAATCATGTCAGTTTCCGCTTTTTGATTGTTGTCACACAATTTTCTTGAAGGCCTGCAATTGATTATAGGCCTACTGTAATCAAAGTTGTTGTTTTTTTTAATGATTAAGTAAAACTTGTCAATGAAATTTATGTGGAGTAGAGTTGTAAGTAATTCCCTCGGCCCATTTTTCCTCAACATGTTCGCCGTACTTGCTATGGAAATACTTGAAACTGTTGAACGTAAACTAGGATGTTTTGTCGTGCTGCCATCGCAGAAAGGCTTCACAGAAATCTTGAAGGATCCTAGATACCTTGTCTTGCTCGCGCGTAAGCACATCTCTGTGCTCTGTGGCGAAAAACTGGAATGGCCAATACTGCAGTAGATTAACCGGACACATCTGTCTTGTGCATAATTTAAGCAGTGGATGGCATACATTTTTGACGATACGAATAATTGCTTGACAATAACATAGTACTGCTTGTTTTATTCATTGATATGTTCAACCAGGTAATCAATATGCTTCATTTTCACTGAGACCTCAACACTCTTATGTAATTATTTAACTTTTTTGTAAACGCAAATGAATATTATTCTGTTGTTTTTTTTATGTATTTTTGTATATCGTGTATTATTCTCAGCAATTACGAAAAGTGTATTGTCTTTCAGAGATCAGAATATATTGTATCAGTGTCGCTATAGTTGCGTCTGTTTTAATGTGTGTCCTGACTTAAAATACTAATACCAGTTTTTCTTTTACCGCATAATTAATATATATGTCGTAAATTAAATATAGCGTAAAACATATAACATAAATAATTATAACGTAAATAGCCTACGTATAACGTAACTATACATAAAGTAGCTAAATATTACGTAACAAAACTTAGGATCTTAAGTTAATCTTAACTTTACTAATTATAACTTAGCTATACATAACGTAACTACGTTGGACGAATTTTATTAAATTGAGACAATATAACTTAAAATACAGCAATAACAGTCATAATAGAATCGAATACTTACGTTAAATGCAAACGTAACATTAATTCCAGATGTCACAGTAGATGTGATGGTTGATATCTCATCGACAGTGAATGCTTGGGCAGGTGTTACGTTGACGTGTAGTCCCTGTAGCGCAGGCCGGCTCGGTAAACTTAAGTAGGTAACATTAAAATCCGTTGCTTCATTGGTCGTGAAGTTGGAAGATTTTTTGGACACGTTGTAAAAGACCACAGTGGTCACACTTACGTTGATCAGCAGGTGCTGCGTGACTAGGGACGATACAGAACATACTTTGTGTAGGTTGATTGTAGACAGACAGAAAAATAGATTAGATAGATTAGATAGATTAGATAGATTAGATAGATTAGATAGATTAGATAGATTAGATAGATTAGATAGATTAGATAGATTAGATAGATTAGATAGATTAGATAGATTAGATAGATTAGATAGATTAGATAGATTAGATAGATTAGATAAATTAGATAGATTAGATAGATTAGATAGATTAGATAGATTAGATAGACTAGATAGATTAGATAGATTAGATAGTTTAGATAGATTAGATAGATTAGATAGATTAGATAGATTAGATAGATTAGATAGATTAGATAGATTAGATAGATTAGATAGATAGGATAGATTTGATATAATAGATATATTAGATTAATTAGATTTAATAGATAGATTAGGCTGATGAGTTATATTTGCCATATTAGATAAATTAGGCCTAAATAAAATTGTTATATCAATATGTGCATTCGATAAAATTTGACAATTTAGTAGATAGACAGATTGACAGATAGATAGATAGATAGATAGATAGATAGATAGATAGATAGATAGATAAATAGATAGATAGATAGATAGATGAATGGATGGATAAATGGATAGATAGATAGATAGATAGATATATAGATGGATAGATAGATAGATAGATAGATAGATAGATAGATAGATAGATAGATAGATAGATAGATAGATAGATAGATAGATAGATAGATAGATAGATAGATAGATAGACAAAATAAACCAGGGGCAGATAAATAAACAGACAGATAGATAGATAGATATAAACATGACAGATAGAAAAACAAATTGATAAATAGAAACTACATACCATTTATTACAATAAGATCACTAACATTCAAGTTGAGCTGTTGTTTGGAGGCAACACTGTAATTGTGAGAAACTGTCCCGTTGGAAATATCAACGTCAACATCGAAGGTGTTATCGTTCTTGATGTGGACTACTTCAACACACGGGTCTGCCTCGTCTAGCCTAACGTACAATGAGCTTTCATTGAAGCCTGTGATGGTGACGTTACCAAGACAGAGGACCACGTCTGGACAACAGGTTAGGATGAAGCCGCTGACCAGGAGGTAATCTGAAGGGGGGGGGGCAAAGGTGGTGACAGAGGTGTGCGGGGGGGGGGGGGGTAAAATATGGATGAAAATATTAGTAAACTCAAAACGTATACTGCAATAGGATTGGACGTATGTACAAACATTCACAGGGAATGCATATGTTAATGGTTGAAAGGGCGAAATTGGCTACGGTAAAAATGGTTAAACATATATCTAGGCTAATTTTGTTAAAATGAAAGTGTTAGTAGGATTACATTCCTGTTTTTCTAGTGAGGCTACTAGCACGAAATGGAGCAGTCTTAAAGGAAGCTCAAGTTAGTAGTTTAAAACCTCTGTGTAAATTATTTTGGGACCCTTGCAAGGAACTCATTTCTATTTATTTGTTCACGGAAAACAGCCTCAATCTGACCAAGTCGGCTGCCTATTAGTGGTCAAAACAAGACAAATCGACGGACCTGTCCGGTGTCATTATAATCCTTGCAGTTTTTATCTTCCTTTTTACAGTCGCCATTTCTTTTTCTTCTCTAGCCATTTCTTTAACTTTTTATTTTCTTAGACAATAAGGAATCATTTCTTTTGTAAATCTCTATTTATAGTGTTATAAAAATATGTACCCACCCACTCACCCCCCAAATAATAAATATAAAGAAGAAAAATACCCGTCGGTCTGAATCAATCGATAGGTCCGGTGAAGCAGCGTTCACCAGACTTTAAACCTCACTTCACCGGAGTGATCGAATCGAGAATAATCTCTTAGGATTCGGAGGACAAACACACTTGTACCACGTAGCACAGCTAAATCACCATAAAGGTTTGGGGCAAATTGTTGACCGTTCCCATCCAATCTTTCCTCCTGCAAGGCAGGGCAGTCTAAAAGCCAATGCTCGGTCGTCTCTTCTGCTTCAAAGCAATGTCGACACCGCGAATCGAAATTGAGCCTAAATCGTCCGAAATAGGCACCAATAGGACAGTGTCCCGTCCTGAACTGGGCAATGGTTGCCTGTTCTCTCCTGCGGAGTTTCCACCACGGATCAGCTCGATTTTGCCGTTTTAGTTGCTGCCACACACCTCGACCCTTGTCAGACTCGTCCCAATTCTTCCACCATTGTCTTGACTCCTACTCACGTATTGATCTGCGGGCACTCTCGAAGGTGGACGGACCCTCTTGAGTGGGTAGACAATGGAAAAACAGGATGAATAACTTGGAGAATCGACGTTGGCAGAAGGATTAGACGACATAGAAAGGATGCCTGGAGAATTAGCAAAAGATGCAGGACTTTCTGCAGAAGAAGAAATTTCACGTGTTATAAACAGCGTAATTGATAGATTCCTACAGGAGATATCAATACTGTTTTTACGTCTAAAAAAGTTAACCAGCAAATTTGGATTTTTACTAGACGTCAAAACTCTTCTCGCTGAGACAAATGTCGATACACTTCGTCAAAAGTGCTTAGATTTTGGAAATTTCTACGACACTGAGGTCAATGGTCACGAATTGTGCACAGAAATCCGAGACTGAAAAATGATGCTCATTACCTGGACAGAAGTTCTACCGGAAACTCCTTTGGATCTTCTTGGTTTTATTGTTTCATATGGAGATGACGTATTTCCGAATCTGCGCATTTCACTGCAAATACTTCTAACAATTGCTGTTTCAATTGCAAGCTGTGAGCGGGACTTCAGCAAACTGAAGCTTATTTTGTCTTATTTACGTGCTTCAATGGGACAAGATCGTCTGAGTGATCTTGCACTTCTTAGCATCGAAAGAGAAACACTTGAGAATTAAGAATATTAATTTTGACTAAGGAATTGACGAGTTTGCGACAGTCAAATCAAGAAGGATCAATTTGTTGTCGACTATGTCTATTCCAGTCATGTAGGCCTACAATTAGTAGAATTTTTTTTTTCAAATAAACTGTTTACAATCGTATAGAGAATTATTAGTCTGTATTCTATTTCATTAAAATACCAGATGCTTCGAAAATGAACCATATAAACCGTAAAATTTCAAAATGTTCTTGGGGGCTCAGTGAGCCCCCAGACTTTGTCGGTCCGAAAAGGGGCTTTGTGTCTTGTCCCCGATCGCAGATGACCCTAGCTACGCTACCTGTAGAATTCAAGGTCGTCCTGTGATAGAGACTGTCGTCACTGCAAACAAGGCCGACAGTGGCTGTATCATCGGCGTATTTCATTAAAGATAAAGTATCGATTGCCGAACTTTGAATGTCATTGGTGTAAATTGTGTATAGAACGGGAGAGAGGACACACCCTAGAGGCGCTCCTGTGCTTATTTCTCTTATTTGTGAGGTACATCCCTCTACTCTGACAGATTGAGGGAGGTTTATCAAAAATTGCATGATCCAGGCTTGGATGCGTTGACTGACATTTAAAGCAAATAGTTTCTGTATCATAAGGTGTGGTTGGATGGTATTGAAGGCAGATGAGAAGTCAACGAAGAGTATTCGAGCGTAATTCTTTGGCGTATCAAGATGGCGGTACAGTCTATCTAACAATAATAATATAGCATCATCAGCGCTTCTGCCTTTTTTGTATGGAAAATTGGTGGGATCAAGGCTTGTGTGCACCTCTTTTAGTATACGTCTGAGAATAATTTTCTCAGAACATTTCATGATAATAGATGTTAAAGCGTTAAGCGACAGGACGTTGGTCATTGTTGCAAAGGACTTTTTCTTTCTTTGGTACGGGCACAATCTCTGAGGTTTTCCAGATAATAAAATAGTATGATTTTTCCAAGATTGATTTAAAAATGAAGCAAAAAAATAAAGGACAGCTGCAAAAAGCTTTACTAGTCGCCCACTTTTTCTGTCTGGTCCTGACGCTTTGGAAATGTTTACTTGTTTAAACAGTGATGTCACTGACAACATCTACACTGAAACCTTCTTGACATTCATTTGGAGTTAATTTAAATTGTTAAAAGATGACATTATGTCTTGGTGAATAGATCTAAAATCGTGACAGTCAAAACGGCAGTAAAAATTATTTAGTTGGTTGATAAAAGTATTAATATCTTCATTCACACTCAGTGTGTTACGCTTGGGTACATAGCCCGTGAATTTCTTTAGGCCATTCCAACATGCTTTTGAATTGTTCTTACGAAAGAAACCTTCAATTTGTTTATATAGTTTTTTCCCTTCATGTATGTTCTTTTTTTTTTCGGAAGTCAATTCTTAAAAGCATTTTTCTTTACAAAGACTCGTTGGTAATTAATTCTTTGTTAAAAATCGCGAAGAGATATTTATATATTTTAAGTTTGGAAACGTAAATTATCAAGAAATCATCTTATCTATATGTTACAGACGCAACTTCTGTACAGAAGATTATTGCCTCCTATGTTTATCCCTGACTGGCGATCCGAAGGTCCTGGGTTCGAATCCTGGTGAAGCCGGGATTTTTTTCCAAGGACTTGAGGGTGTCCCTGAGTCTACCCAGCTCTGATGGGTACCTGACATTAGTTGGGGTAAAGTAAAGGCGGCTGGGCATTGTTCTGGCCACACATCCCCTTGTATGCCGTGCCCACAGAAACTGGTGAACGCTGCTTCACCAGCCCTATGATCACTTTGGTCCAAAGGGTACTTTACTTTATGTTTATCCGTGGTTTGAGTCTAAGGTCTTGTCATGTATTGGTTATTGATTTCCTGGTTTGTTCAGGCAATCCCTTTAATGCCCGGACACCACTCGAAAAGATATGAGTTTGTTTTTGCTTATGGAAAAAAGTATTATTCTAATGTCTATCTGACAATTATGTTAGATTGAGATGTGATGCATTTCTAAGTTAGAATTTAATGTTTTATGTATTGTTACTGTTTTACTCTTTGCCCTTCTTTCGTCTAGATTTCGTGATTTTATTATAGGTGTTACATTATATTCTGTGACAGTTCTCCTGCGTTGGCTCCATTGGCTCCCTGTGCGAGCCAGAATTGAATTTAAAAATGGCGATACTTTGTCATCAGTGCCTTTATAACAATGAGATACCGTCCTAGTCTCAAAGAACCAATCAAACCCTAGATCTATGTTCGCGAAGAACACTTCGTTCTGCCACTCCTCGCTTCTGGAGGTGCCCTGTGGCCTGATAGCATTCTTAATATCTGGCCTGAAAGTATGGAATCTACTTCCCATCCAACTCAGGCAAACAAGTTCTATCGTCACTTTTGAGCAAAAATTTGAAAAACAATTATTATTTTTAACCTACGTTAAACATTTTTAGATCCCTACTGTTTTACTTTTAAATTAGGTCGGTTAATGTTACACTTATTTGCTTTGTCTTATGTTTGTAAAGTTTTAAATTATTAATGAACTTTTATTTTTTAGCCTAGAGTTTATATCCGTGTTCTTAGATGTTTGTTGCTCAATGTTAATTGCGCTCTGAACTTACATTTTGTTTGTTGGCCGCGCTATACAAATAGAATTATTATTAAATTTGTCAGTTGTAAATATTCACCATTCCCTAGACTCTACTAAAGAACTTTAAAGTTCTTTTCTGAAATGGATCTAATTTTTTTTTAATAAGCACATTCCAGTAAAGGTCTAACTAGTATTAGCCTAAAAAACCTGGATCGGTAATGTATTCATTCACTCATTGCAAAACAATAGAAATAAATAATTGCTAGATTATCTGAAAATTATTTAATTTACGGTAAAAGGATTCTTGATTTACTATAAGAAGTTTTGAAAGGGGGAGACTGTATTAAATGTAATTGAACTTTAAAAAACAAAGAAACTTTTAATTTTAATTGATAATTTAACTTCGTAATTACATTATCTTTGAGCTATTACAAGTTGTAAACTAAACATATTGCCTTTTTAAAATTACATTACAGACTGAAAATGCATTCAATTTCTTCATTTGTGTAGTTTATTAATTTTTTCATTTTTGTTTCTTTACATTTTTAAAACATGGAAACACTTACAGCAAAAGCCTGCCATTCTCTCAGATTCTGTCTGAAATTTTACGCCGTTGTTTATATTCACCTATAAGTTGGAAGCAAAAACACTTTCAAATGCGGCGTTCTCTAGTAAATGAAATAAGTTTAACGACTTTTTTGTAACACTGCGTCATGCTTTGTTTCATAAAACATATCTATTTATAAATGTTCAGCAACAGAATTATAGTCTTTTAATATTCACTCAGCCGCGCGAGACAAGAGAGTCATGGGATAAGATCAATTTATCGCTTCAACCAATCGCGTTTGGGTAAGGAAAGCTCTGCGCAGTCTTGCATTAGATCTTATGAATAAGCCAATGACACGTTGCCGAAAGTTTCCGTAACACAATCTTGTGCTAAATGGTAAGGATTTGAAAGAAATGTCAAACACTTTTAAATTATTAAAACCCACTTTTGTTGAACATTACCATTGCAGTACTTTGTGGTTTACTTGTTGTTTTTTAGTATTATTATTTTGTTTCTGTTTTAAGTTTTAGTATTGACAATTGAAAATTGACATTACCATTTTAAATAGATCTAGATGTTTCAAAGTCTATGGACTTCATTTTTTTAATTGTTTTGTGACCCAAATAGGTGAGAATCGCTGTGTGATATTTAAAAGAAGAGGGTGCTAAAATTTTGCGTGACAACAAATTTACCTTTTTTTTAAAATTTAATAGAGATTTAAATTTTACAACTGTTACCGGTAAAAAAAAATAATTAAGGGACAGCTTAGCGGCTAGTATGCCGTGGCCAAAGAAACTGGTGAACGCTGCTTCACCGGCCTCACTTCTATACCCATGGGCATCAAAGACTGGCGAAGTGTGGAAACCGCCGATACGATCCCATTAAGATTACACCGGCGGGCGAATGCATGGGGGACAGCTCCCGCTGCGGGTCCGAGACCTATTGCACTGCCGAGAGGCCACGAGGTCTCTGTGGGGAGGCAGCAATCGACGCAGAAACCTCGTCTCAAGAACCACCCGGTGCCTGGATGCCTGTACCTATAGTATAGGTTTTGCGTTACCGATAATGATCCTTAGGGGAACCGCATTGAACAATCGCTTGCTGCGGAATCCTTACTGTTACACGGCACGCCGTGCCTTCTGCTCAACCCTACGTAACGCCCTGGACAAAAGAGCCCTTTGGGCTCGTCCGTGAACTCGGTGAACGCTGCTCCACCGGCCCTATGATCAATTAATTTGGTTTGAAGGGTACTTTACTAATTACTTACTTACTTAGCCTCGGCTTACCCCCTGGACCAAAGTAAGAATTCGAACGCTTATACTAAGTTCCACAATTTCTTTTTTTGCGACCCGAACTTGTTGAATCTCTGCTGTAACCAATGCATAACTTAATAATGCAATGATTTTCATTTTAATTATAATGTAACCTAATCATAACTCAATCAATGATGGTCATTTTAACTATAGTATAGCCATAAAATAGATTAATACATTGATTATCATTTTATATTTTTACACATCAAAATTGAAAATAAAAATTACTATTTAACCCAAATGACTTGAGTGTGTTATAACTGACCATTGCAAGGGAAACAAGCCAAAGACAGAAATGCATGAAGAGTTATTGTTCCTAGTCTACGTCTCAAATGAGTAAACAGGTGATAATTAAATAACATAGACGATAATAATTAAAATCTGTGCTTTTTTTTAACAATTAAAAAAAATTTATACAAATATCAAAACAAGCAGTTCTGATAAAATTATCTTTTGGAGTAAGGAGCCGTCCATATATGAAGCCAAGCGATTTTGGTCCATGTTTAACATTCCCTCTTCATATCGTCACAAAAAAAGACAGATCCCTTACAGTATGACGTCACAAGACCCCCTACCTTCGCAAAAAAAAAAAAAGTGTGGTTTTAGTTAACGATTCCAGTCCATTTTACGATTCTCTTGTGATTATAAAAGCGTTGGGAGTCTATCGGAGAAGCTTAGGGTGGGGGGGGGGTCAGAGAAGAAAAGCCTGGGGCATCACTACATCTACATCTGGCACTGGCCAAAATCTTTAAATGTTTTTCGGTACATATAAATTTGGAATACTATCAATACTATCAATACTATCAATACTATCAATACTATCAATACTATCAATACTATCAATGCTATCAATACTATCAATACTATCAATACTATCAATACTATCAATACTATCAATGCTATCAATACTATCAATACTATCAATACTATCAATACTATCAATACTATCAATGCTATCAATGCTATCAATGCTATCAATGCTATCAATGCTATCAATGCTATCAATACTATCAATCTCAGGTTTTACTCGATGATGTTAACATTCGATAATTAAACTTTTCTTATAGGCCTAAACGAGAATTTCATATTTCTGACAAATAAAACAGAGACTTCAATTTTACAACACTATTCTTTCAATATTTTTCAACATAGCGCATACTTTTTTCCAAGATCCTTTACAATAATAAAGACCGTTTTCTCATTTCTAAACGATCTCTAGCCACTAGCTCTCATAGACCAATTTTAGTAGGCATCTTAAGGTTAATAAACCTTTTAATGTTAGTTGAAAGTATTTTTTCTTATTTTGCAATAATAACTTTGGTTTAATATTTAGTTCTACATTTATGAATAATAATATTGTCATCACTTTTGATCTTTTCTTTTTATACCAAACATTGGTGATGGAAATAAAACAACTTTTGCTAATACAACTAAAAATCCAATAATGATTGGTAAATATTAATTTTTATTAATATAAACACATTAACACGTCGGTCGGCCACCGTGCCCTTTGTCGATGTTTATTTATAATGTATTGTTGTGTTTTGAAGTTCAAGGACACTCTCTCTCTCTCTTTCTCTACTTCTGGTGACATTACTCATAGTTTAATTCATCTGACTGGTGAAACAAATGCGGCGGGGCTGTAAGGTAATGAAATGAAAGGAGATTAAAACAATAGGACGTCGAAGTTGTGTGGAGAACAATCAGACTTTTAAAAAAAATATATATTTAACAAGGTCACTTGTGTTGACGGTAGTTTGTTTAATAAAACAATGTTTTGCTTTTATTATTGGCCAAGCATTTCCATACATACATCAAAGACTATGTGTAAAATGGATTTGGGGGGCGGGATAATTGGTGTTCATAAAAGGCATTCTTTTTTTTTTTTACTTAGATTTAAAAAATATATAATTAGATCTTTTTCTGGCGTATGCTAAACAAGATAAAAACATTTGTGTTCCTTTAAGTTTGCTATGGGTTCGTTCGGTTAGGTTCTTACTCCGTGACTTTGAAGTGCGGGTTCGTTTCGGTCACCGGCAGATAAGCAGAGTTCGAGTTCGGTGTGTTCGTTTCGAGTTTGTCTCGAGTCCCATTTCTCCCATAAACTTACTCGTTGGGCCATTACTACATAATTGCAAGCGAGGAGCTAATAATGCTGTACTAATACCACAGGAGATAGTTTTGGTCGCCAACACTTGCACCACAGGTAGGCTACCACGAACTGCGGGTCGTATTTGACGTGTCCTAGAGCTATTTGGGTCTTGGACCACTTAGGACTTAAAAGGGGGGGAGGGGAATGTTGTGATTGTTATAATTATTTGTTGTGTTATTTTCCTTGTTGAAATAGTTGGAGTGCTGGTCTCCTATATGTTGTTACCACAAAATTTCCAAGTATGGCTGGTTTGATCTATTACATTTGCGTGTCTCGCACTAAACAGAAATAAAAGCTTGTGTTAAAATGCTATTGGTGTATCAACATTAATTATTTACTTGCATATATTATACAATTATCATAGTCTTATGCGTATTTCCTAAAACAAACAATATACTGTAATTAAGCGAAACTTCTTGAAGTGGACATTTCCTTATACTTTTATTTTATGTGACATGACATAGTTTAATTAATCACTCCCCCTCCCCTCGTCACATATCATCATTCTTGTTTAACACCTCCCACCCACCCACCCATGGGGGGTTAAATTAAATTTGAATTGTAATGTCCACCCTGTTAAAGTCGAGGTTTTGTTTCACTTAAAAGTCTGTAGATTGACTTTCTGACCCCTCGAAAAAAACAACAACATGATTTTGGCTAACGACTTATCTAGTGGTACCAATCGAAGTGGGGAAGTTTTTTATACCTCATGGAGGTAAGTTTAGTCAGTTCTTGTTTGGCGCTTGTAGTGCTCTCATGTATATTTTGAACAAGAGCTTATTGTTTTTGTACATATTTCAATGCAAATACATCTAGGCCTACCGCTTGAACTTAACTAATTTTTTTCGTAAGGTCTATTGATCAACCTTATAAATGAGATTGAATGCAAGACCTGTCTTAGTCATTTCTGCTACTAATTAAAGAAAGTTAGCACCCCTAGCAACGACTCAACGACTTTATCAAACAGAAGAAAAAAAAAGATGAATTTGAACCCAATAGAAGAGAAACGTAACAATAGTCAATAATGGCAGCGCTCTCGGGTGAAAAGCAATCTTTTGTTAGAGCTAGACTAGTTACTTATTTATCGGCAAAGAAACATATGATTACAGCAACACGTAAAAATTCTGTGAAACACAATTTTATTTTATTTTTAAATAGAGATTCTAATTGTGACTTAGAAAAAAAAACAACATGTTTTTGAATGATATTCATTTACAAGACGTTAGATCTATGGACAAGTCTTAACGTGTATGCATGCATGAAAGGTCACGCGCAAAAACATTTCCGTTCTTATTCGATCATTTTATTCGAAACAATGTCTGTGTGCTACTTTACTGGTTGTACTCAAATTTGTTGGGGATTAAAATTTATTTAATTTCCAATAGATGTTTACAAAGCAAAACAATGTATTGTGAAAGTCAGAAGGGAATAATCACCTTTTTAAAATATCAAACTTAATGCTTAATGCAAAAGAATTTTTGTTATTCGTTTTTATGAATTTACGCATTTTGTTTTTCAATAACCAAGAAAACGCAAGTCTTGACATTTATTTTGTAAACAAATAAAAATTTAACGTCACGCGACTAACACTTGAGTATTAATGATCGCCTGTTCAATTTTGATGTTAAAAACGGATTCCTCATAACTAATATTGTATCCTTTGTATAATTCTAAAAGACTAGAACTGGCCGTCGAGGTTGAAATCAATTGTCAAACACCAGCAAAAGCATGCTTTTTTTTTTATTAGTTTGAAAATAGAACAGGAAGTTCACGAACATTCGGGTTCAAAAGTTCACGCCTCATTAAGACTTGTCCATTCTATAGCCTATTTTGACATGTTTATGTTCCCGGTAAGAAGTTTTCAAATAGGTATAAAAAAGCAGGCGATTGTCGGTCTGATCTGTTACGCTCGCGCGCAAATAAATTTGAAAAAAAAAAGTATAATTTGTAATATTACTGCGCAATATTCATGTAGGCCTACTTTTAAGAAATTGTGCTTGGGAATAAAACTATAATATGTATTACTATAACCGCATATTTATACAAAGTTTTTACTTTAGCCAATTGATATTTTTTTCCAATAGGGCGTTTGCAATCACGTGACTAAAAGCACGTGATTTTTGTTTACTTTGTGTAGTGGTGTACAAGTACAATGGCCGCTGTATAAATAAAGTTTCATATAGGCTCGAGCTTTTTTTAAATGATGTTTTGTGTTTTAAGTCTTTTTAAGATTGAAGCTGTATTATGTCTGTTAAATAAAATAGGCAATTTTATTATTATCATAGATATAGATTATAGACGATGTGAGCCTATTAGTGACTTAACTAGATAGCCTATTCACCAACACTATCACTTGGCATCGTAATTGCCCTACTTAGCCATTAGCCCATTAGCCTAGCCTACGAAACATTAAAAGTGTAGGCCTAAAAAGTGAAATTGAAAGTGTAAATAGGTCTAGCCGGCCATAGCCTAATCACATTAATCAATTAATCTACAGTACTACTATTTACCTCCTTATTTTTTAGTAGGATAGCCAATATTCATATGTGAATTTAGCATGATAAAAAACTTTACCATATGCCATATTTGTTCCTCAATAGTGGCTCTATTTACAAATGACGTCACTAAAAAACTTAAGCTCCGCCTATTGCAAACGCTCTATACAATTTAAATAGTTTTTGGTTGTTGTTTTTTTATCAAATGAAGATCGATAAGGGCATGGGTTGACAACCGACGGCACGCCTGCTAGACTTGTCACGCGGAATGAATTTCAGTGGCACGCGTAAGACTCCCAAAAAGGGAATTTCAAGTGTCTTCAACAAGATAACTTTTGAAACTGAAGAAAGCAGAATGACTTTTAGGCTGATGACTCATAACTACAGCGTTTTATAAAAGTAAAAAAACTTACTGTATGACAATAATAGTATCCCGTCCCAAATTGATCATTGGGCCGGTGAAGTAGCGTTTACCAGTTTATGTAGCCACGGCATACTAAAGGATGTGTGGCCAGCACAATGCCCAGCCGCCGTTACTTTACTCCAACTAATGTCAAGCACCTATCATAGCTGGGTAGACTCAGGGACACCCTCGAATCCCAGGAAAATGTACCAGCCTTCACCAGGATTCGAACCTCAGGACCCTCGGTACGCCAGTCGAACGCTCGGCCACCGTGCCAACATATGAAAATAATAGAAGTGTTGAAAAAAAATGCTTTGTATTAATTATTTCATCTATAAACACACTTCATTTCCTACCCACACACATTCATACACATTCACACACTTATACCCACACAACCTGAGAGTGTGTGTGGGGGGGGGGGGTGCAACCCTTACAGAAGCCCTAACGGTGCGGCGATCTGTGAAAGCTCATGTTCTATCAAGATGGCAGACATGAACAATTCCACGGTTGAATTATTCACCAGTCCGACCTGAACTCCACAAAATTATTATCTTACAGTGACAATGAGTACTGCTGGCGTATTGAACAGAAACTGTTTAGAAATGTTCATAATGAATTAGTTCACCATCCACACCATACCACAATAATGAAAAGGCAAAAGATCTTTTTTTAAATACATTAAATTTAAAAAATACCAAATAAATTACAAATGTTACTGAGCTATCTACATAATACTTTCAGTAAAGGCAAACCTGATATAAAATACTTAAAATTTAAAGAAAATATTTTAATTTAAACAATATTTTTAGCATAATTTGAACTAGTCTCACTTGTTTAATTTTGTTTCAAGACAACAATATTTACTTAATAAATAACAATGTACCACAATATCTGGTAGGCCTATGCCATAAACAACTTTTTAACACTCGGTTACGTGTTAATAGATTAATCTTTAAGAAATCAGTGTGTTTTTAAATTGTTCAGACGATTTATTTATTTTTTTTTTACATTTATTTTATAGTGTGTTCTAAATAGAGAACATATCATACTATTATATGTAATGTTATTTTAAATGTTGGATCTATTTTTTGGTATTTTAAATTTAAAATATGTGCTTTAATGACTTTTCAAAAAAAAATGTTGGCAAAAATATAGCCTATAAAATCAATTTTCTACTACAAATGAAAGAATTAAACTATTCAAATCAATCAATTTAAATAACAACAAATATTGATTAGTTCAATAGATTTTTTTCAAAGGATACAAAACATAGTACAAAATATGAAACAACTAGCCCATTGTCAAATGTATCAATTTGTTGATTCAATCAGTAAACTCTTTTTACACTGGGTACAATGATTATTATAAACATACTCTCACGAAGTTGACCTCAACATACATTGTCAAAAATTATTCTTTAATTAAAATCCTTTGTGTTATGGATATAAATGCAACAACTAGAAATAAATCAATAATATTCGATACATTTGTTTCTTTAATGAATGCCTTGTATTGCTTAAACAACACTTTAAAAATTGCAATAATCCCTAATTTTTTCACACACCTTGCCAAGACGTTACAAAATTCACTAACAAGGATTATATAATGGTATGAGTGAAACGTTAACTGGTAGGGTCCATAAGTCCATAATTAGCCCCCACCCCTTCCCCACCCCATCCCCTCACCCCCCCCCCCCCCCCCCCAAATGTATGTGGATGTTTTTCAGCACTCATAAAGTAAATAAATTCAATATAACAGATGATAGGCCTACCAAGTCGGTTTACGTCGTTGCAGCTATTGGAGACTGTGTTCATTTCTTTACTCCCTTTCTTTTAACTCCTACTGTCTGTCTATCTGTCTGTCTGCTTGGTTGGTTGCTTGCTTGTTAGCAAAACTTGGCTTCGACCACTTCCCGTCGTCCAATCGAGCTGAAACTTGGGCAGCAGACTTGTCCCGACTAACAATACATTCTATCAAATGTTCAGCATCATAGCCTTTGAAATAGTTACGAATTCCTTCGACCAATTTGCGAATCGAAGAAAATATTTTAGGTAAAACATGGCTGCCTATACCGAAAGAGACGGAAGTAAATAAACTTTTCGGATTTGTTCGTTTTTACGAAATAAATAGAATGAAAACGACACAATGTAGCCGAAACAAAGCGAGTTATCTTTTTATGTTTTTTTGTGGGCCAAAGCTAGAAAAAAAAGGATGCGCAAAATTTTAGTGTGGAAATTTATAACGTATGACTATGATATCACTTATATTTATTTTAATCTATCAAAATATAAATTAAATATAAACTAAGTTTACAAAGAAAGGGAGTATAGTAAAAACTTTGTTTTTTATGGGTTATTTTTTTCTAAGGATAATAGAAAAATTGAGACGAGATAATTTATTTGGATCAAGGGAGTCCTGGTATATGTTGTTTTATTGAGGTCGGAGCGTGGAACAATTATATATGGTTGTATATAGGACTATGTCTTGAATGTGGATAGCTCAATAACATTTATTCATTTTTATACTACGATATTTATATTACGGTATTTATTGCAATTTAAAGTACTTAAGAAAATATCATAATGTAGATATTTATGCTTATGTATGTCAGTGTCTTATATCGCCCATTTTTCTAATACCACTTATCTATATATAAATATTTGCATTATCTTGACAATGTTAAGCGTTTGATCACTCCGATGAAGAAGCGTCACCAGTTTCTGTGGCCACGGCATACTATGTGATTGTGTGGCCATCACTATGCACAGCCGCCTTTACCATATCCTAACTAAAGTCAGGTACCCATCAGAGCTGGGTAGACTCAGGGACACCCTTCAGACCCGGGAAAAAATCCTAGCTTGCACCAGGATTCGAACCCAGGACTATCGAACGCGCTGCCGCTCGTCTACCGTTCCCCCCTTCCCCCAAGTATATATAGCTCAGTGGAATCCATGCACCATTTTGTAAGTTTCTCTTTACTAGGCGCCATTTTGCTTCCGGAATACTTATTAGAGGCTCAGCATCGATTATTTAAGTACTATTGAACTTTACGTATGCAATTATTTTTATTCAAGAACAAATGTCTACCATTGTTAGTTGTCAGAATCGTTGAGTGTGTGTTTATCACGACATTTTAGAGTTAAAGTTATAAATTATTTGTCGCACGGCAACAATTTCATTACCATAAAAAAAAACGGCGAAACAAAGTAGCTTTATATTTACTTGAAAAACATTGTGTCCAGTTGTGAAAAGCATTCGGTAAAAATGGGTTTGGAGGATATTTTATAAAGCAAGATGAGAATATTTATTGAATAGTTTAATTGACAAGTCTTAACAAATATGCATGCATAAAAGGTCGACAAAAAAGACATTTCCGGTCTTATTCGATCATTTACTACGAAACATGTCTGTGTGCTACGTTACTGGTTGTATGAAAATATGTAGATAATTAAATTTTTATTTCATTTCCAAAAGATGGTGTCAAAAGAAAAGGTTGGATTGTGAATGTCAGATTTGATTAATCACCTATTTATAATCCCAAACTAATGGCTTGATGCAAATGAATTTTCGTGTTGTTGTTTTTTATAAATCTCCGCATTTTGATTTTTAATTACCAAGGACGCAACTCTTGACTAATTTATTTTATAAACAAAAAGCTAAATTTGACATAACGCGACTAACACTTTGAGTATTGATTATCTCCTATTCACTTTTAATGTTAAAAACGGATTCCCCATAACTAATCTTGTAGCCGTTGTATATTTCTAACAGACCAGAACTGGCCGTCGAGTGTGAAATCTATTGTCAAACATCACCAAAAGCATGGTATGTGTTTACGAAAATGGCGTGAAATGTCAACGGAAGCACGTGACCTCTTCCATTTGTAAAGATTACGCATAATTAAGACTTGTCAATGCTAGATCTAATCAATTTTGTATATTCTTTTACAAACATATTTTAGGTCTATATTGATTTACTTTTTTATTGACATTTTGTTTTTGCGCTGTCTGCTGAAATATTTCACTTGCAGTACTGCCATGCTCAGGCGTATGAAGTTATTGTTAAGATGTGTTTATTCCGACGATGGCGTGTAGTGGCTTTCCCAACATCACAACATTACAGTAAATGTAAACAGTAAACTGTCAAATCGGAAGAAATCAGCAACGATTGTATAATAAGAATGTTCTAAAGGCTTCTTGTGTTAACTCATACCTGTCAATTTGTCTTAACTCTAAATAAACAATGTGTGGCAATACAACCGAAATGCCAAATTGCCTGAAAAGTTTTTGGCGAGATTCAAACAATAGGACAATGAACGAGGGGACAATTGTATTTCCTCTTCATGACAGATTGATCAAAATTATTCTAAGTGGCTCATTGAATTAAATCTATAAAACTGCTTTTAAAATAGACTACTTTTAGAAGTCTCTTATCATAATACGCAGATCGATTCAATAACACTTTACTCTGAAGAAAAAAACAACAACATCAACACAGTATTGGAACAAACGATAGCTCAATAATGACTGATTCCGGTCTGTGTATTGTAGAAATTCAACTACGTCATCATTGACGACATTCATCTGTGGCATAGCTAAGCGTTTGCACCGCGAGCAACCCATTCACTGTCGGGCACACTTCATTATTATCGCAACGACCGATTGAATCGGTCACAGTGTATCGTCCAACCTTCCCATTTGGCTTCTTCATCAATCATGTATCAAGTTCGTGTGTGCAGTAACCTGATATTATATAAGCGAATGGGGGCGAAACAAGGGGGCAGTAAACCCATTCAGAAATACGAATTGTTTTTTTCATCACTTTTATTTTCTTAAGACACAACAAAAGGAACATAGACCGACACTGGCTAAACGATGTATCGCGGTTAAACTCATGCATATGGTAAGACGCAATTAAGACATAATATTATGTAAAAAATATCATGTTTATTGTTTAAATTACAAGTTGCAGCACGCCAGTTCTGTACAGAAAGTTTTTGAGTCCAATGTTTACCCGTGGCTTAAGTTCTGTCTTACATGCTGTTGTTATTGATTTTAATGGGCCATATTGCTGCTGAGAGTTAACACCCTTGCCCCTTATACAAGTCAAACTTATATGACTGAATTGTAAAGATTGCTGCTGAGAGTTAACAACCTTGCCCCTTATACAAGTCAAACTTACATGACTGAATTGTAAAGATTGCTGCTGAGAGTTAACACCCTTGCCCCTTATACAAGTCAAACTTATATGACTGAATTGTAGAGATTGCTGGTGAGAAACACCCTTTCCCCTTATACAAGTCAATCTTATATGACTGAATTGTAAAGATTGCTGCTGAGAGTTAACACCCTTGCCCCTTATACAAGTCAAACTTATATGACTGAATTGTAGAGATTGCTGCTGAGAGTTAACACCCTTACCCCTTATACAAGTCAAACTTATATGACTGAATTGTAAAGATATTGCTGCTGAGAGTTAACACCCTTGCCCCTTATACAAGTCAATCTTATATGACTGAATTGTAAAATGGGCAAGGGTGTTAACTGTCAGGAGCAATACGGCCCAATGAATGATGTTGGCTTGTTTTATATGCGGGCAATTCAGGTAAAAATACGTTTAAACTAAAACTACCAGAATGACTAAGAGCTTATACTAGACTATTATAGTCCATAGATCTAAATGTAAAATTTAAAATATCAAAAGCTGTAAGTGGCGATTGGTGTAGTAAGTGTGTGGCTTAACACACTCAGCACGATAAGTAATTTGGTTGGATGTTTACATAAACACACCCCTATTACAGTGGCGTAGCCATGATTTCATTTTGTGACAAAATTCGGATAAGCCAAAAATGAAGATTTATTCGCAAGAATAAGCCTACATTTTAAACAAAAACACCGCACTGCAAACATCTGCGCTGATAGGCCTACGCGGTGAAAAGGTTATTATGCTAGTGAAAATAATGATGCAGTATGTTCAAAAATGTTTCTAAGCTTAAAGCCAAAGTTAATTTATTATATCTAGATATGTAAAGTAGGCCTATATTGTTGCCTTCCATTAGTCTCGTGAGACGACGGAATTTAGTGTGCCCTTGGGGAATGTGCGCTCCTGGCCCTGCAGCTTCTGCTGTGGCTGTACAAGCCCTCTCGCGAGTGACAGTCTTTGTTGCACGTCTGGCACGAGAAGGCAGAATTGGTCGTGGGCTGGTCTCTTCCCTTCCGTCTGGTGCGCTTCTCGTCCGCGAGCCGTTGCAGGTTTCTTTCTCCTGCTTCCAGCCCGGAGGTCAGCGCTCGTCTCCAACTGGACCTGTCCTTGGCAAGTTCCTCCCAGCTGTTTATCTCCATGGCTAGGGCTTTCATGTCTCTCTTGCAGACATCTTTAAAACGGAGATGGGGCCGGCCTGCGGTCGTCTTTCCTCGGGCTAGTTCAGAGTATAGGCCTAGGATGTCTTTGGGTATTCAGACATCGTCCATCCTACACACATGTCCCAACCATCTGAGCCGGCGTTGGCGGATTAGAGTAGGCATGCTTGGCATCCCAGCCTGCTGCAGCACCTCGTTGTTCGTGACATGGTCCTGCCGTGAGATTCCGAGTATGTGTCAGAGGAAGCGCATGTGAAAAGCACTCAGTCTCTTCTCTTGTCTAGAATATATGGTCCAGGTTTCGCTGGCATAAAGTAGAGTGCTTAACACATGCACGGTACACTGCAACTTTGGTTCTTATGGTCAGCTTTTTGTTGTTCCACACTATGTGTGATAGTCTGGCCAGTGTTGTGGAGGCTCCGATCCTTGTGTTGAGCTCTGCATCTAGAGATTGGTTGCTAGTAATGGTGGAGCCAAGGTATGTGTGATGCTCCACAGCTTAAAGTTCACAGTCGTTGGTGGTATTTTTGGAAGAATCAGCTTCCTGGGCCATCACATTAGTCTTTTTTTTTGGTTGATAGTGAGGCCAAAGTCGCTAGCGACCATGGCAAAGCAGTTTATTAGGCTTTGCAGTTTTGCCTCTGTGTGTGTAGCTAAGGCAGCGTCATCTGCAAAAAGCATCTCTCTAATGACGGTCTCCCGTATCTTCTTCTTAGACTTAAGCCTGGCCAGGTTGAATAGCTTACCATTAGAACAGGTGTGTAGATAAACCCCCTCGGTTGAAGTTCCAAAGGCATGTCTCAACAGGCTGGCAAAAAAGATGCCAAAGAGTGTTGGGGCAAGGACACAGCCCTGTTTGATTCCGCTGAGGCTGTCAAATGCTGCCGAAGTTGACCCGTCAAACTGCACTGTGCCTTTTATTCCATCATGGAATGACTGTATTATCTTCAGCTATTTCGGTGGGCAGCCAACCTTTGCCAAGACTGTAAAGAGTCCATCTCTGCTGACCAGGTCGAAAGCCTTTGTCAGATCAATGAAAGCCATATAGAGGGGCATGTGTTGCTCTCGGCACTTTTCTTGGAGTTGTCTTAGTGAGAAGATCATATCGATTGTGGACCTTTCTGCTCGGAATCCGCACTGTGATTCGGGATACACTCTCTAAGCGAGCTTTTGCAGTTTCTTTAGAACAACACGAGCAACACGAGTTAAAGTCCTAGCCTATATAGACTACGAATATCATGCATTCATGATATAGCCCCCTCCTTTATCCGACTCGACATATGCACAGTGTAAAAATATTGTAGGCCTAGATCTATATATTTGAAACATTGTTTAAATACTAATTGCTATCGTATTGATAAAAATGTAGGCGAATATATGTTAAATTCAATTGCCAAAAAGAGTAAAGTAGTAATAATACATACTTTTAAGGCATTAAACTTTAATTTAGAAATACAACCCAATAATAACAACCTGTTGCAAAGCTCAGATTAACATAAAGACAAAAACACTTTCCTTGTCCCTTATGCGAGAACAAATATAGGCCTATATAGGCCCTAAGTAGCCTACTCTTTCTTCCCGAGTGGCATTCGGGCATGGAATGGGTTGCCTGAACAAACCGGGAAAACCAGTAACTTAACATTATTTAAAACATCAATAAAAATGCAAGACTAGACTCGGACCACGGATGAGAGTAGGACGCAATAATCTTCTTTATAGATGGAGCGTCTGTAATGTATAAGAAGAAGAAGATAAGATATCAGTATTATCAGTTAGCCTAAATACATATAATAAGCTTAATCAGGCCCTAAAAATAAAACTAGTTTTTTTAAATTATTCCATTTGCAATAACAAGCTTAGCCAAAGTCTTATAGCCTAGATCTATAAGCTTAGACTTACAAATTACAAATCCTTTTTTTCCTGAGTGAGATGCGGGCATGGAAGCAGCCAAGGCCAAGGGGTTATCTGAACAAACCGCAGGAAAACATATAATATAGGCCTAACTTAATTTCATTTAATTTAAAACACTAATCAAAATGCAAGACTAGACTCAAACCACTGATAAGAGTAGGACGCAAAAATATTCTGTAAAGAATGTGCGTATAATTATTAAAAATTAAAAAATGTAAAATAATATTATAATGTATTAATATTTGTTCGTTTTGTTTTCTTCCAATGTATAGTTCAATTTTTTAATGAAGCAAATAGCAACATAATTCAATATGGCTACCACCGGACAAATTACCGATCCTGAACTGGCCAATGTGTGTTTAGTATTACAATCTTGTCATTCTTTTATTATTATTATCATTTTTTAAAATTTACCTCTATTTTTACCGTAGGCCTACATTTGATTTTAGATTATTACCATTAATTATTTTCAAGCTGCCCATATTGTTTTAATGTACTGCATTAGTATGATTAGGATTAGGCCTAGTCAGGATTATAAATTATAATAATAATATAGACTCTAGTCTAGGCCTAATATAATATATAATAATTCTAAATTTCGCCTGTGTCCTATCATAATCATGTCCTATGTAACATAGGCTATGTTATAGTATAGTGTAGTCACTTATTATGACTTATAGTTATAGGGCTATAGTATAATAGTATAGGATATGGGGCCTAGTTATAGGTTATACTATAAGTTATAGAAGTTATAGAAGTTATAGCCATTCATTATAGGACTTTTAAACTTATATTTGATAAATTTATAAAAATTGAAACTACTGTTACTAAAGTAACAGTTCTGTCACTGTGGCTGTGGTGGAGACTGTAACCTGCAATAAAACAAAAAACAATCATGGAAGGCACTAGTCACTAGGCCTATACAGCCTATAGACTATAGAAGGTAGACATCCTTGCCGTCAGCTGAGTTGCTGGTATGACAACATAAAATATTGGACAGGGCAGCAGTTGATTCAACTATTGACAACTGCTCAAGATAGGCAAAAGTTAAAGTGGAGAAAGTTGACTGCTGAGGTGTCCATTTGCTCCCTCCAACAACCACAGCATTCAAGGGATTGATGATGATGTTGAATACATTTTAGTTTTGTATAGGCCTAGCCGCTCTTTAACTTTGCATTTTGACAGACTTGTCTTGATAAAATATTATAAATTTATAGTGAACTCTTGCAAGAACAAACATAGCCTAAGATATAGGATTGATGATGATGATGATTATTTATAATTATTAGCCCTCCACTTACTACCAGCATACCATTGATGATTGATTTTATTATTATTTTTATGTTTAATTGGCCTGTTGACTGTTGCGACTGTTTTCTTTTAGGCTTAGGTTTAGTGTTTTTATTTTGAAGAAATGTGGTCTTATATTAAAAATCATTTTTGTATCTTGCCATTTTCCCCCAGGCCTTTGCTGAATTGTCTATGAAGAAAATTCAAGCAGAGAATCAAATCCGACTTTCCAATGCACAAATTGAAAGTATAAACAGAAAAATTCAGCATTCAAAAATTGTTGAACAAGAAGTTGCTGGTCTTCCGACAGATGTACATGTTTATAAAACCATTGGAAGAATGTAATTTGTCTCATTTTTTAGCCAATCTTTTTGAATTGCTAAGTAAAGGCTATTTTTTTATTATAGGTTTACTATGGTAACTATAAATTCCAACAACGGGGTTGAACTTTTTAATGGGACAGAGGCAAGAAAGTAAAGAAATTCTTATTAAAATTAAAATAAAACCTTTTGTATTTGTCTGTAGACAATGGTTTTTAAATGTAATCATATATTTGTTTTTGATTCTTAGACAATGAATATTACATGAAAACTTTAGACCAAGCAGCAACGGAGTAAACAGTTGAACATTTGTGAATTAGGGGCCTATAAAGAACTAGTTTTTAACTTAAAGCAATATTATACACAAATCCATGCTTACCATGTCTATGGTTGTGAATGTATTCATAACAATTGCTCAGTCAATAACTAGTCTGAATAAACATACAATTATTTATTATAAAATTTTAGATAGTTATTTATTAAAGCTTTTTTGTGTAGAAGTTCATCAAGTATTTTACAGTAAAAAAAAGTTTATATTTGAAGCAATAAATCCTGGGAAAAAAAATTATTTTTACCTACAATACATTTTATTTTAAATCTATACTATGTTTAGCAAAAAATAGGGGGCTCGGTAGCCGAGTGGCAGCGCGTTCGACTGGCGAGCCGAAGGTCCCGGCCTCGAATCCTGGTGCAGGCTAGGATTCTTTCCCCGTGGGCTGGAGGGTGTCCCTGAGTCTACCCAGCTCTGATGGGTACCTGACCTTAGTCGGAGTAAAGTAAAGGGGGCTGTTCATAGTGCTGGCCACACAATCACCTAGTATGCCGTGGCCACAGAAACTGGTGAACGCTGCTTCATGGGACCTATGGATCAATTCGGTCTGACGGGTACTTTACTTTTTTACATTTAGCAACTTTGCTATGGTTTTTATATTTGAGAAGATGTCTGTATCATCTTTATCAAAAGAATACCATCTAAAACAGTTTCCATATTTATTAATTTAAAAAACGCAACCGTGATAGCCATAGTAAGGCTAGAAAGGATTTAATACAATTTCTCGTTACAAAAATAATTTCTAAAAGTTTACCCCCTAGCTGCTTTGTATAAAGTTTTCATGCAGTATTAATTGCATGGTCTAAAAAAAAATATAGTACCTTTAAAAACCACTCTGCCATCAGTGAAATACTTAGTGGAAATAGACATTGTTTATTTCCTTGCCTTGTACTTGTATGGACTGCGTTTGTCCCAACTTTTTCCCATTGCTATGACAACTGGGGTATTTGTTGATGAAGGAAATATCTGTACTGGTACTATAGTATATATCTTCTTTTTATTCCAGGTTTTTGCTTCAAAGTCAAGATCTTATTATTGAGGATTTGAAAAATAAACAGCAGTCTTTCAGTGATAAAATAAAAGCTTTGGAGGTAACTAAAAATAAATTACCTTGAATTTTTTTTTTATCCGGATATATTTAATTTGCCTATCTTTTTCACATATGTTTGTTATTTGGGACAATTTACAATTCACTGTATGCATCTAATCCTATCTCTTGACTTTGGATTTGAAAATGTTTAATGGAAACAAGCGTATTGTTTAGACTGCAATTGGCTGTGTGTAGATTTCATGTGATCTATTGAACTGTTTGCTTCTTCATGAAGGAAAATTTGTACCTGTATTACACTTTAAAGATAGTTATAATGTTAAAAAATATACTGCTGGTCCTGGTGTCAACTCCATGACAATATTCTAACCCTGTCTGTGACCAATCCCTGGTGCTCTGAAAATAAGTGCAAAAGGTGTTGCCACTTAACTACAAAACAAAGCATCTGCTTAATGCACAACTGTCCCCCAAAAACAACCGTAAGCATTTACACCGGCGCAGGTCTTGCAAGACAAACTGCTGAAGGGGAGCAGTCAGTAAAGAAGCCATTAATCCTGGCGTCCAAGCTAGCCTTGCACACTAGATGCATTACCCAAAGCATAAAGTAGGCTGGCTGGTCTTGAAATTAGTACTCTGACCTATAGACTAAATGACCCACAAGTATCTGGTAAAAATTCAGGACCGATATCAATAACGCATTATAAAAAAATGAAAAAAATTGTATACAAGCCCTGTATAGGGCAAGCCAACTGCCAAAAAGTTACATGTTGAGAGACAAGGCACTGTAGGGCAAGGGCCATGTACCCTACCACTGCTGAATGGCATAGAGATGCCTGGAGTACTCAATGGCAACTAAGCCACTCTAAAATAGCATTGTAAACCCCCCTCCCCCCCTGGATTTTAAGAAAGTTACTCTAACCTATTTTGTTAAGGAGAACACTCCTGCTGGCTGCAGGTGGTTTGGGCAATAGACATAATTATCCTGTAACTAGAAGGAACATCTGTAACTTTGAAGAAAATATAAAATGTCTTCTTATTTGGCACAATCATTTTACTTTGTAGTTGAAGAACAAACCATGATTCTCTTGTGTATGTTACTGAGACTTATTCTATACAGAAGATTATATGGTGATACATAGTTGAGTGGAGTCCTATTTTATGTCCTGTAGCCACTCACGAAGAAAGAGAACATTTATGCATTTGTTCTTGCATATGAAAAAAGAAACGTTTTTATTCTTATCCATCTATCAGAGCATCGTAATAGATTGTTGTTGTTGCATTTCTATGAATTTAATTATTTATGTTTATTACTATTTGGCTTTTGCCATAGTGTGTCTATGTTTGTCATTGGTATAAAACACCTGTCAATTTTTTATTGCTCAATGACATCTGTATTCCAAGAAAATTTGTTAATACTTGTTAATATTTGTTAATTTGTCTAAGTATTTTGCATTTTTGGATTCCATGAATGAAATACATTGTATTTATTTTTCTTTTTTCAATAATAATCTTATCTGTGTGCACTTTTCTGGGTGGAAAGACATGCTCAAATTAGATTCCCATTTTTGTAATTCAGCTAGATCTTTGCATAAGATTTCAGTTTATTTTCTTTATTGTCCTGTGAATTAGCAAATAACCTTACTTTTGTTCCTGGATTTATGCTTTCTGGTAACTTATATAAATTAGAAAAAGTAGAGAGCCTACCTAGAACAGTTCCTTGTGGAACTCCAGAGCTCTCAGTTGTTGGTGCTGATTAACAGCCATTAATTATTACTTTTTTTCTTTACGTATCAGAAAGTCTGGAATCCAAGGATGTAATGTAGTAATGTAGCATCTATTGGTTTATTCTTAAAACCTGGAATCCAAGGATTTAATGTTTATTATTATCTAACTAGTTTTTATGCCCATCAAAACAAACATATATACCGGTATATATATATATATATATAAATAAACATATAAATGCAATCACGGTATCATAATTATATATATTGATCCCTCAGACAAGTCATCTATTAAATATTTGGTTTGTTGTTTCCATTTTTGTTGACTTAATATATGACCATATGAAATTAATGTTGTTTTCAGGAATTACATTGTTTACATAGCCACTAGATCATCCATTATCACTTTTAAGTTTGATTTTGTGGATTTCCAAATATCTCCCACTGGGCCATTTATTTAATGTATTTAGTAAATTATTTGGAAGCTTATTGCTGCCTGATGTAACAGTAAGTCTGTTATGTTAATTTATATCATCATCTTGATCCAGCAGACCCACATTTATATTTATAAAGATAAATCATTCTTTTAGATTTTATTTTTTGCGCTGTCATGTATGTTTCGTTTAAAGGGTTTTTTTAAGAACAGTTTTATCGAAGCTTTTGGAAATTATTTTAGCATACATTAAATTACCCACAAAGCATCCATCCTGGATAAAATATGAAAATTCTAAGACATTTATAATTGTTTTTAACAAACACGCTAATCAAGGTGTCTGTGAAGCAACATTGTGAAACATTATTTTATTTTTTAGATAAAGCAAGGGAGACTACTAATGACATCTTCAATCTGTTAAAAAAGAGGGATTATAACTTCCCTTTCCCTTTCTTTTGTTGTCTGATTTTAAAAGGCTGTAATTGTAATAATTCAGATACCATTGTTACAGTCTTATTGTTGTTAAAATTTTCCTCATATATGAACTGGTAAAATTAATTCATCAATACTGACACTAAGAACTAGATGTTTTCTGTATGTTTCTTTGGCATATTACTTTACTTTGGGCGCCTGACCTTTTTTGCTATTCACATAATTATTTAACAATTCTTATGTAACGTTAGTGATTAGTGTCAACCATATTTTTACTGTAAGAATTAAATACATTGCTTGCTATATGACTAGGATGCAGTTGTTTGCTAATAGTCTTTTAAACCACATTTAACTTACAAATAATTCAGCACTATTTTTTTCTTTTTTTTATCATGACATTTAAATTATAATAATTATTGTATCCTCCTGCACCTATGACTTTTTTATTTACTAAATACCAGGCTTGTAAAATAAATAACTTTTAAATACTTACCTGTGGTCTGGAAATTGCTTAAATAATTTATTGCATATGTATATATATTGAGTGTGAAAACTAAGTCTTAGGGTACATTTTAAATAATGTTGGAGACATAAGGTATGGCTTTAAAAAATACTATGGTTACTGCCCTTTAATAACTGCTATACACTCTTACAATTTCTTTTGTTATTATGAATTTTATCCAGCTGAATTGGTTAGGAATAAGTTGAAGTATGCCTGCCTAATGGCACATTTTCAGCTGTTACCTAATGTATTTGACAGCTTTGGTATATATGGCTAAAATATGGAGGAAATAGAACCTAAAGTGATGCCAGGAAATATAGCACTGGTTTTCTCATCCAGTTATTTGTTTTAATCAATAAGTTAACTTTCAGAAACTATTTTTCAACCCATTGCTACCTGCAATGATTTTTTAAAATTATTTACTAGATCTATATCATATTCCTTTTGTTTTAAATACTGGTAATTCTGCATCCTATACTATAACCACTGGTTGCTTCTTTTTCATTTTCCACCTCCTTTTCAAGAGCACAACATAATGCAATTTCTGGACAACTACAATAAGATTTATTAACAATCCTCATACTTACAGGGTTATCGGTTAAGTAAAATGATTGAGGTACCTTATGGACTAACCGTTGTAATTATTTACTTATGTTTTCAAAATGAAAATTTAATATTTCCATTACTTTTTGATTGAATGAATATGGTATATCTTTAAATTTGTAAAGTAATAAGTAGATAAAGAATGTTTAAGATAAGCATTTTTTTTTTACCATTATTATACATGGTTCCAGTTTTGGGTGATTTGTTGTTAAAGAAGTGAACAGAGAACTGAAAGTTTTGTTGTGTTAGCTCTTTTTATAAGTATTGTATTGTGTTCAAGCAAGCAGATAACGGTACTGAATACCAACCTAGCTTATGTTTGCGTGATGAAAAACAATTTTGGGCTTTATGATTTGCAAAATGTTTTACACATTATTTAAATTTTTGGTTAATTAGAGCTACAAATATAACCATTCTTGTACCTAGTGCAGAGTATTTTTGTGAAGAATATAGTTGGAGTTTTTAATATTTATGGTCTGGTGTTGTTTTTTGTCAACACCAGGAAATGATTATGTTGTACATTTTCATATCCTTTTAATACCTTTTAGTTTTAGATTAAAAAATAGTTGGATCATGTTTAAACTTTAACTTAACATACCAATAAGTGTACTAGGTATTCTATTTTTTTTTTAAAGCATTAAAGTTAAAGGGTAATTGTTTATTCTTTTATTCCAGTCTTCCAAGGAATACCACCAGAGAAATGTGGAAGAATTCAAGAACAATGTTCGGGAATTAGTCATGACCAAACAGAACCATCGCTAGTGTACTTTTACCCTTCTTAATCATGAACTGTGTGTTTGCTGCCCCTTTGCGTGTGTTGAATTCTATAAGTTGCCAAGATATTGTCTGGGGAAATTATTTTGTGTACTTTATAATCAGTGCCAATCACATTTAGGAAACTGCACCACTATTAACATAATTAACACATCAGGTGGGGAGATGTCAAAAGTTTGTGGAAAGAATTACTTTGTCATGTATATCTATAAATATGTTTACAAAATGATAAAGCAAAAATGAAAGAAGGAAACATGCTGTGTAAATTTATTATAGTAACATGAATTACTATGATTTTGATAATAAACTCATTTTTTTATCTCATATGTCTTGGTGTTTATTATACATATCTATATATAATAAATATATAGTCTGTGTGTGTGTTCAACCAAACATACTAAATTTAAACACACTTTACCTTATGTGGCATATTAATATTATATACTTCTGCAATTTCACTTCAGTCTCATTGCTAGCTAATTGGTTAACATATCTGACTGCCATGCAGGCAACCCGGGTTCAATTCTCCAGTTAGTCTATACCTTTTTTTTTCTACATTTTTTTAAAAATTAAATTACTTTAAGTCTTCAGTAAATAAGTCATTACATTTATAGCTATCTGTTCATCGTAGTTTATAATTTTTTTATCTCTGGCTTATACAGGCCGGTTTTATTTTCCATTAGGCAATTTAGCTTTTGGTTTAATAAAATGACTTGCTTTTAACACAATTATATTATGTATTTTAAATTTTTATCTGTAGCTATAGGCGTATGTATAGTTTATACAGGCCTGTTTTAATTTCACCCGGGCAACACCTGGCAATTTAGCTAGTTAAATATACATATATACATTTAATTTAAGTGTGCCTGTTTATTATATATAAAGTCAACAATTTAAATTAAGAGTATACAAACACAAGAAAAGAAAATTGCGTACATTTAGTTTAATACATGCAAGTATCAAACTTGATATTTATTTGAAAAATACACTAATTATAATATAATAATACATTTCAATAAATTACAAAATGTCTACATCATGTAAATAAATAATGGGTTTCAAATAGTTTCTGACATCCCCACCTTTGCATTCATACATTCATCATTTGTTTAAAAGACATTTAATATTCCAGTACATTTCTGACATCCCACTTTTGCATTCATACATTCATCGTTTGTTTAAAGGACATTTAAATTAATATTCCAGTACATTTCTGACATCCCACTTTTGCATTCATACATTCATCGTTTGTTTAAAGGACATTTAATATTCCAGTAAATTCCTTAGAATTATTAAATATTTTAGATTTCCTCACAGAATGCAAAACCTCACTCTAATCATGTTTAAATATTTTAAAATAGAAGTTTCCAAACTTAGTTGAAAATTTTAAAAAAGTGCATGTTAAGCTCAATCAAAAGCTCTCTAAAAGAGTTGCCTGAATAATGAATATACTTTCACCAACCAATATAAATACAGGATTTTATAAATCTTGACTTATAATAATAGTGTACAACTTATTCTCATACACTAGCTGAGGAAGGGGCGGCTAACATGGGGGATGGCCAAGACTGGCACAAGTGGAGACCCCTTGCTGCAGATGTATGTTGACACAATATAGACCAGAGAGAGAATTATCATCCTTTTTGTTCACTTTTTGCTGGCAATCAATTCAAAATGTCATTTCACCTTATGTTCTCTATGTGATACATAAACACAGGATCAAATCATTAATCCTATTGACCAAAAATGTTTTACAACACCAGAAGTCAGAAGTAATAAAATGATAAAAGTCTAGTCAGAATCTGTTAGCATATCCTCATCTTCATCAGAACTGTCATGTAAACTCATATCTGCCCTTGTGTAATGGCAGTGCCTGCAGATTTCCTTCACGCTCTCCTCATGACCACGTCCATAAGCAAGCTGAACAGGTGTAAGGCCTGCATAGTTCCTTGTGTCAATTTTAGCATCTCTCCGGTTTAAGATAATTTTAATGATGTCCACATTATTTAGTTCAGAGGCAATGTGAAGCGCCGTGCGGCCACTTTTGCCGTCCCCTACATTTATGTCCACTCCAAAGGCCAACAGAAAAGAGACAATGTTAATGTGAGAATGACGAACTGCAATATGCAAACAGGTCTCCCCTTCATAATTTCTAATGCTCAAGTCCTGTGGGAGGCTTTGATATGGAATGTCATAAGAATTTTCACAAAGTTCTTCTTTTTGAACAGGCATTAGTAGTTGTCTGACACTTTCTTCATAACCTTTCTTACAGGCTATGTGCAGGGGCGTATTTCCATCTTTGTCCTGGCAGGTTGCATCTGCTCCTGCACACAGCAAGCAACGTACTAAGCAGGCCTGATTTGTCAACACTGCCAAATGGAGCGGTGTTTGCCACAGGTGGTTGCAGTAGTTTAACCAGTTGTAGTGAGGAGCAAATTTAATTAATAGAAAAGACAAGTTCTGATCACCATTTAAGATGCTAAGGTGAAGCTTGCTGTCACCATCTAGATCACCTTCAAAAAGCTTAATCCGTTGTTCCATTGGAACAATAAATGAGTATGATGGGTTCGAAACAGGTGAAGGGTTTTTACAGAAATCCTGATCAAATTTACTCAAGTTTTCCTTAGTCTTGTCAGAAGATCTGTTTATTGACATTTGGCAAAAATTTTTAGCCATAGAACTGAAATAACTTTCAGAGTTATCACAACTGAATGGTTCTAAGCAATCCAAACCAGAGTCTACTCGTTTTGAGTCATCATCTTCTTCTTGAATTTGTTGCGAAGTATCAAAAGTATGCTTGAGACAATTGTCTGTCTTAGAGTTAAGCCTCTCTGGAATTTCAGGTCCTTTTAATGAGTTACCATAGCTACCAGAGTAATCAGAACTGAACAGACCTAAGGATCCGAGGCCTGAATCAATTCTGTCTTCAGAATCAATTCTTTCAGACTCCATCTTTGAGTCTGCTGTTAGTGATTTTTTCTGGTTGTTACAAAAAGCAGGTCGTTGCTGAAGATTATCTCCGTTTAAGAACATTTTCTCAGTCATTACTCTGTGGACTGAAAAGAAAACAAAATATATAGTAGTTGGAAATGAATATATAGGCTATTCTAATTATAGACTAAATTAGTTTATTGGCTATACTTTAGGGGATATTTATAAAATGCCTTAATAGGTCTTAAATTTAAATACTTTTTACAAACAAACTAAAATATCTTAGCCTTCATAAACATAAAATTTATTAGAAAGCCATGATTGCACATTTATACGGGTAATGTTAAAAAACAAACTCAGCATCAAAATTCAAGCCTACCGGTACCGGTATATAATCTATTTTTAACTACCATCCCATTGCTTGGTTATTATCTTCTTGTAAGTAAAAGTTGTAAGGTAAATAGATACTCTTGGATGGTAAAACTAAAGGATGGTAAAATGGATGGTGTATGATTTACAATAAAAAAAAACACAACAAATTTACTAACTGATGTAGGCCTACACTTTTTATTTTAAATAATAATAGTGTAAGTAGGCTACTACTTATAACTACAAGATTATAAAATAAATAGGCCCATTGTCATTGAGAATTGAGCAAAAGTATATTTTTAAGTCTAAACTGTAGGCTTAAATTTAAATAGTATAGTAAAAGACGGTAACTTGCTAAAAAGCTTGGTAATTTTTTAAAACTAGAGTCTAGATCTAGAACTCTAAAAATAAAAAGTAATGTGTAAGATAAGATAAGTAGGTGCACGTACAATTAATACGTGTATCCAATTATTGCATCATTTAAATACAACGGAGTTTTACAAATCGTATCTAATGTCTAATGAAATATGGTTTAAAAATCAAGGCATTGGCCTCTCTCGGGTTAGCTGTTTCCGCCTAAATTAACACTGTAAATCACGAAGTAAAAAAAATAGTTTAACCTCAGTTTTCGATACTTAACCTTATAAGCAAATGTTCACGCTTTATTACTAAAATTAATTATCATAATAATTATTACTTACTTCAACCACAATTTTTTAACCAGTAAAGAAATAAACACTGTTACTTCAACACATTACACTTTTCATTTAGATTAGGAGTCCTAGACGCTTTGAATTTGATGGCCGTCCTGCCAGATCTCGCTTTATATACAGGCGAGCCTTGGTTGGGTTTTCCCCAAACAAAATTTATCGTGGAGAAATACAACGCACACTTATTCGCCTCTCTTTTGCTGGGATTTCCGCCTCCCTTTAAATAAGTTAAATTAGGCTATTCTAAATCGCATTAACAAAAAAAAAAAAAAAAAAAAGCAAATTAAAAATACATACTAAAAAAAATCGTACAAATATATCTTACTTATAGTCTAGATCTAATTAAATCTAAACAATTAAAATAGCAAGCAATTTTAAAATGGTGTAGTGTAGTCTTTTTTAAAAAATCATTTTGTATAGCATAATAGGCCATAGGCCCATAAAACCCATGACTTATGAAACTGAAGAGAAAAGAATATAAGAGTTTAAATATTTAATAGGAGGCAAAATCTAGACTCTTGGGGAAATAAATTGTGTCAATGTTAGAATAACTCTGTGTTTTTCTAGGCTGGAATTTTTTAAGCTGAAATTCCTAGAACTAAATGCAAATTTTAATCTTGGGCAAGCTGTCTTTGTTCACTGCCTTTTTTTTTTCGTTTAAAAAAGTCTAGATTTTTTTAGAAACTTTAGTTGAATAATAGGCATGATAGGCTTATAACGTATTATAGGCCTACAGCGAACATGCCCTAATATGGAGTTTTAAGGGCCTGCCTACCTTGATAATATATTAATATTGTGGTTATCTGATTGATCTAATAGGGTTGTTGCAAGGTGTCGGCTGTTTTGTTTGTTTGTTATTGTGGAGGGCTGAACATATTAATCTGAATAATCTTCTGTAGAAAAAAAAGGAGGCCTATGTCCTATGTATGTAGGCCTAACATAATAAGCATGTAGGCTATAATTTAAGAGCCTACATTTTTTGTTTCACATATAATATAGGCCTACGGTGCATGTAATAATATGAATGCGATAAAGATTCTTAAAGAGTTAAACTGGATTCCGAAAGGCCTACATAGACCCTACAGGTCAGATCATATGTAGACCTACCTGCGAGAACATATATGTGACGCAATTCACAACGATTTTTAATTTTGAGTTAAATAAAAAGCAAACATCTTATAAAATATGCAGAAAGACGTAAAGATTAAAGTGTTTTGTTTTTTTCTACTTCGCATTCATAAACTCTATATTAGTATTATTAGGCCTATATTCTCTTTTCTCCCGAGTAGCATTTACAATGGGACACGGACCCTTACAAAAATGCAAGACTAGGCTATATATATTCGGGTAGACCTAATAAGCGTAGGACGCAGTAGGCCTAATCTGTGTATAGGGGAGACCGGGGCTAGTCCGCCCAATTTTAGCATTTTTAGCTATTCAGGGTTTATTTCTGGATGGAATTCTTTGCCGATTCTCATAATCATTCCCCAACTATTCAGTTAATATGAGCTAGAAGGATTTTGGGAAACCTCTGCCCCAAATCCCACAATAAAATCAAATGTGAGGTCACTCTGTGTGGGCGAATGTGCCCCACATGTGGGGCAAGTTCGTCACACATGTGGGGCACATACGCCCATGAGGGGCAAATCCGCCACATGCAAAATAATTCACTAAAACAAGGTTTAAACCCTCGATACCAAAAAGAACAAGGCAAGCTTTATTTATGTTTATGGTTCCAAATTTCGGTATAGATTTAAAGAATAAAAAGTAACCAAGTTAGATCTAGATGAAGAACTGTTTTGATCCCAAATGAATGAAACAAACTTTGACTGAATACAAAGTGTAACTTTAACTTGAGGTTTCATAACGATTCAAATTCAAAAGCATCATTCGAAATAGTCAGAGTCATTTGATGCACAGTAGTGGCATGTGTAATAGTCACATTTGTCTCCAATACAATGTTCATGTGACTATTTTCTACTGCAGACATTGTATCCAGGATTCCCTTTTACCGTGAGACCACTTTAAGAGGCAAATGAGACAATGCCATTTCTCATCTTCTTCCTCTGATGACTATTCCTTTGCAGTGCTTCTTTTTGCTTTTTCTTATTCACAACTGAAGTCTTTTTTCCAGGCTGCTTTGCGCTTTTCTTGCGCTTTTTTTCCAAATGGTCCAGTTCTTAGTTTCGCTTTTTCTGGCGTGTCTGTCAGAATGCAGCTTTTCCTCTTCCTTTTCCCGCGTGTTGGTAACATTCGCGGAGGAGTTTTGGGGTGAGGCTTAATTGAAACAGGCGAAAAGTCAGCTGCTGCTACAAGCCGCACCGGTGTTCCTTGCCCTTGAGAAGGGCCTGGTTAATCCTGGTGAGAAGTTGGTCCTGGCGAGAAGAGCCTGTTTGATAATGGCGAGAAGGGTATGGTTGATCCTGGCGAGAAGGGCCTGGTTGATCCTGGCGAGAAGGGACTGTTGATCCTGGCGAGAAGGGCTTGGTTGATCCTGGCTAGAAATTTCTGGTTGGTCCTGGTGAGAAAGTTTTGGTTAGTCCTGGTGAGAAAGTTCTGGTTGGTCCTGGTGAGAAAGTTCTGGTTAGTCCTGTTGAGAAGGGCCTGGCTGATGTTTCTGGCGAGAAGGTTCTAGTTGTAGTGGATTGTTTCAACCAGTCACTGAAGAGGGACGGAAATCTTTTTCTTGGAAAGTGTCAGGGCTGTAAGGATAGATGCCTGCTTTTGCAAATCCTTAGATGATGTTCTGCACTGTTATAGTGGGATCCCATGCCTCATTAACAATCTCTGGAAGTTGATAAATTGGTAATGGGGAGCCAGAATGAGATCGAAGTCAGTTTTGCTGAGCTTGTCATAGGCGTTTTTTTCAGCGGGCCGAACACAGACAGATTCCCATTGGGGCAGGTTCACCCATCTGTCGGATATGCCCCAGCCAGTGTTGGCGAACCTGCCCCACTATCACCTTCCTACGATTATCAATTCATTACAGCAGCCTTGGTAGAGAAAGCGACAACGTGACTCCATGAATTTAACAAGAAGAGCCGGTGTTTTGATAATTATGCAGTGTCGTTTAATAGCCTTTACTACTTCTTGCGTAATATGAGGAGATGTAGTACGAAGAAAAAATCACTTACCTACTAAAAAAACACAAATATCACGGTAGCAGAGCAGTCTAGATTTGTAGCCATTCAACACATACACAAGATCAACCAGACGCAATTACTGAACGGAGTGGTAGTGTCGTCCAGTCTAAAAATAACTCAGTTTGCGTGCAATACCACTATGGCGAATGTACCCCTATGGCGGACTAGCCCCGGTCTCCCCTAGAGTATAGAGGGAGCGTCTGTTACATTTAGGCCTAAAGCATTCAAGAAAGTCAATAAACAATTGAAATATAAAAGGGAGTTTACGTCTGTACGTATATGACAATACAATAAGAGTCTTACGGAGAGTGGGGAACGGTGGTGTGGATGCATAGGGCCTACTTAGACTTTAAAAATATAATTTGTATTGGGAGTTATTTATTCACCATCCTTAGTAATAGTTATTGTTGCTTTTTTTCTCTTTATCCTATTGGCTTTTGGTCATAGTACAATAATTATTTGGCAGCACCCTTCACCAACGCCTACCCATAAAAGCTACACCCATAAAATATGCACCTACCGAGCCAGGTCTCTAAAGTTTGTTCACAAAAGAACCAGGGGAAAATATTGTTATCACCAACATAAACCACTAGTATCATCGCCATGTGACTTGATATCACACACCAGCGTGGCGGGGAGGTGCGGAAGGTTAGTTATATAAATATAACACGGCGACCAATCACGGAAGAAGTCTAGGTAGAATCTATACGAAACAATACGTACGCAGCACACCTGCGTACATCGATCAAACGCATTTATAAAAAAAAACACAGCCGCATGGATTTACCAGAGTTTGTTGGGCACGCAGCCACAACGTGGTCAACAAAAATTGATTCAACCACTTAATTTTATACCCAGAGTTTCCCCAACTCTCACTGTGTGTGATTATTTAAACACCTGGTTGGGTTCTCCGTTTTGTTGAATAAATATTCCTATATGACCATAGAGTTGTACTCCCCACAGATGCATTTCCTTATCTGACAAATAATTACATTTATTTAAACAAGTTAACATAAAGACTGTTTTCATTGAACAGTGCAGTTATGTTTTTCAAGGAAAAAAAAAAGTCGTCATTTTAAATTTCTAGCTTCCGTTCCCAACATATCAGGATAAAACGTTAAGTAGGTGAATTAAGGGGAACCCATAGCTGTTTAATGATATAACCATATGGCTAGATCACTTAAAATTACTCTCCAAGAGATTGTGGAGAAATTTAAATATGTATGCATTTATTTATATTAATGCTATGCGTTTATATTTTAGGGTTGCGGCTCTTTAAAATGTGAGTGAAAAATTGGAATGCGGCTCTCAGTGACTCTTGCATGCCCACTCCTGATTTAAAAAATGAAAACAAAACTGTACTAGCATTTTGTAACTTCACACCCCTTAAGCCTAGAGATGTTGGCATCATAAGCAGAAAAAAAAGATGTGACGCCTTTTAAGGACAGCCCTTTTTGTTTTTAAAAGAAATAAAATTGTGAAAAAAATGTGGCGATCGTTGCTTTTAATGTGTGTAGGCTCTTAGCAAACTTAAAAAAAAAAAAATTCCCTACATCTAGCCTACATTAAATTTGTGTGCAAGGTTTTGATAAAATAAACCAAAAACAAATTATTTACTTTTCCCATGTAATACTTTAAAAAAAAGTCAGTAACACCCCCTTTTCGTCCTTTTTTTTTCTTCCAGGATTTACATTAGAAAAAAGTTTTTCTGGTTACCGTGAAAACGGAATCAAAATTATGAACGGATTTCCACTGAAACAAACCTAAAGCATTTCACAAATTGTAGGAATGAGGGTTGGGTGGGGGAGTGATTGTAAATTTAGTATGGTGATAGTTTCTGTCCTGGAAGTTAAACTTTATCTGTAGGCCTACATAAAATATAGCAATGTAGTAAAAACACATAATTACACCGTCCTAGATTTATTTCTCAATATTTATGAGACCAGCGTCCCATTACACAATCCTAGAATACTAGAATAATTTGTCAATATTTATGAGACCAGCGTTCCATTACACCATCCTAGAATGCTAGAAAAATTTCTCAATATTTATGAGACCAGCGTCCCATTACACCATCCTAGAATACTAGAATAATTTGTCAATATTTATGAGACCAGCGTTCCATTACACCATCCTAGAATGCTAGAAAAATTTCTCAATATTTATGAGACCAGCGTCCCATTACACCATCCTAGAATACTAGAATAATTTCTCAACATTTATGAGACCAGCGTCCCATTACACCATCCTAGAATAATATAATAATTTCTCAATATTTATGAGACCAGCGTCCCGCTATACCATCCTAGAATACTAGAATAATTTCTCAATATTTAGGAGACAAGCGTCCCATTACACCATCCTAGAATACTAGAATAATTTCTCAATATTTATGAGACCAGCGTCCCATTACACCATCCTAGAATTAGAATACTAGAATAATTTCTCAATATTTATGAGACCAGCGTCCCGTTACACCATCCTAGAATACTACTACTACTACTAATAATAATAATATTTGTATAGCGCTGCCAACAAACATAGTGTAAGCTCAGAGCGCGTTTAACATACAACTAAGAATACGGATATTACCCTAGGCCGACCCAACCCATAAATAAGACAGTAAGTTTCTAAAGCATGTTAAATGTTATCTAAGGTAAATATTGAAATAATGAGTTTTTAAGTTCTATTTGAAAGTAACAGTAGAGCTTGTTCGCCTCAGTTGAATGGGAAGTTGATTCCACACCTTCGGACCGGATACTGAGAAGGCTCTTAAGGCCAACGGTCGTCAGAGAGAAACGGGGCTCTTCCAGAAGCGATGAGTTGGCAGAACGAAGTGTTCTTTGCGGGACATAAGGTGTGATTAGTGCCTTGAGATAGGACGGAAACTTGTTGTTAAAAATGCACTGTAGTAGCGAGCGTAGAAGGGCAGTTCCAGAGTCTCTTTTAGACCTGCACATAACCAAACGCGCAGTACTGTTCTGTATTCGCTGTAGCCTGGCGATTTTGTCCTCGGGCAGGCCGGCTAGCAGGGCGTTACAATAGTCGATACGCGAAAGTATCAGAGCGACTGCCAGTGTCTTTGCAGAATCATTGGACAAATAGGGTCGTATTTGGCCGAGTCTACGCAACTGTAGATATAGACCTCTGCACATTTGAGAAATATGCAGGTCGAATTACTCTTGGATCCAATTCTGATTATCTCTGTCTTTACACCATCCTAGAATACTAGAATAATTTCTCAATATTTATGAGATCACCGTACCCCCTCCCCAACCCAATATGTTTGTGAACCTGTTAGTTTTATATTTCTAATTCGTGACCCACTAATATTAGATTATTCATCGCACATACCAACCTATAAGTAACACAATAGTAACATATAAGCTTAACAGATAATTCCCACTTCCCCACTCTCTTTTGTCTTCGTTTTGCCACCATCAGGTAATTTTGCCTTCGGAATTTGAGAAACACTATATTAAATATTTTCCATGCAAAAGTTTCTTCTGTCCCGATCAGTAAATTCACTTATATTTGCTTAAACTTTGTAAATAGAGGCCTATTTTTTCCCTCGTTAGTAGTTCATATTTTCAAAGGCCCTCAAAGGGTATGGGATGGGGGTGGGGGGGGGGGGGGGCGGGCTGGAGTCAACTGACCCACCCTCTCACTAGAAAAACTGTTACTGGCGCCCAAATTTCTCAAGCGGGGTATAGGTCTATATAGTACTTTAGAGTTATTCTCTATTTTCGAATATTTTTCTCTCTTTGATATGGACACGCCTCTTTGAAACGTTCTATTTCACTACAGCTTACCTTTCACTGCATATGTATTACCGAAACAACCTCTTTCCGATAGCTTACACGACGCGACACAATCCCATCATTACAGTTACACAGAGCTTTTGTCTTATAACTAGATGTAGGCCAAATACACAAAAGAGGTAAAAAGATATTTCTCTATTCACCTGAAAAATTCATAACAAACGCAAAAAGAGGGTTTCACGTTAATAGAACTGCCGATGTCAAATTCTGGGGATTCCCCAAAGGACTAATTTTAATGAAACTAAAAGTAAGCTTTATTTGAACCTTTGCTTTCCTATCGCTTGAAAATTGAAACCATTTTTATTTTTTTTCTTACCCAAGACCTATAATGATCGTAAATCGTAATGCGCATTTAGATATAGGTTTTTCAAAACGCAGTTCACTTTATCTGCATAAATTTCCAATTAGTTTTAATTTTCAAAATGAACAAGTAATTGTTTAAAACTTAGAATAGAAACGTTTTAATCCAGAGGGGTCAATTGGGTGCATGTAGATATCTTTCTCTTTAGATAAAGGCCTTTATATAGAGAGACATATAGGTCTATAGCTCTATCTATTTATGTAGGCCTATCTCAGCCGTGTTTATCTGTACGGTATGTGCGTCTAATCTCTTGCTATATAATGGGCTATAGATCCAAGTCTATGCACGCAAGTTATTATGCCCAAAAGTCTCTCACCTAATTTCAATACTGACACACAGGGCCGTAATTTTGATTGTGGGGGCCCTGTTCACAAATTTATGTGGGGGCCCGTCGTAGCCTCGCCCTGCCTTTAAATACCTCAGAAAATTGACTTTAATTCATGTTACATTCTGTAAAATCATAAATACATTTTATGTTGCGCTTAGCTTAATTGGACTGGAGCGCTCAAAACTGTAGGGGAATAAATACAATTGTATTTTACATTTTTAATGAAAGAATAATGATGTCACACAAAAAATTATTTTTGGGATGTGTGGGGGTCCCTTTTGTGTGGGGGCCCCTGTTCCAATGGAACATTTGGAACATGCCTAAATACACCACTGCTGACTCATCCCTTTACGCCAGGGGTCTCGAACACGCGACCCGCGGGCCGCATGCGGCCCACCAAGTGGATTTTTGTGGCCCGCCAGTAAGCTTACGAAAATGTACTATTCGTAAAAGTCAGACAGCTAGTACTGATACACATCAAATTTTATTGTAAATTTATATATCTAACATAGGCCCCTACTTATTAAAATAAAATCTGATTTAAGCAAGTAAATAAGTACAGATGTACTTAATAAACCATTATTTCAATAATGTCTGTAATAAAATTACACAAATAAGTTTTAAACTTAAGTGTAAGGGTCGCCATATCTAGCTAGTACCTCGTCGGGACACTCTCAGATGGGGGTGTAGAAATGGAGTAAAATTTTATTTTATATAATTACTTTTTATTTAGAACACAATTATATGGAACTTGTTGCGGTAGAAATATAAGTTGTTACACCATATTTTGGTCAAGATTTCAAATTTTTCAGCAAGTCATTTTTCTCTTTTGCGTATTTATAAAACTCTATGCAAGTCAGCTTGTGGTTAAACTTTGATAACTCAAGTCTCTGGTAGCTGGTAGCAGTCTCTTTCTTTTAACTAACTGAGGCTGGATTTACATGTTGTGCTAACAGATAGCGTTCCTTCAGTACCTGATCCAAGCTCGTAACAGTATTTTGCAAAATTGGGACAAAATTAGAGCCTCGGTCTTGTTGGGACGTCGGGGCAAGAAGGTCCGTAACGGTGATGGTCCCGATATATCAGAACGGATGGCAACCCTACTTAAGTGATAAAATGGTCAATGCCGTTATCCGAATTTGAGAGCCCTGCTCTATAGAAGCAGCACTACATGAAATCTTTGCATTTTCTAAACAGCTTTCATCACTGTTTTTTTTTTTTTTGTTGTTGTTGTGTATGATAAATTTGTTATTAAAATGTTAGGCCTATCGTTAATTTACTAATTATTGATATTTATACTTTATACCGCTACACCGCTTTACAAAATGTATAGTTTGATAGCCGACATAATATTCCCCTTGCATAGACTCACTGTGAGGCTTAGGCCTTATTGAACGAAAAGCTTGGAGCCGGAACAAAGAACCCGAACTATGACGTATGCCAAAGTACATTGGATTTCAAATTTCCCGGGAAACTGTGCCATGGTCTAGAAATTCCGCCACAAACTGGGTCAAGGCTGTAATTAACAATAAAGCTCAATGAAAGATGTATTAATTGTTTGAGTTCATCACCCTTTCTTTTGGCAAAATGTTTCACTGTCCATTGTGTGTTGTGTTCTTCTCTTGATCTATGCACGATTTATAGGAAAATTAGAAACACTACTCAATTACCCATTTTATTGAAATCTAAAATTAATTCAGCTTAGCAAAAGGAAGCGAAATCGATGTTTCAACACACGTCACAAGTCGATACCACCCAGCGTTTTTTTTTTCTCCGGCGCTACAGCAAGTGTTTTCCTCCTGCTCAGGGCAGTATCGATTTACTCTATCAGCGTCGCGTGAGTGTTATTCCGGAGCCATCTGTTATTGTTCATCTATGACGCAAGAGTTCCTCGTCACTCGACCAATCCCTGAGATTTTTACGTATTGCTGGGTTTATTTTTAGACTTCACGAAAACTACGGCATGGAATCAAGAACTTTGCAGAGCTCATAATAATAGATCTAGAATCTAGACTATCTCCTTAGAACCAAATTTAGACTTTTTCATGTCAAGAGTATATCAGTGCTAAGATTAAATTATACACAAAACGTGTATTGTTCAATAAAGTCTTGCTAGATTAATACTAGACTATACAAAGTTTGAAAACAGTGATGCATAATATAACATATAATATAGGCCTAATCAGAAACCAATCATGTGCCTACATGAATCATCCTACTAAAGATGAGTGTAAAACAACCCAGCGGGAACACTACGTGAAAACCACGTTCTCCCCCCGTCAATACAAAATGTTGTGCCTTCTGCGTAGGCAGTCTTAACTCAGTTTCGTTCATTGGTACAAGTAATTAAGTAAGTAAGCAGGCAACCCATTCAGACCAATTTGATCCACAGCGTCCACAAGTTTCTCTGGCTACGACTTACAAGGGGATGTGTGGCCAGTACGATTTCCAGCCGCCTTATACTTATTCCCAACTACTTTCATGTACCCATCAGAGCTGGGTAGATTCACTGATACCCCCCAGAACCTAGGGGGAAAAAAATTATAACCTTCGAGAGGAATCGAACCCAGACGACCGCGCTGCTGCTAAGGCCACCGTGTCACCCTACAGTTAAAGTATTACACTACATAGAATGCATACAGAGGATTTGTGAAAGCTTCATAAAAATCTACATGGTTAAGTCCTTCTACATTCTACAGTAATTTGAACTTCAAAAACCACTGAATAGTGATAGACTATGGGTAGGTTTGGTTTTCTCATGTATACAATTACAATGCTGTGTCACAAACTAAAGATAGTTGTGAAGTAATCATTCACTTGCAATGGCGTCGGGTATTTTAGGTATACATGCTGACAGACACGATAGAAAGTAGTCCACAACGCAGGTGATAAGATATTTGATAGTGAATCAATCCATCGAACGTTGTAGATTTTATAATAGCATTCATTCTTCTTTCTCTTTCTTTCATATTATCTCTCTTTCTGTCAAATTTAATACATTTTATCACATCTCTCTATTCCTTTCAACTTTTCTCAAGTTCTTTCAACTTCTCTCTTTTCTCTTTTATTTCTTCTCCCTCTCTCTTTTTCAACTTCTCTCTCTTTCTTTCTCCGCTCTTTCTTTCAAATATTCTCTTTTTCATCCCCCCCCTCCCGCTCTCGATTTTTCGACTTCTCTTTCACCCGTTTTCATTTATTTGTTCATTCCTTTGTTGTTTTTCGTTTTTTATCCATCTTTTTCTCGATTATATTTTCCCTCATTTTCTACCACTCGCTCTCTCCCTTTTAATAGCCTCCTCCTTTTTCTCTGTCTCTCTATTCACTCTCGTTTTTTACTTTAAAAAAAAGGCCCCGAATGTGTTTCTGTCTATGTTTGAGCGTTTGCACTGTGTATCTATAAACGCCATTAAGGTCAGTTCTATTTTCGTTTCCCCTCAACAAATGATTAATAAAGTGAATCACTCAGTAGCCATGAGTAACTTAATAGTCAAAGAGTCAAACAAAACGCGTCAGCTATTCCGAGGTGGAACTAAGCTGTCGATGATTTATAATTTATCAGAAAACTTCCACACATCGCCACCACGCCTTAAATTGAGTGATCAACTTGGATTTACTTCTTAGCAGAATAATTAAAATAGTGTTAATATTCGCATGCCTGCCACACAATCCCCTTGCAAGCAACGACCACTGAGTCCTGTGAATTCTGAATTACCATAAGCCCTACGGGCAAAAAATTGACCCAAAGGGATAGTTAATTTGAACCTTTAAAAAAAAGGGCGGTGCTATTCAAGATGTGATATGATTGTCATTTAAATAGAACACACGATCTTATATATTACATACGCTCCTTCTATAAAGAAGATTATTGCATCCTACGTTAATCCGTGGTGCGAGTCTAGTCTTTTATCTTTATTAATGTTTTAAATGATGTTAAGTAACTGGTTTTCCTAGTTTGTTCAGGCAACCCATTCCATGCCCAAATGCCACTCGGGAAGAAAGAGTAGAGTCTACTTATATGCATTTGTTCTCTCCATGTTATGGTATAGTAGGCCTATGCTCAGTGAGCTCATTGTTCGAGGAGTTGTTGAGGGTGCTGTTTCAGGTCAAGACGCTATGCCACACAGACCCGTGAAATGAACGAGCTATCAGCACACAGACAGACACGTAGACAAACTGTACCTGTCTAAAAATAGCAGATAAAACTGTCCGGATCGATATCCCTGTTGCTAGCAGCAAAATACACAAATGTCGCCGTAAAACCGTCTCAATTTACCGGTACGTAAATATCGATTACGTGTTTTCCCTTAGCATTAGTTTATAGTAAGCAATAGGCTGGCCCGCTGCACATAGATAACATAACATTTTGGGTTGATTGCACATGGCTTAAAGTGAACGGAGGTTAGAGGGAGTTTAGTATTGTACTTATTGGGCTACACAACTCACACTGTACGGAGAGCTTGGTGTTAATTATAATTAAAGAATCCTCGATGCAAGTTTGCGGGCAGTGCGGCTAATTCCCATTAGAGACCAATGGAAATTGGGGTTTTCGACTCGACTCGTCTAAGATTGGCAATTAGGGTAAAAACATGAAGTCGATGCTCCACTAAGTCCTAATCCTATACTGTGCCAGACACGCCTTGTTAAAAACATTTTTACGAGCAATAAGTGGCTAAGAATGCATCGCCCAAAAAAACTAACAATGGTTTCAAATAGATCTACTTTTAAAAAAAAACGACTTGAGAAGGGCAAAAGGCAGATATGCATTGTCGAAGTCGATCTAAGCAGCTATGCAATGCCGAAGACGATCTACAGCAGCTATGCAATGCCGAAGTCGATCTACAGCAGCTATGCAATGCCGAAGTCGATCTAAAGCAACTATGCAATGCCAAAGTCGATCTAAAGCAGCTATGCAATGCCGAAGTCGATCTACAGCAGCTATGCAATGCCGAAGTCGATCTACAGCAGCTATGCAATGCCGAAGTCGATCTAAAGCAGCTATGCAATGCCGAAGTCGATCTACAGCAGCTATGCAATGCCGAAGTCGATCTAAAGCAGCTATGCAATGCCGAAGTCGATCTACAGCAGCTTACAAAACAAAAGCGTAAACCATTTATTAGAGAGGTTAACTAACAAGACCTGAATTTGTTCATTTACTGACACTGACAATGATGATGGTCATTTCTAGAGCGCGTCTTTCAATGGCATACCATCCAGCATTCTAGTGCGCTCTATTCCCACAATTAAGGATATATTATCCGAAATTTAAGGATAATTCACACAAACCATTATCAAAGAGTCGGCCATCTTGGCTCGCCCCAGCATTCAGCTTCTAACGACTGATACTAATTAAAAGAACGTTTTATTTCCTACAGGTTGTCAGGCTTTTAAAAGAAAACTCGGTTGAACACAAAATGTCAAGTTCAATACTTTCACGCCATCCACAAAATCAAAATAAAAAAAAATGTTTTAATAATTTAGTCGTCTACATTTGAAAAAAAAAATTCCGAGCGAGGCAGTTTTTTGAGGAAATGTTAAGAGACAACTTCCTTTAACTTGAACGCAGCTCGTTTTTCTCCCCAACTTTATTACTAATAACGGTTGACCTAATTAGATCTCAATATAAATCTAATAATTCATTTCCTTTCTCTCTTGTTCGTCCTCTTTGTGAGTAGCCTTTTTATTACATCAACTAAAAAACCATATTTATGCAAGCAAAAGTCATAATTCTCTTCTTTTTTTTTTTAACCCCCGATTGGAATTTTGTTCATGGAATGGGTTGCGCCAACTATTCAGGAAAACCGGCACCTTACCAGCATGTAAAACGGTATTGAAAGAATTACTTGTGATAAATATTTTACCCCGAAACTCTTCATTGACCTACTTATTAGTCATTTACTTTATGCTTTCTGGGAAACTTTGATCAAAATTATTGGTTTCAATATTGTATTTTACATTCTTTATGATTAATCAGCACTTGCTTGACATCTGAATTGAAGTAGACTACATTGAATTAAATAATGGTGTACTAACACATATTTAATAATTAGTTTATGACATTAGAAAGCCGTAGAGAAATATATGTATATTATATATTTCAATATTTACCTTAGATAGCTTGCTCTATACTTTAGACCACTATTGTCTTACTGTTAGGTCGGTTAATGCTTCTTTTTCTTTTTATTTGTTTTATTTTATTTTTATTTCATTTATTTGTCCAATGTTTGTAAAGTTTTAAATCATCAATTGGTTTTATTCTTAGCCTAGAGATTATATCAGTGTTCTTAGTTGTATCTTAAATGCGCTTTGAGCTTACATTATGTTTGTTGGCGGCGTTATACAAATATTATTATTACTAGTGTTAATTCCCGTCAAAATGACGGATAAAGGAATGATTACAATGTGTTTTGTTAAAAGAGAAAAAAACAACAACAACTAAGATTACAATGTGTTTTGTTAAAAGAGAAAGAAAAAAATAACTAACACTATGTAATGTTGCATACGATATACTTATCTATATTTTTCTTAAAGTCTGGTTCTCTCTAACTTTATTAAGTAGAAATATGAACGCCAATATTTTAATACAATGATAGTTATTTTCTTATTTTTAGACAATTCTAGAAAACAGCTTCAATAGTATGAGAAAATGTGTAATGGAAATCAGGAAGGTGGACATTTCAACTGGGTTTTTTAAGTGAGTTGTTAAATGTAATTATGTGTAAAATGAAATAGCTCTTTAGCCCAAGGAAGTTTAAAATAACTTGCACTTCATAGTTTTTGTGTTATTTTTAAAGCTAATGATTAAAATCACGTGTTGTTTATTTAATTTTAGAAAACGAAATATCGGTTATTTTTAAAAAGAAAAAGTATCTGTAAACAATTATGTGTCAAAAAATGTTAATATTAAAATGTATTATCTAATTCTTTTGTTGTTTGTTTTATTGTATCTACTCGGTCTAACTTTCATTAATATTAAACTAGTATAATAAGATATATTACCGACATGTTAAATATGGTAGAATTTCACTTTCAGATCATGTTGTTCTGGTCTCAGGTTTCTAAACTATTGTGTGGCAAGCCACATTAACTATACTTAGTTAATGAAAGCTATGTACCAGAGCTGGAAAACTCAAAGGGGCACCATCCAGATCCGAGGATAAAAATACCTGGCATCTACCTGATTGCGAACCCAGCACCTTTGGTACGGCACTCCGAGCACGCAATAGCTAGACCACCATGTCCCATATTTGATTTTTGGTTGGGTTTATTTCCACCTACTTAATAGTTATTTCTGTTGTGTCTCCAGACGTCTTCTGTATAATTCACCATTGTACTGTACTCACACATTTGTCCTTGTACTCACACATTTGTCCTTGTACTCACACATATGTCCTTGTACTCACACATTTGTCCTTGTACTCACACATTTGTCCTTGTACTCACACATTTGTCCTTGTACTCACACATTTGTCTTTGTACTCACACATTTGTCCTTTGTACTCACACATTTGTCCTTGTACTCACACATTTGACCTAGAGTGATTTAATAAAAATAAAGAAGATGGAACTACAAATTGTGATGCCATGATCTATGTTTACAGTTAGGCGGGGAGGGGTTGTTGGTGGTGAGGTGGTTGCATGCAGTGTCGGCTAAAGGTGCGCAGTCACATGCACGGATGCAAGTGTTAAGAAACAACAACACTTTTAATTGTTTGTTTTTTCTTATCCCTGTGACTTAGTTATAATTATACCTAAATAGTGTACAGAAACTGAGCTTGTCAGAGTGCCAAACATTCATAAGACCGGCACTGGTTGTATATAAACGGACGCTTTGTTAACAAATCGTATGGTTTATTTTTTTTAATGACCTTGAGACCTTTGTTTTGACTCCAACAACAAGCAAAAAAGAAAATCCATATTTTAAAAATATTTAATAACAAATTAATAGCTAGATAAAACAACAACAACCTTATAAAGACTAGCTCTATAAGCCTATCTATTTAAGTTCGCTTTATTTTGCTACTATTAAAAACACTTGAGTAACAATATATTTTACACGTAGCCTAGTTATAATAATATATATATATTTTATAGGTTAGTATAAAACTCAACAATTTTTTGGGCTCAACTGTTTTGAATAAAAAAAATGTATGCCACGGAATTTCCTGGTTAGTCACTTGCAATCTGGTATAAATTAAATATAAAGTTTTTTTTAATGGTATGTGGATGAGTGAATGAATGTTGTAGATGACCGGTTAACTGTGACATTCACGGACTAAATTCTATGCAACTCCGCGTTCTTTTCAATTTTTTTTTTTTATTAAACAAATTGCATTATTGTTAATGCTACTTTTAAACATCTTATTTCTAGAATTAACCAATTATACAATTTACTTCTTGAAAAAAAATTGATTTCCTTGAAAGAGGAATTGAAATGGTTATTTTAGTCACTACTAAAAAGTTGAAATGTTTTAGTCACTACTAAAAAGTTGAAATGTTTTAGTCACGACTAAAAAGTTGAAATGTTTTAGTCAATACTAAAAAGTTGAAATGTTTTAGTCACGACTAAAAAGTTGAAATGTTTTAGTCACTTCTAAAAAGTTGAAATGTTTTGGTCAATACTAAAAAGTTGAAATGTTTTGGTCAATACTAAAAAGTTGAAATGTTTTGGTCAATACTAAAAAGTTGAAATGTTTTGGTCAATACTAAAAAGTTGAAAGGTTTTGGTCAATACTAAAAAGTTGAAATGTTTTAGTCACTAAAAAGCCCTAAAGTAAAAATGTTTTTTAAAATCTGTATAATAGTATTGTATGAAGATTTTATGTCATACAGAAAGTTTGTTAATAAGCAGATACTGTCAGTCATATGAAGTGAATTTTCCAGGGGAAAAAAAATCTGTTATTTGATTTCCTTTTTCTTTATTTGACGAGCTGTCAAGATTTGGTGAAAAGTTTTGTGGTTATGTTTAACACTTTGACATTACCAGCTTAACGCAGTATAAATATAAATCTACACAGTAGCCCACTCACAAACATGAAACAACGCAGGCGTGTTTGTTTTGTATGCGTGTGTGTGTGTGTTAATTGAGTGAGTGTGTATGGGAAAGGGTAAGTAAAGTAAGTAAAGTACCCAATTGATCATACTGATCATACGGGCCGGTGAGGCAGCGTTTACCGTTCCGTGTCCACGGCATACGAGGGGATTGTGTGGCCAGCACAATGCCCATCCGCCTTTACTTTAACCCAACTAATGTCAGGCAACGGTACCCATCAGAGCTGGGTAGACTCTAGGACACCCTCCAGTCCAGGGAACAAATCCAAGCCTTCACCATGATTCGAACCCAGAATCTCCCGTACGCCAGTTGAACGCGCTGCCGCTTGGTCACCGTGCTTCATAAGGGAAAGGGTAACGTGCCCCTTTCAGGCCACGTACGTTATGAAGGCTAATGAAGGAGCTTTCAACAGATTCAGTTGAAATGGCTTACAAGGGGGGTTGTGTGGCCAGAACAATGTCCCAGCCGCCTTCAGCATATTCAAATTAATGTCAAGTATCCATCAGAGCTGAGTAGGCTTTAGATACCTACAAATGGAAACAGCAGTTAAATAGAACGATATCATAATTCGTTGAAAGAGATGAGGACACAGAAAGAGAGAGAGATACAGGTTTGATGACTGCCAACCAGGAACTCTTTTTCAAATACTGCCTTAAACCGAAGCGGAATTTAGAATTTCCAGGCATAGGCTCGTTTTTTAATTCCAGGACTTACCTTATAGTTGTCACGACAACTCTATCTCTTTCTTATCTCTCTCTCTCTCTCTCTCTCTCAGTGGCGTAGCTAGGGTAAACGTCACCCGGGGCGGTCCGTTCAAATGTCACCCCAGTGACCCTACATGACCGTATGCTGAATGGTTAGTTGTAGCTAAATCTCCATACATACTCTACCTCTAGGATCTGACCGGTTACGTTACTGCTTACATGTATGATCCAAGACAAAATCTGAATCCAATACCACAAAACAAATAGTTCAAATTCAACGATTTTAAAAAATGCAACTGTTCACTTTCAGAACATCTAAGTGCAAAACACGGCAATGCACAGACCAAAAGAATGTCCTTCGACACTATAGTCCTAGAAGGAATGTCTTCTTGTTTTCATTGTGGCAAAAAGGTCAATGACATCGTCACTATCAATTTGTCTTGTAAGCTTGTGTTCATTAGACAGAACAGCCAGATCCGACAATCTCGACTGGCTCATGGTTGACAGGAGGTAATTTTTTATAAGTTTCATTTTGGAGAAACTTCTTTCACACGATGCCACAGAAACACATATTGTCAGAAAGAATCTTAGAGTCAGCGTAAGATATGGCAATGATTCAACAAAGTCCCACTTGATGATAAACCGTAGGAATCGCAGTACAGTCCAGTGCTTGGCTTCCTTCAAGTTTATTTCGGCTGCTTGTAGGTTTTGCCTTAAACGTGGTATTTCTAGACAAAGTTCTTCAGACTGATTATCATACACGGCTGTGAGCTTGGTAACAGACAACTGTATTTCTTCTTCGTTGGCACAAATAATATGGTCTGGCTGAACGGCAGAAAAAGTCAGAAAAATGTCATTCACTGCCTTTCCTCTCGTATCTAACTCCATATGAAAACGGTCCAGACACTCTAACATTGCTCTCTTGGTCTCCTGCTGCAATGACAATCCAGCATCTCTTGCCCCCTCTCCTGGTAATCTTCTCTTTCTTATGAATCTCTTCTCTATAGGGATATCAAGTTTCTTCACATTTCGCAAGTGCCTGTTGGACGGCATTGTCAACAACCTTCGTACGCTGCTCTTCCAAAAAGACCTTGAGAGCCCTTAGTTTGGTTGCAAGTAATACCTGGTGTTTGCATGTACTTCTGTGCTAAGTCGACTTCTTGTTAAACGTCACCCCAGAAAAACAAGAACGAAATGAAAGAAAAGTTTCATATAGTTGGGAGTTGGGAACAGATTGTGCACAGCACCTCTTGTCTCGACGCTTTCTTCGACATCACACAGAGCTTCAATGGCTTCCACAAACTGGCTAAACTTCTGTATCACTGGCTTCACTGCATCAGCATGTGCACTCCATCGAAATGTGGACAGTCTCTTCAATGTTAGACCTGTGTATTTCACTAGACATCCCAGCGATGGGTCGACAGAGCAAAAAAAGTGTACAGCGCCTCAAGACTTCCAAAAAACGTTACACAAGACGGATTGTTCACAAAGGTTCAAAGAATGATTGGAACAAGGTACAAAAATTGCCTTCGGATTAATGTCTTTGATCTTTTGTTGCACACCACCTTGGATTCCGGACATGCTTGCTGCATTATCGTACCCTTGACCGCGATATAACTGAATATCCAGTCCTTCGTTTTCTAGTTTCTCGAGGATATCGCCAAGAAGTTACCTTTGTTTAATGATATCGCATCCTCTCGATGTCCTCTAAATGACAGGTTCTGTCGTGCAAGGAAAAGTATCACATCTAAAACTCTGTGCAGAATGTCTCTGAACTTCTTTTTCTCTTTCTCCACCAAGGAAATTGTTGCTGCATCGATGGTTGTTTGCAGCTGAGCCAGTGTTTTCCACTTCTCCAAGCACGACAGATGATCCTTTGATTGTTCATGACTATTTCAGACTATTTTCACACCTTAGTCTGGCTGAACAATTTTGTTGAAGGTGACAAAGTGTCACCCCTCATATGCTGTCACCCGGGGCGGTCCGCCCCCCTCGCCCCCCCCCTTAGCTACGCCACTGCTCTCTCTCTCTCTCTCTTTCTTCTGTCTCCCCGTCTCTCTTTACAACCGTGGCACGCACACTCTTTATCTCTTGCTGTCTTTTTTCTCTTCGTCTTCCTTTTTCTATCCATATTTGTATTTCTTTCTTTATCTCCATGCCCCCCCCTCTATATATATATATCTCTCCTATTCTACTTATGCAAATATGTCATTATATTTATAAATTAGTTATGTCTGAAACACATTAAATGGAAAATTATTCTGCCTCCTTAAAGAACAAATATTTCCCTTCACACCCAAACAGACACAATCAGATTTACTAATCACTGAAGCGAATTATCTTACTTTCTCGATCTATCATTTCTTCAATAAATGAGACCATGAGAAATAATCATGCACTTAGGCCAAGTTATTCAACTCCGACATCTGATGCTCATTGAATAATAAGCTTACATCCAACCAATTTATGCTCACACAAATATGAGCACAAATTTGAAGTTAACAAAATAAGTACAAGATCCTTATTTTAACAAAATGCCTTCTGTATATCTCCTAGCAACTGCCTCCATCTCGCGCTAAAACGTCGCTATGACTTCCAAAAATAAATAATGTGCAAGTTTATTAATTTTAGTGTTTTATAAAATAGGTGCGAAAAATTTAACTTGGGAGTAGAAGGCTGTGGCCAGTTGCTTGGGGCTCCTGAAATGAATGAGCCGGCTCTGTATTTTGGCATACATGCAGTGCTTTTTTTCTAATGTAACGCACCGGAACGGCCTTCCGGCACCTTTTTTTCCATAGACTGTTGTATAATACTGCCTGGAATGTTTGGTTTTACAAAGTTTTACTAGGCGTTCCAGTACCTTTTTTTTTTAGAAAAAAAAGCACTGCATACATGTATATATAAGTATGTTTTTGTGCGCATGTGTATTATGTAAGTATGTATGTATGCTAATAAGTAACAATGTATTTATGTCTGTATGTGAGTAGGATATTGCATGTATGTATGTATGTATGTATGGATGGATGGATTATGTATGCATCTATGTATATTTTTTAATGTATGTCTATTAATATGTATGTGAGTGTGTATCTATATACAGCTTTTGTTCAAGAAGGAAGTATATTAAAGCTAAATCAGTGTAGGTATATTTCTAACATAGTTAGATCTACTTCCTCATTCCTTTGACACATCAGTATTTACTTACATATATATGGTTTACACAAAATGAACTAGGCTATTGACTGTTGACATAACCTTTAAACCAAGACTGATTATTTATATGGAGGTTTTCGAGAGTTAAAATCCAATTCTCAATCAGACGAAGTTGCAGACAATTCCAGTTGTCGCCGTTTTAAAAAGTCTCAAAGACCGAGTATAAATGTTATTAAATATATTCGCCTTTTTTTTTGTTCTGGTTACGCTGGGGTGAACAGGCTAAGCTCTACACAGATATAAGTTGGCATTTAGAAGGGTTGGGAGGGGAGGGATACTAGTGGGTGCGGAGCTATGTGCTCTTTACCAAAATCATGAACTTTTATAGGGTGCTAGGTCTATTACAGTTTAAAAAATAAGGCTTGGTCTATTACAGTTTAAAAAAATAAGGCTTGGCCTATTACAGTTTTTCTTTTAAAGGCTTGGTCTATTACAGTTTTAAAGAAAGCTAGATTTAGGTGTAGATCTATTACAGTTTTATAGACAGCTAGGTCTATTACAGTTTTAAAGACAGCTAGGTCTATTACATTTTTTTTAAAAGCTAGGTCTATTACAATTTTAAAAAAAAACAACTAGGTCTATTACAGTTTAAAAAGAAAGCTTTTTCCCGATAAAATCTGGACTTGCCTGTCTGTCTGTCTGCCGTCCGTACCAATGACATAATTTAGGAGGGATTTAATCGTTAGTCACAAATTGTCGATCCGGAGTGTCTGTCTAATAGTCTAATTGAATCGACAACATTGCCGCTTCAAAGACATAGATCCATTCGACATCTTGAGTCTGATTAAGAGTTGTGTTCTTTTTTTTTTTTATCCACCGTCCTATTTATTCGTCGTGCTTTTTATCACCAAAACGAGCGCGGCGCACCTCTGTATCAAAGGTAGAGCCGACCGTGAGTTACCACCGGTGGCCAAGTTAAACATTGTCGAGCAATCAGGCCAGGGGACAATACTGAGATAAACGACAACGAAACTTTATCCCCTAGACCTTTTTTTTTTTTTAATCTTCAAACGTAGAAATCATCAATTGGAATATCACAGAACTAATTAATATTTTGTTTATTAGTACGATAGGTCGTCACAGGAGGGGGCCCTTAAGTCTACCACAATACAACTGCTAAAATTGATAATTATACACTACATATTGCTTTAGAAAGGATTAAGTGTCTGGGGATAAAGTGACTCGGGGATTAAGTGACCTGTCACCATATATAAGGCATTTATTCCATTATTATTAAGAATGCTTGGCGATTGTAATTGAAATATAAACATCGTAATGAACCAAACAGGAACAAAATGGAATGTTCCAACACAATTTAGTAGTTTTTCGTTAAGGGGAATTAGATTCCTTTCCCAGAAAAACAATCATACATTCAGCTTTATGTGTTCATCTAGCCTCAGTGTCGGCAACTTATGGCATGCGTGCCAAATTTGGCACGCAGATAGATTTTCAATGGCATGCGTAAGACCTCCAAGAGTTTTTTTTTATTGATATAAAAACAACATTTTCCGGTTCTAATTTAGAAAAACTGACTTGAAGCCGATTTTTCTGAATGACATAGTGACACATTTCAGTGAGTTGCATTTTCAAGCACCTCTGGAATGGATTAGCATTGAAACTGGACATATCTTGCCGTGAAATCAATTTTAAAACATTTAACAGATGCACATCCTTATAGTAAAGCATAAATTAAGATAGAAAGTTAGGCTTTTTCAGAAGTATATCGAAGCACTCAAAACGGAGTTTTCTAATCAAAGGCAAGACTATCAAGTCTTCATGGGCTCATTTTTTTTATACCTGATCAACTGGTTTGATATTATTACAACCTTCTTAGATGTACATCTTTTTTTTTACGTGGAGGAATAGTGGCGATTTCAAAAAGGCAGCAGGTGGAATTTTAAACATTAAAAAAATGGGAATCCAAATGTGCTCATTTGCGTAAAAAAATCTGGAAGGAAGCTGCTTAGGAAAGTAATCTGCTTTTCTCAATTGCTAGACATTCACCATTTTTTTTTTACTTTCAGCTTTTGGTTCAACTTACTCTGGTGAACAGATTTTATCACACGTGAAAGCTGTTTAACTGCTCATTAATTCATACAGACTAATTACATTTAATAGAAGTTTTATGCTCATCATCTTTAATTAAACATAATTAGATCTATAAGTAATTCTAAAACAAATTTATTTGTAGTATTAATTTGATAAATATATGAGACTTATTTAATTGCAATATATTACGTAATTTTTGTAATTATTAATGTTTAAAATATCAACGCCTTAAATGGAAAAACAATTAATACAAGAAATATTTATCTACAACTGTTTAAAATAAATTATTAATCCTCTAATAATTAAATCTTATAATGAATAGGCTACCATAATGTTGGATTATATAAAGAGATAATAATTCGTTAGTAATATGTTTTATATTACAAAACATAACTTTTTTGACATCACTATTAAATCAAATGTGGAAAAGTGTTTTAATTAAAGGGAGATAATGAACCCGTTTTATTTCAGCTAATATGTGTAATGTTTCTTTTTACTTTCATAATAGAATAGGAGGCTTACAATTTATACCTTTGAAATGATCAAACGATAAAAAGTATTTGAAAATTGTATACATATCATATGACAAAAGAATTTATATGTTTATTTCAAACATTACATTAACTACCCAGTTTGTATGATTACTACGTATTTATTCCGCTTAATGATAGCAATAGGTATTTACTCAACTATCGAAAAACAGGAAAGGAAATCTCTGTTAAACTGAGATCAAAATATTCATAATAATAGCAGGTTAGATCCTCATCTTGACTAACAAATGGTAATGTTTAGACCGTAGACAATACTTAACTTACATTTTTTAATGTGAATGTTTAGTAATCATTTTCTCACATGGGGGAGGGCAGATGGGGGCATATGCCCGGGGGCGGCACTTCTAGGGGGGCGGCACTTCTAGGGGGCGGCATATTTAGCCCAAGTTCATACCAGAATCTTAGGAGGGTTGAAGGGGAAATAAAATTTGAAACACAAATTGTAAACAAAAGGAATAATGAATAAATATAGATTAGTAGAGTTTGACTTCTTATTTAATTACACTCAAACTGTTTTATACAAATGTTTCATTTTTTAATATGCTCACAAAGGTTTCATAAAAGATTGGCTCATCTAGAAAATTCTTATGAAAAAATTGCATTTTAAAATGTCGTTAATCATAATAATAAACAAAGCGCCCCAGGGGGGCGGTGAGAAGCTCGGGTCGGGGGGGGGGGCGCTGATGTTCCCTGCAACAGTAGGGATCGCTGAAGGGCGGTAGGAAAGTAGCCTACTTGAAATAGATTTAACCACTGATTTTTTAATAACCAAAATTAAGAACTGCTTCACTTATTAGAAGGGTAATCTAGAGCTTTGACAAAGGCTTTATCGACATATGTCTACTGTGTAATTGTGACTTAAAAGTAATATAAAGCCCATTCTGAACTTGATCTATTGCTATATTTAGATAGTATCTGAGAAATGCAGATGGGATTTTTAGAAGAGGAAGTAGAGGCTAGGGTGAGTATAAATTAAATTCGTGAGAAAACGAAGTTCGGTGCTTTTGTTCATTATCACAGTTTCATTCATATTGTTTTGGTTTTAATTTGACTAAATTAGATTTATATAGCCTTTGATTTATAAAAACCAGTTTTGATATCGACTTATTAAAGAAATATAAGTTGAGCAAAGGCACTATGCAGAGACGAATTAATGAAATAGCATGTAATGAAGTGAGAGTATATTGGGTGAGTACCTAAAATATTTCCACATTTTTACATTTTGATGGGAGTCCACACTACCTGACAATAATTAAACGTTCTGTTGTTTTTATTATAGAAGGGGGTATTTTGATAGTTCTGATAAAAAAAAATAATTATGGACACTAAAGACAAATTATATTACTTTAACTAGAATACTTTTTAGGGAAAAAATAAATTCTTCCATTGACGATGGTATGGATTCTGTCACAGCTTGATGTCGTAATTAAAGAAATCTCTGCCAGATGTATTAGCTGTGTTTGATTCATCGACAACATTAATTTGCTAAAATTCTCAATTATCGCCTGCACACTCACTACAATACGTAATTAACGCATTCAATTATAGATTGTTCAGAGAGTTTGACAGATTTTTCAAAGAATAATTGACAAGTCTTAACGTGTATGCATGCATAAAAGTTCACAAGAAAAACATTTCCGGTCGAATTTGATCATTTTATTCGAAACATGTCTGTGTGCTGGGTTACTGGTTGTACGAACATTTATTGGGGATTAAAATTTCTTTCATTTCCAAAAGATGTTTACAAAAGAAAACGATGCAATGTGAAAGTCAGAAGGGAATAATCACCTTTTTATAATATCAAACTTATTGCTTAACGCAAAAGAATTTTTGTTATTCGTTTTTATGAATCTACTAATTTTGTTTTTTAATAACCAAGAAAATGCAACTCTTGACTAATTTATTTTATAAACAAGCTACATGCGACTAACACTTGAGTAAGTAATTATCGCCTACTCACTTTTGATGTTAAAAACAGATTCCTCATAACAAATATTGTATCCTTTGCATAATTCTAAAAGACTAAAACTAGCCGTCGAGGTTGAAATCTACTGTCAACAACCAGCAAAAGCATGCTTTTTTGTTTACGGAAATGCCTGAAATAATAAAACATTTAAAAATAGAACTGGAAGTTCACGATCACACTAGTTCAAAAGTTCACGCCTAATTAAGGCTTGTCAATAGCGCTGCCAACAAACTTAATGTAAGCTCAGAGCGCATTTAACTTTAACACCCAACTAAGAACATGGATAAAATCTCTAGGCTAAGAGATAAAAAAACTAAATGATGATTCAAAACTTTACAAACATGGAACAAATCAAACAACCAAAACAAAATAACCGACCTAACATATAAGTAAGACAGTAGGGCTCGAAGCATGTTAATTAAGATAATAAATATTAAAATAATGAGTTTTTAAGTTCTTTTTGAAGGAATCAATGGAGCTTGTTTGCCTCAGTTGAATGGGAAGTAGATTCCACACCTTCGGACCGGATATTGAGAAGGCTCTCAGGCCAACGGTCGTCAGAGAGAAACGGGGCTCTTCCAGAAGCGATGAGTTGGCAGAACGAGGTGTTCTTTGAGGGACATATGCTGTGATAAGTTCTTTGAGATAGGACGGAAACTCGTTATTAAAAATGCACTGATGGCAAAGTAGCGCCACATTATACTCTATTCTGGCTTTCACGGGGAACCAATGGAGCGAGCGAAGAACGGCGGTTCCCGAGTCTCGCCTTGATTTGCGCATGTTAATTACTTCAGTTGAATAATTATTTATTAATCCCATATTTTTATTAGATTATTTTTTCGGAGCTATGGAAATTGGCGCTTATCTAGTGTGATACTTGAAGCAGACATCATCATAGGGACAAAATTGGAGACAGCTGGAGAGAATTACCCAGGATCAAGATGTTTGGAGAGCCTTTGCTTGTGGCCTATTCCCCAGGCGGGGAAACAGGTTATAAGGATGAGGATATAGAATCTAGAATGTTCGTTTTCAATTTCATTTAGTAATAAGAGCGTAGAATCTGAGAGAGGGTAAGACTGGATGGTGAGTTGAATTTATTGTCTTTCTTACATTGAAAGAGTAGCGCCAATTCAAACGTTGGCGCTTGAATGTTGGCATGCCTTCACATGAAGATGTTTTTATTTATTGAATATTAGACACTAATCATTTTCTTTGTAAATAGTTATATAAAAAAAAACAAGTCACCATTTGTCACTATATGTGTGATTTTTTATTATTTTCATGATCTCCACTTTAAATAAAAATTCAATTTAATTTGACCGACTGAGACCGACCGAGAATCTAAATTTGCACAGTAGGCATTTAATTGCGGTCTTGTTGAAATATATTTCTGGACAGATGTACAGCATGGACCAAAGGTAACCTTTTTTTAAAATGTTGAGTTGGCGTTTAGTTATTTAAAAGAATGGTCTATGATCCTATCATGTTGTCTTGTCATTGTGCACATTTTCTCCACAATTAGACATTACACATGTGCACACACGGACGTTGCACATTATAGAATTTAAATGAGTTCTGAGTCTGAAAGGAAAGGAAAGAGGTGTCAACGGTCAATCGATCGGGCGCTGAATCGAATCACAACAAAACATGGTTCAGTGCTGAATCGAATCACATCTAAACCCTGTCGAATGCTGAATCGAATCACATCAAAACATGGTTCAATGCTGAACCGAATCAAATCAAAACGCGATTCAATGCTGAATCGAATCACATCAAAACATGGTTCAATGTTGAATCGAATCACATCAAAACATGGTTCAATGTTGAATCGAATCACATCAAAACGTGATTCAATGCTGAATCGAATCACATCTAAACATGGTTCAATTATACGTATGTATGTGTGTGTGGGTTGCCCATGGTATGTCCTGTCATATAAGAAATAATTGAAGCCTGAGGTGCGGGCCTAGCCATAGATCTTTTTGCCAACCTTATTTGACCCCTAACCATTGTCACGGAAAGTCCGTATACGTTCTTTTCTTGTCTATTGGTGTAAGTTTACGACATGGACTACATTAAAGGAAGTGCATGCAGTCCGCGATCTTAAAATAGTAACATGTGTGTGTTTTTGTAATACAGAAAGGTATTTTTTTTAAAGATTAATCAACGCGTGTCCGTTACCTGTCCGTCCAATTTACCTGTTCGAGTTTTGAAAAATGTCCACTGGGAGTTAATTAAACACTTCTCGCCCCGACTTCTTGTTTACCACGAAGTGGTGGCGCTGGTGTTGTTGACTAGGACAATAGACTTCTTTGAAAGGAAACAATTAACATTTTAACTGATATCGTTGAATGTATTTTCGTGTTTTGCTAATTTTCTTTCATAAAATTGATATTGCCTAGAGAACTAATCCCACTCTAAAGGTTCGAAAATAGAATATTCATTATAAACTAGTAATGTTGGCCGTTAATGTAAATTGTAAACATTATAGAAAGGCTTAACTATATTCTTAGAATGGATAAGAAATGACGCAATAGTAAAGTGTACGGTCACTTGTATTTTGTATAGAGAAACAGAGAGAGAGAGAGGGGGGGGAGAGGGGAAAGGAAAACTCAAAATAATGTACTAGAAGTACTAGATCTAGGTTGAGTCCTGAGGGAGGTCATACTTTGTTTTAATAGGAAACCATAACATGTTTGTATTTGTCGTATCCATCATCCCCACTTCCCCACCATACCAAAATTAAATGCACAGGACTACAAAAAAACCCAGGTTAAACAAAAAAAAAAATGCTCCACCTTTTGACACTTTTGTTTCTGGGGTTGCAAAAATACTTGAGCAACGAAATTGGGAAATATGTCATAGAGATGTCACGAAACAATGTCAACAATGTCAAGTTTCATGTTGTTGTTTTTTTAAAAGAAGTAGAGAAGGGGCTTTCCTGGTGCAAATGAAGAGACCAGTTGTTGTTTTGTTTATCATTAATGACATGTTTAGAATTACATCGCCTTAACCAATGGTTCATTAGTTCATAAGAACAGGCCCGTATTAAGGTTTGTGGGGGCCCTGTTCCCAAATTTATGTGTATGGGGGGGGGGACCTCACTATTGCCTTCAGACCTTGATGCAGCCTGTGTATAGTATTGCTGATGTTGAATGATAACCAGTAACCCACTCTGTCTTACGCTGACTGCCAATTTAGCGAGTAAATTAGCATTTCACTTCATTAAATTTCAAAGAAGTAAGTGTTATCATATGACTGTTCACGACAATCATTAATATCAATCACGTGCTCTTGCAGGAACTCTTAAAGTGCATGGAACATTTCTGCAGCCATGTGACCTCTTTTGTTCATAAATGTTACAGCACTATTCTAATTGCCGAAATAAAAGACTAAAAATTATTCCATAGAAACATGTGGAACATGCCTAAATACGCCACTGCATAAGAACGAAACTTGTATGGTGTGATGTTTATGCTGAAAATACAAAAACTATATCTGTATCTAACCAGCTTTGGTTACTTTCATAATACATGTATTGTTTGGCGGAAACGAAACAATTAGAGAAACACATTCTTCAATTATATATTTTGTCAACGAAAGGGTTTGGTATTTTCAGCATTTTTAGAACCTAATATTGTTTACTTTTTAATAACATTATTTTGGAAATGTTATTGTGCTATACATCCAGAAATAGCAATCAGAAATGAGGAAAGCAGATGAAGATTGTGTTTAGTAATGAAGCCGTCACGAAGTATTAAGCACCGAGTGTCAGGTGGAGAATGCTGTCGCCAAAACTTTTTTTTTTTAATGTAGCCTAACTGGGAGTAGTTTTTTTTTTTTTTTATTTTTCTTTTTTTTTACCAGCTGTCAGTAAAACGTGACAAAAAAAGTGCTGTCATGACTAGTTAGTATTATAGTTATTATATCTCTATCATAGCTGGGGTTACCAGACGTCCGGCAAAAGGAGGACTTGTGCTCCTTTTTAGACTTTTTAGACTCCGTCCGGCAGTAAAGCTAAAAACCTTTAAAACGTCCGACTTTTGTAATATATTATGTTTTGTAGGTGTACAGTATTAAACATAGTATTTACCACTTGGGAATATCACTCTTAAATTTCTAAATGATCATTTGTACAAGAAAAGAACGATCCGTTTCTAAAAAGACTCCTGTATGAGCTGTAAAGTTTATTTTTCAAGGCTGTCCAAAAGCAAGCTGCCTTTTAGCCTACCTTAACTTTATATGTTATTTAAAAGAAACTGTTTTTTGTTCAGTTTACCAATACGTAAATACGCACTTTTTGGCAGCTCTTGTAATAAAATTATAGATATATCTACTGATTACTGGTTTATTACGAAACGTTTCAATTGAAACACAATGTCCTCTTTTTGACACCCATGTATCTGGCAACCCTAACGATAGCTGATGTTGGTGAAATGATGCTGGGGATAAAATGTTTTCGGACAGGCATGATTTTGTGGAGAGATGATGTCTTGTATCTTTATAAAAGTGTAGAGTTTGGTTATGGTTGAATCTGTGATCAATGGTATAAAATAAAGACCATAAATACGAACAAAAAAGCGAGTTCAATCACGTACATTTTGTTTGGATTTTTGTTTGATGTTGTATATTTTGTTTGATGTTGTATATTTTGTTTGATGTTGTTGTATATTTTGTTTGATGTTGTATATTTTGTTTGATGTTGTATATTTTTTTTTGATGTTGTATATTTTGTTTGATGTTGTATATTTTTGTTTGGTGTTGTATATTTTGTTTAGTGTTGTATTTTTGCTGCTTTCAATTTGCATGGAAATGTCTATGCACAGTGTAATGGCTTAAAGCCTGTTCCTATAATTTAAGCCAGTCAATGCAAACTAAAGTAATTTTTATCAACTAGAGGAAATGTCTTTGCTTAAAATGAGTTGTAGTTTCCGGGTCTACCTTTGCACCGGCCATAACTCAAGAAAAAGGACAAGGGAATCGCTAACAATGATAACTTATGGGGAGTTAAGTACATAATTAATTTGAATATTATTGCAAGATCGCTTACTCCCCAGAATGTTGTGGATAATGTGGATAAAATTAATTCGACTTTTTGTCGACTTCCGCCCATAAGGCGTTTTTCTAAAGAAAAAAAGCTCTACTATTGTTCTAGAATGTACAGAGCTCCATGGATTAGCCATTGCCAAGCGGAACCATCACATTGTATTTTGGTGCTAATAATAACAACAATATTTTAGAGTTAAAGGGCTTTTTTCTTTTATATAGATAGATGGATATATAGAAAGACAGATAGACAGATAGACAGATAGACAGATAGACAGATAGACAGATAGACAGATAGACAGATAGACAGATAGACAGATAGACAGATAGACAGATAGACAGATAGACAGATAGACAGATAGACAGATAGACAGATAGACAGATAGACAGATAGACAGATAGACAGATAGACAGATAGACAGATAGACAGATAGACAGATAGACAGATAGACAGATAGACAGATAGACAGATAGACAGATAGACAGATAGACAGATAGACAGATAGACAGATAGACAGATAGACAGATAGACAGATAGACAGATAGACAGATAGACAGATAGACAGATAGACAGATAGACAGATAGACAGATAGACAGATAGACAGATAGACAGATAGACAGATAGACAGATAGACAGATAGACAGATAGACAGATAGACAGATAGACAGATAGACAGATAGACAGATAGACAGATAGACAGATAGACAGATAGACAGATAGACAGATAGACAGATAGACACATAGACACATAGACACATAGACACATAGAATTATAGACAGATAGACAGATAGATAGATAGATAGATAGATAGATAGATAGATAGATAAATAGATAGACAGATAGACAGATAGACAGATAGACAGATAGACAGATAGACAGACAGACAGACAGATAGATAGGCAGATAGACAGATAGACAGATAGACAGACAGACAGACAGATAGATAGAAAGAAAAACAGATAGACAGATAGACAGACAGACAGATAGATAGGCAGATAGACAGATAGACAGATAGACAGACAGACAGACAGACAGACAGATAGATAGAAAGAAAGATAGATAGATAGATAGATAGATAAATAGATAGATAGATAGATAGATAGATAGATAGATAGATAGATAGATAGATAGATAGATAGATAGATAGATAGATAGATAGATAGATAGATAGATAGTTAAACCATGTCATCAATAATGAAACCAAGCCCACCTTCTCAAGTTTTCAGGAAATTAATTCGCAAATATGCGTGTTACGTAAAACTTAAAATCCAGGATGGAAAAAAAAGACCAGTGTTAAACAAAACCATTGGGGGGTTACGCAAATTGAGGATGAAGTATAAAGTAACTCGTTTCACCTTGTTCCCACCTGAATATAAGAGCCGGATGTTTACATAAATCGGGGCAAAAGTTGTGAAATATTGGATTTTAACACGGAAACTAACATGAAATTATGTTTGATCGGACCAATGAAAAGGTATTATGGAAAAAAAATGGATGATCCGATGAACTATTATGAATGGAAAAGTTTAAGTTTAGAACTAGGCGGAAATGTACGTGTTCAACTTTGTTCAACTTTGCCGAATTGCGTGTTTCCTGCTGGTAAAAACCGTTCGTGCTAAAATACTGAAAAAATTTCCTTATTAAAATTATTTTATTATGTCTAACTGATTTTATCTTAGATATTTCAGACGCTCCTAGTTTTAAAAAAGTTTTTTTCATTATTCGATGTCGGGGTTAAACTTGACGCATGCGCAACGGAGCGGGGGCAAGAAAGCTCAAGAATCCTTTTTAATCCATTGTATTTATCTGTTGATCTTATAATGGCTTTCAAATGTAACTATAATATTTGTTTTTGATTTTTAGACGATGCGTGAAAACTTTAGAACAAGCAGCCAGAGGGCGAATTGTGAAAAAAATTGTAACATTTAAAACTAGTTTTTGACGAACACAATTTATTAAATGATCTGATCTTATTATGCTACAGGCGCTCCTCCTATACAGAAGATTATTGCTTTCTATGCTTATACAAAGTCTGAGCTTAGCCTTGCTTTTTGATTAGAGTGCATTGTTGTTATGTTGTTGCATTTCATGCCCGGATACCACTCGAGAAGAAAGATTAAAACTTTATAACAAATAGTTCACAATTTTTGTCTGGCCTATGAAATCTGGAAGTTCATATATTCCCTTTGCTCTTCATGTCTTCATGCAAGTATAAGCCAAGTTTTAATATTCTTAGGCTGTATTGCTTATGGCCACTTTTGGGAGGACAAGCGACGATGCACCGATTGCATGATATAAAAAAAATCCTTCGATTATGAAGATTTGCATTTGATACAGGTAGCCTAATTTGCTAATACAACCGTGGTCAGTTTATTACAAGTTTGTTCATGTCCAGGGGTTTTCATCATATAGATCCATGTATGCTTGAGTACTATACATATATAGAATGAGATTATAAAAATATATACCTCCATCCCCGCCCCCGCCCCCTCAAAAGCTGTATTAGAGTACTTTTTGGATTAAAATTTTGACATGTTACATCGACATCTGCAGAAACGGATTATGAAAAAAAACTTGTTTTGGATGAGTGGTAAAATTTGGTTTGAATCGACAATAAAAAAAAATGATTGAAGCTATCACTACAAAAAATTGATTGAAGCTATAACTAAAAAAAATTGATTGAAGCTATCACTAAAAAAAATTGATTGAAGCTATAACTAAAGAAAATTGATTGAAGCTATAACTAAAAAAATTGATTGTAGCTATAACTAAAAAAAAAATTGATTGAAGCTATCACTAAAAAAAATTGATTGAAGCTCTATAACTAAAAAAATTGATTGAAGCTATAACTAAAAAAAAAATTGATTGAAGCTATAACTTTAAAAAATCTTTAAACATAATACGATATTATTTTCCCGTTAAAAACAAACATAAAAAAAATAGAACAACTTAATGATACATTTTAAAGGTTCGCGAATTTAAAAGACAGGAATAAAGATTATGCCATATTTTAAATTGCAATGAAAAGAATTAGATCTAGTACTCGCATGTTTTTTTTGTTGCTCTTGTTTTCAGAAAATAATTATGTGCCTATTGCCTAACATTAGATGAGTGCAATTATACCAAAAAGTTTTTGGCCTTCTGTGATCTCGACTCTCAACCCCGTCCCAGGTCATAAAAATAACATTATAGTGTCTCAGAATGAAAGAAAAGAAATTCAAAATTTAAGTCACATTATAATATGTTCTAGCTAATGAGCTTTAAAAAAAGTATTTTTCTGCACAAGCGAACTTGTTTGTGATATTGGGTTTTATTTCAGATAAAATTTAATGAGTCGCAAATCCGGTTGACTGTATTGGTATTGGCTTGGGGGGGGGGGGGCTAGACCATCGATGAATAATTATGCAATAGTTAGTTTTAGTTACCCAAATCCTACTTCTCTATGTTTATATGGATTACCGAAATACCAGTCCTGCTGGACGAGACAATCCAGGTGTTACTAAATATTTCATGAATTCTCCACGTCCAGGATTTTTTTCTTTTAAAATCTACAAATCTACTAAACATTATCTTTCCCATCTCATATTTGTCATGTAATATTTATAACCCCAAAAAAAACCAAGTGCATGCTTTGTTTTTAATTTGTTAAAAAAGATGTACTAAACAAATTGTTGTTGTTGTCGTTTTAAAACTCCGTTTCAATAAACAAGTTTTCTCTGGAGTCAATGTACTGGTTACGGAAATACCAGGGCAATAAAGGCAAGACAACCGTCACGTCTGCTGTGTGAATTGGTGGTAGTTCAGATTTAGGCTCTCGGTTTGTCCTCGGCGTTTCATTGGTGGACGGCAGAGCGTGAAAAAAAATATCCGCATAGCTGAAGAACGTATTATTTCAGGCTTCGTCCTGGTTTCAATTTAGTGTTAATATAGGAAACTGTATGATATTATAGTGAAAAAGAATACCTTTAAAACTATGTTGTATCATTGAAACAATATGGTATCATCAAAACGAAAATAATATCATCTCAATTTAATATGAATGAGACTTCAGGCAAGATTTCTTTTGAAATGTGCCGTTATATATTATAATGATTCATAAATTTAAGCTTAACTTTTTATGTTATTTGTAGTTATTACAACCAGGCCTACATTTTAAAGTAAAGTATCCCGTCGGACTAACTTGATACATAGGGCCCGTGAAGCAGCGTTCACCAGTTTCTGTTGCCACGGCATACAAGGGGATTGTGTGGCCAGCACAATGCCCAGACACTTTTACTTTACCTCAACTAAAGTCAGGTACCCATCAAAGCTGAGTAGACTCAGGGACACCCTCCAAACCCGGGAACAAATCCTAGCCTTCACCAGGATTCGAACCCAGGACCTTTGGTATGCCAGCCGAACGCGCTGCCGTTCGGCCACCGTGCGTGCCCCCATAGCCTACATTTTATATAATAAGTATTTCTTTAGAAATATAACAGAAAATTTATATTACATTACAATACAGTTACCAATTATTGTTTTAAAGAGTGTTGAATATATTTAACAATGTAGGCTAGTTATATTATATGGCTCCTATCTGTCTCGCAAGACAATGGATGCGCCCTAGGGGTTTTGTGATTTCAATGAGGGGCAGCGATTGCTGTGACTGAACAGCCCTATCCTCGAGTGGCAGTCCCTTAAGCATCCCTCGCATTTATACATTGAGGGCGGCTGTATGGAGGATGCTTTTGCCTTCCTTTTCTGCCTTCTGTCAATGTCATCCCTGGCCCTTTTTGCTTCCTGGGAAGCCATCCCATTGTAGACGGCCTGTCTCCAGGCTCCTCGGTTAGCTGCAACCTCCTCCCATGAGTCCTTTACTATGTCCATTTCTTTGAGGTCCCGCCTGCACACATCTTTGCATCGAAGAAGAGGCCGACCTGTGGCTCGAGACCCTGCGGCCATTTCTCCATACAGGATATCCTTTGGTATTCGGCCATCATTCATGCGCCTGGTGTGGCCAAGCCAACGCAGTCTACGCTGTGATATCAAAGCATACATGCTTGGTACATTGGCCTGGCTTAGGATTTCCTGGTTTTGCGTTCTTTTCAGGTGGTGCCTAGAATTCGACGCAAGCAGCGTAGGTGGAACGTGTTTAAGCGATGTTCCTGTGACATATATGTTGTCCAGCTCTCACTGCCGTATAGCAAGGTGCTTAAAATACAAGCTCTGTATACGGACAGTTTAGTAGCCAGTGACAACTTGCCATTTTCCCACACTCTCTTTGATAGCTTGGACATGGCAGCAGAAGCTTTCCCTATCCGTTTATTTAACTCATTTTCAAGGGACATGGTGCTGGATATAGCGGATCGAAGGTAGGTGAACTCTTTTACCACTTGCAGAGTGTGGCTTCCAATGTTGATGGTGGGGACATCCGTTACATCTTGACCCATTACTTCTGTCTTGTTGAGGCTAATGGTAAGTCCAAACTCTTGACAAGCACGAGCCAGAGAGCTAACCAAATTCTGAATATCTGACTGTGTGTGGGATATGAGAGCAGCGTCATCAGCAAAGAGAAGTTCTTGTATTAGAACATGGCGTACTTTGGTTTTGGCCCTGAGACGTGCCAGGTTAAATAGTTTGCCGTCAGATCTTGTCTTGTGCGTATAAATACACCGTCCTCAGAGATCTCGAAGGCGCTGGACAGCACAAGGGAAAAAAATATTCCAAAAAATGTTGGAGCAAGTACGCAGCCCAGCTTTACACCACTTTTAATGGGAAATGGGTGGGACGCAGAGCCATCACATTGCACCGTTCCTTGCATATTGTCTTGGAAGGAGGTGATAAGTGTGAGCAGTTTTGGGGGGCAACAGATCTTCTCTAGGACAGCAAAAAGGCCACTTCTGCTAACCAGGTCGAAAGCCTTTGTGAGGTCAATAAAGGCTATGTATAATGGCTGCCTCTGCTCTCTGCTCTTTTCTTGCAGTTGCTTGAGAGAGAAGATCATGTCTATTGTAGATCGCTCAGCCCTAAAACCGCATTGGGATTTTGGATATATATGCGTTCAGCTAGTAGCTGTAATCTCTTCAGGATCAAGCGGGCGAAAGCCTTGCCAATGATGCTGGGGGGGGGGGGGGGGAATGCCTCTGTAGTTGTTGCAGTCTGTGCGATCTCCTTTATTTTTATACAGCGTGATAATATTCGCATCTCGCATATCTTGGGGAACTCTTCCTTCCTCCCAGCACTGGCAGAGCAGCTCGTGCAAGTGTTTTAGTAGGGCTGGTTTTCCATATTTTATCGCTTCTGCTGGGATGCCATCCCCACCAGGGGCTTTCCTGGGTGCAATCTTAACGATGGCTTCACTGAGCTCTATTTCTGTCGGGAGTGTATCCAAGTCCTCCAATACCTCCATGGTTGGTATATTAGCGAAAGCAGTTGCAGTGACAGTGTTTTCAGTTGCATAAAGGTTCTGGTAGTGTTCGGCCCACCGAATCATCTGCATTTCTCTGTCTTTTATGATGGAGCCGTCTAATGCTTTTAAGGGTGCAACCTTACTGACAGAGGGTCCGAAAGCTTTTTTGATCCCCTCATATACGCCGCGAATGTTTCCGTGGTCAGCGCATGTCTGGATATTTGTGCATAAGTCCTGCCAGTATTTGTTTGCGCATTGTCTGGCAGTCTTTTGTGCATCTTTTCTTGCATTTTTTTAAATCGCAAGGTTTTTCTGCGAGGGGTCCTTCTTGTATTGTATCAAAGCTGTTCTTTTCGTCTTGATGATAGGTTGTATAACAGGAAGATTGCTTTCGAACCAATCCTCGTTCTTTTTTGTCTGTTTCCCGAATGTTAGCAGTGCCGAGTTGTATGTGGTTTCACGAATAAGTTGCCAGCTCTCCTCTATGCTTTTGTAGGTGTTTTCCTTGAATGCTTTTTCCATTTGTTCATTGAGTTTTTTCTGGAGTCCTGGGTTGGGAGCTTCGGTTATTTTAATACGTGGGCGGCCTTTTTGCGTGGTGTGGTGTATAGCTATAGGCTTGATCCTAACTTTGCAGGACACCATTGAGTGGTCTGTGTCGCAATCAGCACTGTGGAGGCTGCGTGTTAGGAGGATGTTGTTCAGAGCAGTTTTTTTTTGTGATGATCATGTCTAGCTGATGCCAGTGTCCGGATCTATGATGTCTCCAGGAAATATTGTGGAGAGGCTTTGTCTTAAAGAATGTGTTAGTAATACAGAGCTTATGATAGGAGCAGAGTTCCAGAACTCTTTTTCCATTTTCATTCATTTTCCCCACTCCAAAGTGACCTAGGCATTCAGGCCATGTACTGTGTTCTGATCCAACTCTGGCATTGAAGTCACCCAATAAGAAGATGTGCTCTGATTTCGGAATAGATTTAATTTTGTCATCAAGTTCTTCATAGAACTGGTCTAATGGTCTAACGAGCATAATGTTGGGGCATAGATGCTAAAAATATTCACCTTGCCTGACTTGGTTGACAAGCTGATTGCAAGGATGCGCTCTGTTCCACCGGCTGGGGGAGTCACCATGGCGAATCCTACTCCGTGTAGGCTAGTAGTGCCACAGAATAAATATAGAATGTATTTTCTGTGAGTATTGCCATCTATCGTTTTGCAAGTCGGAACAGTTTTATTCAGAGCTACTTTTGCATTGATATAAATAATTAATGTTTATACATATGTTTATATGTTTGTCATCTATATACTGCTAGGCCGTTCGATCGATCGGCACAAAAGTTAAATACATAAATTGGAAACGTCCTCCAAAATACATTTGTATTTTATCACATATTATAATCATAAATGTGTTGATTTCTTAGATCAAAAAATTTATATTCAACTAGATTTATGCAAATACATAAAACTGTACGCAACAATGGTGATTTTAAAATACTTTTGTACAATTCGATCATTTCAATGTTATAAATTGTAAACCATTTATTTATTGTCTTTTTATAAAAGAAAAAAAACCATTAGAAATATTAGCTCAAATGAAACTTTGGAGAATTTGATAATATATCTATATCTGTAAGCTTATATATATCAGTGAGAGGCAAACAAAATGGCGCACATTTCTTCAAGAATTCTACTTCCGTGACTAGTCCATTCTTTGTATAGATCAGTGGATTTTCCCCAATAATATTTACGTTGTATTCTGTTTCTGTTGTTCATTAACGCGGCGAAAATGTATGTTTTTAAATAGTACGCACCCGCAACAACGTTATCAAAAAGGCCCTATATAACCTTCGATGTTGATGGGCCGGAAATTCAACAATTCAATTCAATACGCACCCGCTATTTGACTTGGAGAATTTGAATTTCGTACTTTTAATTTAAAAAAATACTAGCGTAAAAAGTAATGGTTGCATATGGTTTTCAAATAGTAACCAAATGATGAAATTAATTTGTATACGTCTCTATTGAGAAAATCCTTTAAACTGCGAAGTAGACCTAATATTGATACGATTTATGCAGGACGATGATAAAGGTGATATTTACATTTTAATCGTAAACCGGAATAACTCAGAAAGCAATCTCCTCTTCTCGCATCATTTTATCGTGTGTGTATAATCGATTGTACAATAACAATAATATGATTTTTGTTAAGTCTAATAATATGTCTTTTTTTTTTTTTTACATATTGGGTAATACGAGTGTAATGGTGAATAACGAAGTATTTTTTTTTTCATGTCTAATACGTTGTAATAATGTTTAACCCTTACAGTCCCGGGCGCGTATATAGCGGAACTGAAGGCAGCATAGATAAAAGTTGGTCGGTACGGGAAGGGTTAAAAACGGATAGTTGTGCTCAGTAGATCAATTTAGCGCAACCTTTTAGGTGCGGGGGCTGTTTGGTGGTGCTCATTTGACAGCCAACGTTTTGGCACTTATGAAAAAAGTGCATAAACTCAGTTCATAATGTGCACAAATAATAATAATACGATATTTGTATATTTAATATATCTTTTTTTTTCTCTGTTTTTGTTTGGTCGAGTAGGCATATGGTCTATAACTGATGGTAGGAGCCCAACGGGCACAAGTGATTTCCATGTCTTTTCGTGGTTTCCACGCTTTCTCCCCGTCGATACGACGTGGTTGCCCGCTGGGAGCTTAATGGTGACTTAACGATTATTTTTTTCATATCTAGAAAGTTTTAGATCTATTAATAATTTAATTTTTTAACGCATTCAGAAAGCCGTAAACAAATTTTCTATGCTTTAAATGCGAAAATATTTGATGTATAAAAAAAGAGTAATATTTTGCGGAAATTCACCTTTGGCGTTAAAACCTAGATCTGATTAATCTTTAGGTAAACAAGGGACGATTTCGAGTAAATTGTAGTCCTATGGTTATATAAGAAAATTTTTACACTATTAACACCATCACTTCAAAGGTGTCGAAATCAAAATTTACCGACATTTCTGTAGTCATGATCGTCATTAGTTACAGTATAATTAAATTTACCAGTAGGCCTACTTTCGTTTACGAAAAAGCTTATAGTAGGGATTTAAAACATAGCCTACAATAAGATAGAATAAAGATATTATAAAAATTATACAAGTTGTAAGTCATTTGTTTCTCCGTCATTTTGACGGGCATAAAGACTAATATATAGAGTATTGAGTATTGACCTAAGAAATTAGGTGTAAAAGCTATGGGAATTACCGATCACCCTATAAGATCATAATAAGGTATGCTGATTCAAGATTCACTTTTTTTTCTAGGATATTTTCGGTAATTTTAAAAATGAACATATCGGAGAATAAAGCGTAACAGATTTTGATAATGTAGTTTGGTTATCCAAAATTTAATTTTACGACCGAAACCCCAGAAGGGACAAAACTCTTTTTTCCACAAAAAAATATTTTTAAATTGATAAATTCTTTTCTGTTGCCCGCATTTTTTTAATACTAGTTCCTAACACCGTAACTGACATTCTCAAAAGCGTACGAATACTAAGAAATAAGCACATGTATCCACATGTATTTCGGATCCCCCCCCCTCCCTCTCCCTTGTTGAAATATTTCCACTGTTTCTTTAAGATTATATCATAGACTATAATACACATGGACCGCTTGCTTTATTTATTTTTTTGCTCTTATCTTCTTGTTGTGTAATTCCCGATTCTAAATAAATTACCGGTAGTTGCGATAAAAGTTCCGTTTTATTAAATCGCATTTTTTCGACTTTAAATAAATACTTGTTCTACTATTATTCATATTATCATTGACTATAATGAGATGGACAGCTTCCTCTATTTTTAGACTTGTATTTTTTTCCGTGCGCATACAACACTGATCTATACATGTTTCCGCTGTATACAACTTTCGATTTTAATTTTACTTCAGAAAATCATAGCGATTAAATAAAACGGAACTAGTATAGAAACTACTTTATAGCAACAACTTTATTTAGAATCGGGAATTCAGAAATAAATGTTTCGAGTCGACATATAGCAGAAATACTAAAGCAAGCGGTCAATGTATATTATAGTCTATGATTATATCGTGCCTTGTAGCATATGCCTTGTACTAATTATTTATATTACGCCTATAACAAAACTCACATCATGGATGTATCACAAACATAAAAAAAGCCAAATACGCAAGTGCTTAGAGAAGTGAAAGAGGGGTACCCTAGAAGATGTGTCGGTCGGCAACCTAAGGCATGCGTGCCAAGAGCGATTTTCAATGGCACGCGAGAGACCTCCAAGTGGTGTTTATTTGTTGATAAAAAATACAGCAACATTTTCCGGATCTGAATGAGGAAAAAAACTGACAGCTGAAGCTGATGTTTCTGAATGACATTGCGACACATTTAATTGAGTTGAACTCGCATTTACAAAAACCACAGGACCACTGGAAGGATGCTGCTTTGGGAAGTCGTCTGCTATTCTCAACTGCTAGACTTTCCATCTTTTTTTTGTTAGCTTTTGGTTCAACTTACACTTGTGAACATATTTTTATCACCCCTGAATTAAGCATGCAAAGAGGTCACTTACACCTGACCGCGCATTAATTCATACAGACTAATTACATTTAAAAGAGTTCTTAAGTTAATCTTCTTTAATAAAACATAAATAAAACTAATTTTAAAACAAATTTATTAGTATTATTAATTTATTATATATAAGAGACGTATTCGATAGCACTACATTATGTAATTTCTGTAATTTTTTTTTTAATGTTTAAAACATATACTCCTTACATGGACAAACACATTAATGCAGGAAATGTTTATTTACAACTTTTAAACGTAAATTATTTTCATCCACTAATAATTAAATCTTGTAATGAATACAGCAATGTTGGATTGATATAAGGAAATATTAATAAGTCAGTAATATTTGTTATATTACAAAACATAACTTTTTTTTGGCATCACTATTGAAGCAAATGTGGGAAAAAAAATGTTCGTAAAGGGAGATAATTAACCCGTTTTTTTTTCGCAAATATTTCTAAGATGTTGTCTTTTTCTTTTATAAAAGAATCACAGGCTTAAAATTTATAATTTTAAAATGATCGAACTGTAAAAAGAATTTTAAAATTATTTAAATTTTATAAGACTAAAGAATTGATATGTATATTTTTAAACATTACATTAACTACCTAGTTTATATGATTACTACGTATCTATGCCACTTAACGAAGATGATGTACAAATTCAGATCGATCTATCTGAGAAACATTAAAGAACTTCTCAGTTCTCAGTTAAACTGAGATCAAGATATAAATAATATTTGCACTGTTAGATCCACAACTTGACTAAAATAATGATAAAGATAAGACAATAATTATCATAATTGTAAAAGTTAAGTAATAAAATATTGTATTTGATATAAATGCAAATAAAATGGATTATAATCAAAAACACGTAAATTTTGTATTAGATATAAAATGCTTTAACGATTTTCTCTCTATATAAATAATCTCCTTTGCTTTTGGCCTTGGTCTTGGTACGGAGATAAATTAATTGTCCTATAAAAAATAGTTCTTTTTAAGTATAATAGAGCAGATTTACTTTTAGGCTGTTGGCACCCTGAATTATTACGAAATCCTTGTTTGGCACACTGGTAGCAAAGGGTCGCCGACCCCTGCCCTAGAAAACAGTAACGCGAGTTTACTTTGGTCAATGCTCATATGATGGGGCAAGGTCCTGGATTCGAATCCTGGTGAAGGCTAAGATTTTTTTCCCGGGTCTGGAGGGTGTTTCTGAGTCTTCCCCCTATGGGCACCTGGCCTTAGTTGGGTTAAAGTAAAGGAGGCTGTGCATAGTGTTGGTGACACATTCACCTAAAATGCCGTGGTTACAGAAACTGATGAAGGTTGCTTCACCGGCCCTATGGATCAATTTGGTCCGACGGGATACTTAACCTTTTTTTTTAATGCTGATATGGTGCAATGATAAGAATGTTGTTGCTGAACCAGTAGCCGTAAAAAAATTACATTTAAACAAATCTTATAAAATATTACACTTTTAAACAAAGGTAGCATTTCCGTCTTGCTGAAAATAGTGTTTAATTGCAATAACTAAAATTGTATAATATAATGATTTATTATTGTTGTTACTTTTGATTATTTCTAAACTAAATTCGTTTTAGTGCTTAGGGGCCTAAAAGGTTTCTAAAAACCAACGCCAACAGTGACCAGAGCACTTTCAGAAACAACGTTCTTAATTATTATAATGAGATATATAAAACAAGTAAATGACACACACACTTTTGAAAAATAGGTCTACTTGGGCTATGGATTAAAAAAAAATTATCGAAACACCTTTATGGTAGATGGAAAACACAACAACAATAAAAAAAACAAACATAGTCATGGTCTAGGCGTTGATCTAATCTTTACAATTGTAAGATTGTGCAAATTGATTTTGTCTTTATCAATCTTGTATTGTTCAGTGTTTTTATCAATGTTACGTGTGTTTCTACACTAGTCTGACCTCATGATTGTGATCAGCAGAATTATTGTGCAGCCAGGTATTTCCAGTAAAACAAAAGAGAGGGGGAAATCCCTGTTATAACAATAAGGTAATTCTGTTTATCTTTCAAGTAGCCCATTTGATTCCACTTGACTCAGATGGCCTTGTGGTTTACCGCAAAATTATCTGACCTAGATATGCTAATCTCGAGAGGTCATCGATGGAAGGAAACATATGTTGCAACGATTCATTTAGTATCCACGCCCAGGGCCTCATTTAAGACTGTGGGGGCCCTGTTCCCAGTGGCCCAATTTATGTGGGGACCCCTCGTGGCTTCGCACCTGCCTTCCGACATTGCCTGGATTTTGGGATGTGTGGGGGCCCCTGTTCCACGGAACATGTGGAACATGACTAAATACGCCTCTGTCCACGTCTGGTATATTTTTTTTTTCATAGTATTGGGTTATGCTGCACAACATTCTTATGATGGTTAGTCGACAATGGTCTTTGACTCAGAACGTTAATGTATTAAATACTTGAGGAGGTAGGGGAAGGTGGGGGAATTATTGGGATATTCTGTGTCGAAGTATTAGTCTCGAAAAATTAAACAAAAGACCTAAGTAAACATAAAGAACCCCAGACAGGAGAAACTCTTAGCTGGTGGAATTCCAAAAACAAATTCTTGCTAGATCTAAAACACGTTGGTTTTATTTTATTCAATAAAATATTCTTTTTTTCCCCAACACAAAAGACCTAGGTAAACATAGAAAAATCCAGCCAGGAGAAACTCGTAGCTGCTGGAATTCCAAAACCATTTCTTACTAGATCTAAATGTTTTGGGTTTTTGATTCAATAAAATATTCTTTCTTTTTTCCCAACATACAAATATGAAGATATTTTTGTTTGTTATTTCCTAGTTACTTTGTAACTAAAAGTCCTGACGTTTGCCTTATGTCTCTATGGAAACAGATTTGAAGGAATATATTTCATTTAATTGGTATCACTCTCTCTTTCTTTCTCTATCTCTTTTCTTTTCAAGACTTTCGTTAAAATTCTAAGAAAAAGTAGAAAAAAGGAATAAATACTCTTTAAACTTTCCATCTTGAAACTCTCAAAACTAAACTTCTTCATTCTTTCAAAACTTTAATAACTCTTTGTTTCGCTTATCTATTTCAATCTACTTTATTTATATATCATCCTGTTTGGCTGTTGATACCAAGTGGCACGATTAAAGAGCTAGTCTATTTTTGAAGAGCCACACTTCATAAAATGCATTCACTCAACATTGAATATCAAAATCCCTTCTGTAATGGCTGGGAATTTATATGAATGGAGTGGAAAAGTTTTCATTGTTCAACTTGTTCATTTCATGTTATCATCACACCCCTCGCTTGCTGGTACATCCGGTAGATGGCGCACTCGAACAAACGCTCGTGTATGTTTATTCGTTGTTGTGTTGTATTTTTGTCAATGAAACTGTTTTTTTCATTTGATTCCGGGAGAGGCCCCGTACTCTATAATTGTGTTTGTTTTACTTGGGGTGTCATTGACCCGGTTCAGATGCAGGAAGTGATTAGGTTTAAGCGTCCTCAACATCTGTAAAATAGGGTAATATATGTAAGGAGGGCATTCATAAAACTCTTTGTTTGTTTAACATATTCTACTGCGGAGTAAAATCAGAGCCGAGGGGTGAGCGAGTACAACCGGTATAACAATGCTCCGTTGCCCATGAAATTCATAAAGGTGACTATGAAGATGGCATTTTAATATTCTGAAATCTGTTCAGGCCCCCATCGTTCAGCTTTGAATGAGCCTTATGTCAGCCTTGCTACATCGTATTAGAATCCCATCGGCAGTCATGGGTAAAATATATTCGGGTGTGGGATACAACACTAATACCTTACTATAATTACTGTAAAAGACTTGTCATTATGAACTTGTGATTAGTTTGTGATTATAATATGGAGCTCGATAAACTTTAAATAGATTAACGATAACATATAGGTATCTTACGTGGACTGATTAATGTCATTTATCGACAATATCGGATATTCATAAACGGATTGCCTTTCTGGAGCTGTTGCCTGTATTTCTTACCCAAATAACTGTACGACACATTTCTAAATATGTTGTTGGAAAGTCGGGTCTCTTAACAAAATTGTAAGCTTTACCTACGGGCGTAGTTAATGGATTTAATATCCCTCCAATAGTTTTCTATGTTGTCGTCGATGGCACTAGTTTATAATCCTGCACGATCGTATGTTCATCTAATGGTGAGTTTCCGTAGGGCACTGTGCACACGTTTGCAAAATCTAGAGAGTTATGCTAAGGCCACTGGGCGGTAACAGTAAATCTATGGGTAAAAGTTGGAGCAAATGGGCGGCTAAAATGTTAGACATTTGAAAGGGATTGATTATCTTGTTTTAAGATATAGTAAAGTAATAAAGAATAATAGGTCTAGAGATAGTGACTGTTCTGAGGTTGTGGATGTAGGAGCGTAATTTGAATGAAGTAATGGGTGGGAAGGGTGAATTAACTCCTGAGATTCCTGAGCTATGCTTTGTGTGTGTAAGGGGGAGGGAGGGAGTCGTGTCTCTTGGTCAATGGCACCTAAAAGTCAAAAATAGTATCATTTATTTTTTTAAGAGAGCTGAGGATTTTTCTAGGAGTCGAATTTAACATTAAAAGAAAAAGAGCGTCTCTGGCAACCAAAAAAAACTCCCGTCAATCCAATCCCGCCCCCACGCCCCCCGAAACCATCCTTTCCAACTCTCCAACGATGCTAGACAAGAAGGAGCGCCTCACCAATCCCATTTCTGTTTCTGCGCGATTGATTTGGACGAGTAACCAATCCAAATTTATCTAAACGTAAAACTTGTACAAACGTTTTTCTTCGTCATTCAGTACTGGGAATCTAGAGAATGTATTTGTAATTATTCAGTCCAGCTTTACCACAACAACTAAATATGGATCAAGTTTTCCACAAAGTCTTAAATCGGTCAGTGCGTTCTAGTATATTCCAAAGTGTTTATTTCTTGGAACTGTGGATATTTTCCAAGAATTTAACGGTTTCCCTGTACGTGTTACGAAGCGTAAGAGCTGATATACTGGGAGGGAAAGGGTAGGGGGGGGAGGGATTATTCTTTCAGTCAAATATGAAAAAAAAATTCAAATTTGTATTGGAAAATATTTGAACCAATAGTAACGAAAAAAAGAAAAAGAATATAAGACATTGTATTTGCTAGAAGCGTGGGCGGCAAATAAGTAAACTACCCGTCGGACCAAATTAATTATAGGGCCGGTTAGGCAGCGTTCATCAGATTCTGTGGCCTATGCATAGTGTGGGATTGTGTGGCCAGCACAAACCCCAGCCTCCTTTTAATCAGTTGAATGCCCTTTGAACTGTGTCATTTGAATGCTGTATGGATTCTAACATTAGATTTGATCAATATATCATCGGGAATACAATCAAGCATTTAGATTGGCGCCTACTAAGATAATCACATACATACAGGCATATACATAACATTGGAAATATCTTTTTTTTTCTATTATAAAAATTATACAAAGTATTTTCTGTTATGCAGACATTTGTTATCTTTTGTTGTAGATAATCTTTTTGTTACCAAAAACAAACATGTTTGATTATAAATGCAGACATGAAAATGTTCATTTAAATAATCCATGTACAAATACAGGCGGGGGGGGGGGGGGAACTTTAGTGCACAAAAATTACTTTTAGACATTTTAGAATTAAACTATTTGTAGTCAAGCAACCAACGCCCAATGGAAAATTGTTATGTGGGAGTAGGGAAAGGTGCAGTGGGTTCTTTTCTTTTAACGTGGAGACACTCACTACTAGGGACATACCTTCCTTACGGCACAAGACGTGAATTGACTATGAAATAAATTGTGATTCTTTGTTCAGATAAAAAACAAAATGTCATACAGATAAAATAGACTCCTACATGGGTGAGACCATCCATAAATTATGTTGTTGTTGTTTTATATCTCTGAATGCATGATGTGTCAGCTATTGTTGTTGTTGTTGCTGCTGTTGTATGATTCACTAGCCCGGCGTCGTTAGCAACAACGAGCTTCGGCAACTGGTAGAACAGGAAATCTGCCTGGGTCCCATTGGGCAATTTTGTATGTATACGTACATTTCTAATATTTAACTAGTCAACCAATATACGATTGTGCTAATATTGAAAAAGATGAACATAGAAAACTCGACATAAGTATCATGGACACTATGAACAAACTTAAATTTTCAAAGCTGACAATAATATTGACTTGTTTACTGAATATTAAATAATATATTAATATATATATATATATATATATATATATATATATATATATATATGTGTGTGTGTGTTTAACTAATCAGGACCCCCTCGTACAGCAGATCGCTAGGCGAAAGTGGCGATGGATTTGGCACACCATACGGAAACCCCCAAAGGACATCACCCGACAGGCCCGAAGACCACCTGGAGACGCTCATGGGAAGAGGAAATGACAAACTGCAACCCGTCTTGGGGTGAACAAAAAAAAAGCTTCCCAGAATTGAGTGCGCTGGAGAGCTGTTGCGGAGGTTCTACTGTTCCACAAGGAACCAAAGGAACTAAGTAAGTAAGCAGGGACAAGTCCTTACATGGGCTATAACACCACAAGGACTGATTGAGGCAAGCATATAGTCTGTGGCTGGTGTAGGAAATTTCATTTATCGGCAAAAGGACTTCAGTGAATATTCAATAATTATTGAGACTTCTTTCATATAGGACAGGTCTACCCGTCTTAAGTGCAAATGCTATTGATACCACTCTGAGATTATTAAGACTCTCATAGGCTAGTGTCCTAAATTATGCCAGATTTTTTCCACACTCGATGACCAACAACAGGTCAGACTATTTTAGAAGTGTAAGCTTATTTATTGTCAGACGAGTTGTTGTTTTATTCCTTATGTAAGGTAATAATGTAAGTTTAGCACACTTCTGTGATGCTTAAGATAAATAAAGTATTTCAGTAAAATAGCTCTGTCCGATAGTCTCCTGTGGTAGCGTTTACAAGTTTCAGTGGCCACAGCATACAATGGGGACTTTTGGCCAGCACAATCCCCAGCCGCCTTTATTCTACCCCAACTAATGTCTAATGTACCCATCAGAGTTGGGTAGACTCAGAGAAATAGAGTCCAGGAAATATCCTAGCATTTATCAGGATTCGTATCCAGGATCTTCGGGACGCCAGTCGAACGCGATGCCGGCTCGGCTACCGTGTCTCATATTAACTGAGTTATTCCTACGCTTTGCCATTTTTTTTTTTTTTGGCCACTCCTGGCCTTTTAGAAAAAAAGATCTCCTAAAACTACGCATTTAGATCAATACGAATTCACCTTTATGAAAACTTTTAAGAACGAAGTGAAAATATTTTTACGGCGAATATGAAGAAGAAATCTTATCCTTGAAATTATCATATCTTATTATATTTTAATTTCTCAGCCGTGTATGAATTTTTTGTTGAATTCCGTCTCCGCCTTATTTTACTCCCTCCCACCTTGGTCTTCGGTTGTGATTTTTGTAAATTGATGTAATCCTACCGGTAAAAGCAAAGCAGCATAACTTCTGCTATAACCTATCCCGCGAAACTACATGCGTGCATGCACACAGTTAAAAGACACACGCCTATCGAGGCTAAGTTTAACAAGCCACTATAGAAACCTGTTTAACCTGCCGACACACACGCAAAGGAATAACTTGTATTTATAAGTTGTACGTAGGCCCAACGGACGAAGTGTTGTTTTTTTCCCCCACTTACCTTCCAAATTGACGTCACCCAACGCTTTAAAAACAAGTCCCCCACCCACCAATCTCCATGTAACCCGTAACTCCACCCTTACACCAGGTAGTATGTTAGGCGAATACGGAAGAACTGGCCGATAACGGTCGTCCCGGTGACGTCAAAAAACATCAAACGCACGCAATTGAAGCGGGTCACGTTAAACAAAACAGGCAAACTTTTGCGTAGTAAATGGTGGGAGGGTGAGAAATTGTATGATACATTCATAACCACATAGTTGTCAAGCCCTCAAACAATGATCACCAGATATTTGCTTAAAATAAATTATTTGAATAACCAGCAAATATTTAAATTGTACAAAACAAAATCCTACACCCACACGGTCTATTGCAGACAAGTGATCAAGTACAGTGCTGACCCAGCCTATCTTCTTTTCATTTACAATGTTAAGGAAATTGCAACACACTGTAAGATTTTTTTATAAAATACCGTAGGCCTACATTACTTAACAAGGCGTCGGTGTAGTGTCTAGCCCACTTAGTGGTTTTTGTTTGTTTGTTTAAATCAGAGTTCCCCAAATGCCGCGACCCGGTATCGAGACACGAAAGCACAATTAATGGGACGCAAAAAAAGTGTTGGAAATTCATAATGTTTTAAATTTACAAGTTAATTAATGCTAGCTAAAACGATATAAATGATACTGAAAAGGTTTTGGAAACTCTGGTTTGTTTGTATTTAGTTCGACGGATATTTATTGTGTTTTCCTTTTTTGTTAATTCTTAATAAAGCATGCATCAACTAACTAATGTGATTACGGTGAGCTAAATGAAATGGGTGGGTAGGTTCGGGATGGGCTACCAATAATTTAGTGCATCTGGGTTCAAAAGTATTTGTATAAATATTAAAAATAATGAAAGAACGTAGGCCATTCTGGAGCTAATTGCTAGTGAATCAATTAGTTATAAAGACAGATAGTATTGCTTATCTTATCTTAGTAGGATACAAAGATATTTTAATAGAGAGAAGGTAACACGGAAAGGTGAACCTGGTACAAACATAAAATAGATTGGTGATTAACTACTACAGATACATAACCGGATGTAAAATATTTACATTGCATAAAATACATGACTTGGACGTTGGTGTAAGTTCATTGGAGACACAAGACAGGTGAAAGAAGTACACCGGAAATAAATGGATGCCTTAGACAAGCGGTTCTTAATCATGTTACTATTCCATACCCCATCCTTAGGGTTTACTTTTCTGAGAACCAAAATTCTCACCCACCTACCCGTCCCAAAATACTATACAAAAAAAAACAACAACAATAAAAACAAAAAAAAATGTTGTTAATTTGTTAAGTGATCAAAGAATTCAAATAAACTTGATGGAAATCCAATGCTTTTTTGGGGGGCTTTTTAGTTTACATTTGGCATATGACAGTTTATTTCTGAAAATAAAATTAAAATAAAAAATTTAGAATAGCGACTTTAAAAAATATATTATAATGTTTCTATCTCATCATGAACTATATATGGATCTGTATCGCCTTGATATTGTTTGAATGTGACCAATGAGCTTGTTTGTTATTTTACCGAAATTACAACATAGGTTTATTCAATGGTATTTTTTAACTTTTTAATGAAGTCAAGCACAATTGAAAATACGCCTATAATAACCACAAGTAAGAAAATTGTTGATAGTTTAGTGTGCTTTGTTTTCCTGTAAGTTTTCTTAATTTAAAAAAAAAGTGTATAACCGTAGGAACTCTTTTTTTTTTCAATATAAAGTTCCAAGCACTGGTTTGTGTACTATTTTACTTTACCACTGCAAAGCTTAAGGACATTCACCGTAGCCGGAAAAAAACAAAACAACTACAAACAAATGTCTAATTGGAGTCTAGTGGTTATAACAACTGATAGGCCTAAATCTGTTTTAACCACGCCTGAGTCTAGCCAGCTCTGATGGGTACCGGACAGTAGTTTGGGTAAAGTAAAGGCGTGTAGGCATTGTGCTCGCCACACAATCCCTTAGCATGCCATGACCACAGACACTGCACGGGTGAACGATACTTCAACGGTCCTATTATAATTTTGGTCCGAATGATACTTTATTTGCTTTAACTCCAAACTTTTAATACACTGTATATATAATATATATATATATATAATATAAATGTTTAATAATTTGAAAGCTCAAAATCAGAGCCTACGATTTAACAGTCAACATATATTTAATGCATATCTAGATTGTATAATGTAGCATTTTACAGGGCTATAAAAAGAAATCTTCTGCACAAATTGATATTGATTAATATTCATCAAATTGACAAATACAACAGCAAAAGGAAAAACAACAGAGGGCTAATTAAACTCTAGTGGTTATAACCGCTGTTATCTGTTATAACCACGCCTCTACTTTAAGAGTCTAAAGTACTGCATCAAAGCAGTTGATACACTAATGACTGCATCTGTCCCAAAAATAGATGTTACCCACTGCCACGTGCAGGCCTTGGTCAGAGTACAAATGTTCACATTCTGTTAACGTGGCCTAATTGGCTCATGCTAATTTTAGTGGAATTGTGAAAAGGGATAGAAGCGGAAGAGGGAATTACATAATTAGAGAAAATAAGTTTGCACTTTTCAGTTTAGAGTTTGGCCAACAACAACGAAAATAGATTTGTTTTTCAACGCGAGCAAAGATGGAGAAAAAAAAAAGCTTTGATTGTTAGGATATTTCAACTTCACTTAAAATTCCAGTTTGTTTTGAAATTAGTTTTTCTGTTGTTTTTTTCTGTGGAGACGGAGGGTGATGAGAGATTTACGAAGCATTGAAGCAGTCTTTTGTTTGAAATTACAATGTAAAAAAAAAAGGGTAGCCTACAGTTTATGATTACGTAATGTACTCGGCATAATAGTGCTGGAAAGAAAAATAACTTGATATGTGCAAAGTGTGACCGAGGGGCAGTGCGTTAGTTTGGCGTTCTGAAGGTGCTAGGTTCGAACCCTGGTGGAGGCTAGTTTGTTTTTTATTTTCTCAGTTCTGGACGGTGTCCACGATGGTACCTAAAATTAATATTTAAAAAAAGTAAAGACGACTGTCAATTGTGACGGCCACATCGTCTGCAAGTCTATGGGGCCAAGGAAACTGGCTAACGCTGATTCCCTATGGATGAAGTTGACTAACAGAATTACTTTTCTATTTGTTATGTAAATAGTACATGTAGCCAAAGAAGTCGATTGTCCACTATGCTCCTGAAAGGGCTTAAGCCAAAGGCGTCCACTGTCCACTATGCCCTAGAAAGGGCGTAAGCCAAAGGAGTCCACTGTCCACTATGCCCTAGAAAGGGCGTAAGCCAAAGGAGTCCACTGTCCACTATGCCCTAGAAAGGGCGTAAGCCAAAGGCGTCCACTGTCCACTATGCCCTAGAAAGGGCGTAAGCCAAAGGCGTCCACTGTCCACTATGCCCTAGAAAGGGCGTAAGCCAAAGGCGTCCACTGTCCACTATGCCCTAGAAAGGGCGTAAGCCAAAGGCGTCCACTGTCCACTATGCCCTAGAAAGGGCGTAAGCCAAAGGCGTCCACTGTCCACTATGCCCTAGAAAGGGCGTAAGCCAAAGGCGTCCACTGTCCACTATGCCCTAGAAAGGGCGTAAGCCAAAGGCGTCCACTGTCCACTATGCCCTAGAAAGGGCGTAAGCCAAAGGCGTCCACTGTCCACTATGCCCTAGAAAGGGCGTAAGCCAAAGGCGTCCACTGTCCACTATGCCCTAGAAAGGGCGTAAGCCAAAGGCGTCCACTGTCCACTATGCTCCAATGAACAATGAACAATGTTATATTTTGCCACATAGTACATAGCTACAATGCAGGCAGTCAAAAGATAATAATTCATAAATACATAGTACAATTAATTAATTAACATACATCAAACGTTAAATCATAGGTTCTCAACCTTTTTCGGCTCACCGCCCCCTTTTATATTTTTTTTTCCGCTCACCGCCCCCCTCCTCCATTTTCTTTTAGCGCCCACTCCCCCCCCCCCTTTCCGCCCGTCTGGCTTATAGTTTCCGCAATTTGTTTAGGCGGACTAGACGTTTTGTGCGCTTAATTATCTTTAAAAAAAACTGAAAAGGAAACATATTGTAAGAATTAATAGATAAAAAAAATTGCCTAATCAAAAGGTTTAAAGTTTAAATAAATCAATATTAATGTGAATCGTTTGGCTGGTGTGTTGCTGGCACTGATTGCTAGCAATTTCTCTATTTTTGTTTCAATATTGGTTGCAAAAGCCTTAGGTCTAATAATCAGTGATATTTGTTATATTACAAAACAGAACTTGTTCGGCATCACTATTGAATCAAATGTGGAAAAAAAATTTAATTAAAGAGAGATAATTAGCCCGTTTTATTTGAGCGAAGATTTCTATTTTTTTTCTTTTATAAAAAATAAATGGATTACAATTTATAACTTTAAAATGATCAAACTGTAAAAAATATTTTAAAATTATATAAATATTATATGACTAAAGAATTTTTAATGTATATTTTCAAGCATTACAATAACTACCCAGTTTGTATGATTACAACTTATCTATACCGCTTAAATTAGTTTCTGTTTACTATTTCCAAGGGTTTCAAAATCATTAACGGTAAAACATATAATAATATCATTAATATTAGCAGATGTTAGAGCGACAGTAATCGGTCAGCAGGGTTGACAGTCCGGTGAACCAACCGGCCGGCCGCAACCGGCCGCACACCATATTTGCCAAATACTGACCCCTACTTCATCGACAAGTCATTGCGATTCATATTTCTTATTAATTTAATAATATTATGTAGGCATACTGTTGGGGGATATCGATGTGATTATCAGATATTTAGCAGCAACTGCGTTTACATCACATTTCATCCAAAAACGAATCGATTCACATAGCTGAGGTGTTAAAATATATCAGGTACGTTTGTACCGCCCACTTGCCTTTCACCGCCCCCAATCGCCCCCGGGAATGTCATCGCCCCCCTAAAGCTTCTCACCGCCCCCCGGGGGGCGATATCGCCCCCGTTGAGAACCTATGCGTTAAATGATAAAATGACTACCAACAGCTACTCTCATACACATTTTTTTTTCAATAGGTATTCCACATTTATACGAGTAACCTAAAATCTCATAAATAGATATAATAAAGCGTACTATTCATTAAACATCCATTTTAAAGAAGATGATCAATATTATTATTATTTTCTTCTTAATTATTTATTTAATTACTGGGACACATTAACATAATGACAGAATGTAGATTTAATGGAAGCATATACATACACACACTTGAATAAATAATTTCAATACTTTCGACTAAGTATTTTATTATTTCGCACCGTTTAATACTTGCTCATTTACATTAGTATTACATTTTTAGAAAATGCTTAGCTGGTTAATTCGTGTACCTATTTTTTAAATGCAGACAAGAGTTCTTTTGCAAAAATACTAAGGTTTTTTAATACCTTAAAGAATCTTAAATTTAACAGTTCCGACATTTTTTCTATATTCGGTCTGATATAGAAATATTTTTTAAGGTATTTTTTTCGATGGCTATCAAATTGTTCACATTTAAGTAAATAATGGTAAGCATCACCTACTGCATTTGCACAAAAGGGACATAACCTAGATTCATAATCTAGACCGGTGTAGCGTCCCGTTTCAGCAGGGAAATAATTATTACTAGTTCTAATTTTAAGGATTGAAGAAACATCTTTAAAAGACAATTTTTTTAAAAAAGGTAGAAAATCTTCCCATGCGAGTTTACTTTTTATGACGTTATATAACTTTCCTTTATAACTGTTTTGTATAGTATCATATATGTGTTGTATACTTTGGTCTCTAATTCTTGTGTTAATTATTGTTTGTGAAATTCGAATGTCAAGTGTGTGTTGCCAAGGCCTAAATGATCTAATTGTAATTTAATTGTGGCGGACCATTTACATTTTTCAAATAGGTTTTCTTTTAATAGTAAATTGTAAATTATTCTAGATATTCTACTTAATTTACCAGTGGCTATTTTAATCTAAAAATTTAACATTCTTTATTTTAATTGTGACAGGGTAGTTGTAGATTTACCCGTTATCACAAGGTGAGGTGGAATTGTGTCTTACACCCCTTGGCTTGTTGTCTTGATGGGTATGATGCCACAGCTATTCTTTAGTTCTTGCAAATTTTTATTTTTCTTCGCCGTAACAAAGCAACACAGCAATACAAACACTATTAGTGTAAGTGACTCACAAAGATTCAGGTTTTGGTATATCAATCCATATATATATGCGATTATGATCAGTTTATTAATAAAGTAAATGTCGATATACTTGGACATAGGATTATCAAAATCCACATATAGTTATTCAATGTACATACAAGATGAGAAAATCTATTCTAGACTAGAGTTTAACGTGTGAACAGCACGGAGCCAAGAATTCAACTACTATAGTTTTTTCCACCCACGCTGGTCCCAGAAGTTCCTTTACTTTAACCAGATTGGGTGTTTAAAATCACGTGAGAGCAATGTACATTCACTGGATGCTGTAGATATCTTTAGAATGCTTAGTTAGAGGGGTAGTGGGGGGAAAACTCATTAACTTACAGCAATTCAAGAAGGGTAGGGGTGCTACGTAAGGAGGAGGTGGGTGGGGAGAAACCAGTTGTCTTTACATTACCATAAGAGGAGTGGGTGTAGCATGCAATGGAAATACCGGGGAGGGATCAATTATCTCAGGGCTAACACACCCTCTCAGAAAGGAGGATTCGGGTTACATGTCAGTGGGCACAAGGACACTATTGTTGTAAATACAGAGACAATAAACTTGAAAATACAAGGTGGGGTCGGATATCGCTAATTGCTAATCTAAGCAACAACAAAAAGGCGAGTAGATGTGACCGTGTATGTGGGTGAAAGAGAAAGACACACACGGGGTGGTCTACAATGATTACAAATGATACATAACATCCTAAAAAGATACCTTGGCAAAATAACATACTTTCACACGTTTCAATCAAACTGTGACACGAGGTCAAATGTCAAATTACATTCAGCCAGAATCCTGACATATATTTATCTAGGACAACCAACGATGCACTGGGCTATCAAATGCTAGTCAACCTAACAATGCAGCTAAGCTATGAAATGCTACAGCGTTACATTAATTAATGAGCTTATATTAAATTTGCCAGTTTCACCAAAAACTACATAATTAAGGGTTTTTGTATTAAGTTTTAAAATCATTTTAAAATAACGTAGTCTGATATGCTCTAACATGTCACATAGTTCCATACCCCATATCTCGCATCCATAGATGAGAATTGGAAGTACTGTCTGGTCAAATAAATCAATTTGGCTATCTATAGGCAGATTTAGTATATGGCACTTTCTGAGGAGGCTATACATTGCGTTTGTGCCTTTAATCTTGCAATATTTTCTGTGTTCTAGGAAGGACCCATTAGATGAGAAAATTATCCAGAAAGGGCGTAAACCAAAGAAGTCCACTGTCCACTATGCTCCAGAAAGGGAGTAAGCCAAAGAAGTCCACTGTCCGCTATTCTCCAGAAAGGGAGTAAACCAAAGAGGTCCGCTGTCCACTATGCTCCAGAAAGGGAGTAAGCCAAAGAAGTCCACTGTCCACTATGCTCCAGAAAGGGAGTAAGCCAAAGAAGTCCACTGTCCACTATGCTCCAGAAAGGGAGTAAGCCAAAGAAGTCCACTGTCCACTATGCTCCAGAAAGGGAGTAAACCAAAGAAGTCCACTGTCCACTATGCTCCAGAAAGGGAGTAAGCCAAAGAAGTCCACTGTCCACTATGCTCCAGAAAGGGAGTAAGCCAAAGAAGTCCACTGTCCACTATGCTCCAGAAAGGGAGTAAGCCAAAGAAGTCCACTGTCCACTATGCTCCAGAAAGGGAGTAAACCAAAGAAGTCCACTGTCCACTATGCTCCAGAAAGGGAGTAAGCCAAAGAAGTCCACTGTCCACTATGCTCCAGAAAGGGAGTAAGCCAAAGTAGTCCACTGTCCACTATGCTCCAGAAAGGGAGTAAGCCAAAGAAGTCCACTGTCCACTATGCTCCAGAAAGGGAGTAAACCAAAGAAGTCCACTGTCCACTATGCTCCAGAAAGGGAGTAAGCCAAAGAAGTCCACTGTCCACTATGCTCCAGAAAGGGAGTAAACCAAAGAAGTCCACTGCCCACTATGCTCCAGAAAGGGAGTAAGCCAAAGAAGTCCACTGTCCACTATGCTCCAGAAAGGGAGTAAGCCAAAGAAGTCCACTGTCCACTATGCTCCAGAAAGGGAGTAAACCAAAGAGATCCGCTGTCCACTATGCTCCAGAAAGGGAGTAAGCCAAAGAAGTCCACTGTCCACTATGCTCCAGAAAGGGAGTAAGCCAAAGAAGTCCACTATCCACTATGCTCCAGAAAGGGAGTAAGCCAAAGAAGTCCACTGTCCACTATGCTCCAGAAAGGGAGTAAGCCAAAGAAGTCCACTGTCCACTATGCTCCAGAAAGGGAGTAAGCCAAAGAAGTCCACTGTCCACTATGCTCCAGAAAGGGAGTAAACCAAAGAAGTCCACTGTCCACTATGCTCCAGAAAGGGAGTAAGCCAAAGAAGTCCACTGTCCACTATGCTCCAGAAAGGGAGTAAGCCAAAGTAGTCCACTGTCCACTATGCTCCAGAAAGGGAGTAAGCCAAAGAAGTCCACTGTCCACTTTGCTCCAGAAAGGGAGTAAACCAAAGAAGTCCACTGTCCACTATGCTCCAGAAAGGGAGTAAGCCAAAGAAGTCCACTGTCCACTATGCTCCAGAAAGGGAGTAAACCAAAGAAGTCCACTGTCCACTATGCTCCAGAAAGGGAGTAAGCCAAAGAAGTCCACTGTCCACTATGCTCCAGAAAGGGAGTAAGCCAAAGAAGTCCACTGTCTACTATGCTCCAGAAAGGGAGTAAGCCAAAGAAGTCCACTGTCCACTATGCTCCAGAAAGGGAGTAAGCCAAAGAAGTCCACTGTCCACTATGCTCCAGAAAGGGAGTAAGCCAAAGAAGTCCACTGTCCACTATGCTCCAGAAAGGGTGTAAGCCAAAGAAGTCCACTGTCCACTATGCTCCAGAAAGGGAGTAAGCCAATGAAGTCCACTGTCCACTATGCTCCAGAAAGGGAGTAAGCCAAAGAAGTCCACTGTCCACTATGCTCCAGAAAGGGAGTAAGCCAAAGAAGTCCACTGTCCACTATGCTCCAGAAAGGGAGTAAGCCAAAGAAGTCCACTGTCCACTATGCTCCAGAAAGGGAGTAAGCCAAAGAAGTCCACTGTCCACTATGCTCCAGAAAGGGAGTAAGCCAAAGAAGTCCACTGTCCACTATGCTCCAGAAAGGGAGTAAGCCAAAGAAGTCCACTGTCCACTATGCTCCAGAAAGGGAGTAAGCCAAAGAAGTCCACTGTCCACTATGCTCCAGAAAGGGAGTAAACCAAAGAAGTCCACTGTCCACTATGCTCCAGAAAGGGAGTAAGCCAAAGAAGTCCACTGTCCACTATGCTCCAGAAAGGGAGTAAGCCAAAGAAGTCCACTGTCCACTATGCTCCAGAAAGGGAGTAAACCAAAGAAGTCCACTGTCCACTATGCTCCAGAAAGGGAGTAAGCCAAAGAAGTCCACTGTCCACTATGCTCCAGAAAGGGAGTAAGCCAAAGAAGTCCACTGTCCACTATGCTCCAGAAAGGGAGTAAGCCAAAGAAGTCCACTGCCCACTATGCTCCAGAACAGGCGTAAACCCAATACTTTAGAGGTAGTCTTCTTGTCAAGAATTCTAAAATCTCCCATATTTAAACGTGAGGGTGGTCATTATTATACTGAACAAAATTTAATATGCAATAACCGTTGTTGTATTTGTTTAATATAGGCTACCATTCTCATATCATGCCAGGTTGCAACGTGACAAGACTTCTATAGTAGGGATCGGCGACCTATTGATAACAGTGTACCAAAGTATGATTTCTAATTCATTCAACGTGCCAACAGCATACAAGTCATCCTGCTGTAGCACTAAATGTCTTGTACAAGAGACTTGAATAGACTTTTTGGGCCCCTTCAGCGTGCCATTAAAAATCCCTCGACGTGCCAAGTCTGACACGCGTGCCAAGTCTGACACGTGTGCCAAGTCTGACACGCGTGCCGTAGGTTGCCGAACCCTGCTCTATAGAGACTTAATCTACACATAAATTTGTTTGCATGTTTGTTTTGTGTGATCTTTAATCTCTTGAACAAACTATAGTCTAGTTGCAGTTGTGTTATCTATGTGCAAACATTTTTTTTTTGCTTTGGGATACTGCGTGATTATTTATGCACCCCCCCCCCCGGGGGGGTCTCACTTATGTATCCTTAAATAGTCAGCACACGTAGGCCTCATATAAAAATAATAGATTACATGGGGCACCATGTTCATGCATTGAACTTATCAGTGTAGGCCTATATGCTTCAGCTATTTCTTTAAATGGTTTATTTATCGTTGAGTGACAAAACCACACAAATTCAAACAAACGGCATTGACGCATGCAATAGACCCTGTGTCAGTAAATAAAACATGATCATTGTCATTTATTTAAGTAATTTGATTTAATTATTTAGATTAATTTAATCGTTTATTTTAAAAGCCATATAGGCAGAGACAGTTTAAGTCACTCTAAAGTCGACATTTCTAACAGCCAACGAAAGTTTACCTGTATCCTGTCATTTAATTATACATTAAATTAATATATCATAACACCAACAACTATGATTTTGATTCAGGGTCGACTATAAATATATTTCTGCAAAAAACAGTCGATCATCATAAGTGGAATGTCTGCAATCTGTTGCCTACACACGAATAACGTACTTTGTTTTACGTCACAACCCCCCTCCCCTCCCCATCACCCTCCTCGTGACGGGGTTTTGTTTTCACAACCCAACTTTACGCGCAAACAGCAAAACAAAATTCGAAATATTAATAAACAGAATAATTATAATAACGGGCTACAGACTTGTTCGCTCCACAACCCGTACTTGCGACTTGCGAGGTCTTGTTTGCTGACCGAATTTTAAATAGGTCATGCGCAGTCAAGCTCGACGTTTTTTCTTTTTCCCTAAGTCCGGGGAATTCCCCCGAAAGCTAATAATTCAAACAAAGGCGCGCGCTGTTTTTCTGGGCGTCGGTATACAGTAGTATACACACTACACATTCGTTTAGAAAAAAACACACGTAAACACAGTCGGTGGCGATTGGTACATTTACCCACCACTTGTGTGTAAGGGGGGAGGGTGGGTGGAATATGTATACCTTAGAGTTAGGATTAACAGATAAGCGTTAAGTCAGTGGTTCTAATTTAAGCTGACACACAGATTACATGTTTTCATGACTTAGTTTTTTTACACAAGCACCGACAAGCTTTTGTCAGGTTTGACCTCCAAGTCTCCATACTCCATATGACCTACTGTCAGGCGTTGCCCCTTTCCACAGAATCTATTCTGTGCCCCTTTCTAAGTGCATGTAGACCAACATTACGGTACACACAATTTAAGCTGGGTAAGTTATTTATTAAGGCTCTTCGGCCGTCTCATCGAATACAAAGGGCCTTATCCTTCATTAGAATGATGACTTCCGTCAGTGCCGTTGCTGGGGATTTGGGGTCCCAGGGGGCTTGGCCTCTTTAGGGGCCCCTGCATTTTGACATTCGACATTATGAAATGAGAGAAAAAAAATTCGGACACTCCTTTGGGCCCCCTCCCTTCCTCAAGTAGGGGCCCAGGTGTACTTTCAAATTTGGACCCCTTCCCCTAGCTACGCCACTGACCTCCGTTATGCCGTAATGAACCATTGTTATATAATAGACCATATTCATAAACCGAATTAGTTTGCATAACGCTTCAATAAGTAATTATTCATTGTAGGCTATTTAGACTCGAATCAAATTTAGAGCTATGAGAATAAATTCATTAGAAGTAAGGGGTGTAAGCAACAGGCCAAAAACACGACCCTCCTAACGTTTTAATTTTAGTGTGGCCATCTACAGTCCTTCTAAAGACGATCCTTTATTAATAATAGAGGCTTATCCATACTTTAAAAAAAAATCAATTATGTATTAAATTAGTACCTACAATGTAGGCCTATTATAGACCAACTGTCCGATGATCCGAATAGTTTTAAATCTCAGCCTTAGAGCCTCTTGGATTATGGATATGACTATTAACAGTGAGTGCGCGCTGTGTGTTATTAAAGTCACTGAAAGAAATCAACGGAAAGTGATCTAGTCTGGAAAGTTTGGTGCAAACATAAAATGCAATAATATGACCTCCCTGGTTTGTGGTGTGGGTCCCAAAGATAAACTTCATCTAGGTTAATTATTCTATAAATTGTTTTTAAATCCATTTATGGTAATGATTGAAGAGGGGGGGGGGGGCGGAGGCGCAAGCATGATCCCGGCCAACCTCTTTTCAGACAACGCTGTCTAGAAGTTAAGATGACCTGAAGTAGAAGTGTTATCAAACGGTGTGACTTGATAGGCCTCCTTCATACACTTCAGATTTGGAGGGCGCGAAGGGTCTTCACTTCCATCTTCCCCCCCCCCCCCCCCAACATCACAGACATGGGTTTAAATTAAAATAAACTACATCTTATTTCCATAATGCTGTAAAGGAAACAACAACTTTTGTAATAGACTCAATGTAGTTTTCTGGCTGTACCGCTTCCTGTTTAGTAGGCTACAGTTGGGGGTGAAGTAAAGGAGGGGCGGGGGAGCTAGATTAAGGCTGACTTGACATAGTAAATAGCATAGAGAGAGAGAGGGAGAAAATAGCGCAGAGTTTCGGTGGCTTTCATTTTACGCCTCATTCCCTTCAGTTATATCCAGTATTTAAAATTGCAAGTTTTTCTATGTTTTTAATCTAACTTAAGGATTCTGTAGACATCATGTTGCATGGGCCACCTACTTCAACAATGTAGCCCAACAAGTCAAACAACGAGATTGCTCTTGGTGCATAGGATAGAATTTCTACCAGTGGAGGCGAAACGTCTACAACCCCCCCCCCCCACACACACAACCCCCGGGGGCCAGACAACACCCTGCAGGAGCGCCAGTGTATGTCTGGACAAAATTAGTTACGTTTCCTTTACATATTATATTTGCCTATAACCTATGAAGTGAAGATTGTTAGCACATTTACCAAGTCGTCACATACTTCGTGTATGAAAGTAAATCAATTACGTAGGCCTGTGCTCTTTATCTTATCTTATCTTATCTTATACATTACAGACGCTCCTTCTATAAAGAAGATTATTGCGTCCTACGCTCATCCGTGGTCCGAGTCTAGTCTTGCATTTTTATTAATGTTCTAAATGATGTTAAGTTACTGGTTTTCCTGGTTTGTTCAGACAACCCATTCCATGCCCGAATGCCACTCGGGAAGAAAGAGTACTTATATGCATTTGTTATCGCATAAGGGACAAGGAAAGTGTTTTTATCTTTATGTTTATCTGAGACTTGCAACAGGTTGTTATTGTGTTGTATTTCTAAATTAGAGTTTAATGCCTTATGTATTATTACTACTTTACTCTTTGCCCTTCTGTCTTCTAGTGTTTCTAGGTTTAATGATTTGACTAATGGTGTTACTCTTGTTAATTGGGAATATTCGCTAGTTATGAACCTTGCAGCTCTTTTTTGAATTTGTTATAATTTTTTAATGTTTTCTTTAGTTGATGGGTCCCATACAGATGCTGCATATTCTAGTATAGGCCTAACTAATGTGAGATAGCATTTTAGTTTTATGTTCTTATTACATTTGTAAAAGTTCCTTTTTATGAATCCTAAAGTTTTGTTTGATTTTTTAATTACTTCATCAATATGAGGGTTCCAAGATAACTTATCATTTATTATTACTCCTAGATACTTAGCATTGTTAGTTTGAGTTAGTTCTTTACCATGAATGAAGTAGTTTGCTATTATTTGTTTCTTTTTCTTGGATACCCTTATTAGTTGGCATTTTTCTGGGTGAAAAGACATACTCCAGTTTGATTCCCATTTTTGTAGTTCATCTAGGTCTTTTTGTAGAAGTTCACTATCTTTTCCTGTCTTTATTATTCTATAAATTATGCAATCATCGGCAAATAATCTTACTTTTGTTCCTGTGTTGATGCAATTTGGCAGATCATTAATATAAATTAGAAATAGTAGGGGTCCTAGAACAGTTCCTTGTGGAACTCCTGAGTTTACGGTTATTGGTGATGACTTAGAGCCATTTACTATCACTGTTTGTTCTCTGCCTATAAGAAAGTCCTGAATCCACTGATGTAAGGGACCAGAGATGCCAAAATATTTAAGTTTTTTTAGTAGACTAGAATGATGAACTTTATCAAATGCTTTTGAAAAATCTAGTAATATAGCATCAATTTGGTTGTTATTATTATTATGTTATTATTTATGTGACACAGGTAGGCCTACATCTAAACTTTTATGGTCAACAGAAAATTGACCTCAATTATATTTCACTGTAATCTTTTTTATTTCAAATGTTTTCAATTGTTGTCGACTCTAGTCCTATTCATTTGTGAAAACATATTTTTTTTTGTTTTTCAGGTATCAAATAAACACGTTTAATTCTACTTTACCAAAATTTCTAGGTGCAACGTGAAAAGCCGGCTCTTTTTCAGGCTTAAACAATGATACCCATGAAATTTCCAATTGTTGTGGATTGTATTTTCCGGTCAACAGAAAGAGATGGCCACACCATCCCTCGGTGTGCTACAAACTCTTCTTCATCAGAAGCCAAGGAAGTAATAGTTAAGGATCTAATAGTAGCCTATTCCGACTTTGGATATAATTGTCATATCGTATATATGTTAGTTTTACAGAAGTTCACCCCCCCCCCCCAACTACGTTTATTGGCAGTTTGAGTCTATTGACTTGCATTTCAATAAGTGTTTTAAATGTTGGTTTTCCAGGTTTGTTCATTCACAGATTCCCCCTAGATCTAGGAAGAAAGAAAGGTTACATAAATTTGCACTTGCATATGAAATAAGAAATTTGTTTTTTTATTTCTTTGTTGTTTTTTTTCTCGGTAGCATTTTAATAAATTATTATGTTGTATTCCTTGGGTATAAATTATTATAAGCCTAGATATTATTATATCTAATAGAACTACCAATTACCTAAATATATATTACTTGCAAATTAAAAGAACTGACTGTATATTGTATATTGTCATGGCAAATATCTTTCTTATGACAACGCCGGCTTACTTATATAAGAACAGGGAAAACATTAGATCTGTGTCGCCACTGTATGTTAGAATGTTATACATCCGAGGAAGAAGACTTAGGGAATTCCCCTATTTTTTTCGCCTTTCTTGCACACTTTGGATCAAACGAGAAAGTTCCCGCTACCATGTTTTTCTTTCTTCTTTCGATGACCTACTTTTTAAAGTTATGTAACCGAAAATACAAAAACTAAGTAAGCGGCTGGTCCGTGTTGCAAGACCTGTTTCTCCTATCTGTGGATAAAATGTTAAAATATTGCTGCTACAGGGGCGGAGAATTAAAATTCAAACTAAAAAAAAAACGTTTGAATTATTTAAATTGCTGTTCAGAAAACTGTGTTGGTTTGATCGTACAATCGTTCCGGTGTCACCCACTTCCCTATACGTCACCTATTCTGTGCCTATACGTAGGCATACGCCTCTGTTCCATTTACTAAAAGTTTGATTAGTGCTAAAAGTAGGGCGTATCCACTGTACACTATTTATGAATTTGTGGAGTTAACACAAAGACAACATACGACATTTACAAAATGATAACCAAAATAAAATTATCATTGGATTTCTTCTTCTTCTGTCAACAAAGTTTGCCGGGAGCTTTTCTCTCTCGAAGTCATAAATGTCAAACAATTGAGGCGTCTTTTTAATTTACAAAGAAGTTGTTCTATGTTGTTGTAGAGTGTGTTTCAAATAAGAACTTGTCTGTGTTGTTGTAGAGTGTGTTACAAATAAGAACTTGTTCTATGTTGTTGTAAAGTGTGTGACAAAGAAACTGTTCCGTGTTGTTGTAGAGTGTGTTACAAATAAGAACTTGTTCTATGTTGTTGTAAAGTGTGTGACAAAGAAGCTGTTCTGTGTTGTTGTAGAATGTGTTATAAAAAAGCTATTTTGTGTTGTTGTAGAGTGTGTTACAAAGAAGTTGTTCTGTGTTTTTGTATAGTGTGGTACAAAGAAGCTGTTCTGTGTTGTCGTAGGGTGTGTTGCTTATGTAGCTGAGGCAGTCATGCATGCTTGAGATTGGCTGAGTAGGCTAACTCGCCGATTTAAAACATGGAATGTATATTTTGATAAAATGTGTGACATGGGCGGGGTGGTATCAAGACAGACAATTGAATCGCCATATCCTGTATGAACAAAAAAATACAACCGGGATTTAGCACCCTCCCCAAACACACCCAAACAAGTCCCGGAGGATGTACTTGGATCCGCCTTGATTAGCTGGGAACATGGAAGGTTTGGTTCAAACTGAATGCAACTGGGCAGTGTGCTGGTCACTTAGAGCAATTTGTTGCTGTTGCCTGATAGACTTTGTAAACTTTTCTCCACATTACCCTTTACACTTTACTCCTTCAAAATATTCATTAATAACATTTAAATAATGTGTATTATCTGGATGTTTCAAGCTTTCTTTATGTGGCCAATTCGGAAAATGATCACGTATTGTGAATAAAAGCTTTTAAATCTTTATAACATAAATATTTGGGGAGGGGATGGGTTTAAAAGGGTGGTAGATACCGAGATGGAAGATAATACAAACAGACAACACTCCACGGTGTTGTTGTTGTGGACAAGTTTGTTTGTTGAAGTTGTATATGTTGTTTTGTTGTTGAAAGCCCAGTCAACAGGTCAACAAATGTTTGTTTACAGAGCACAGTGAAGACGGCATGCAGGAAATGTACACGATCTAGGTGAAGTGGTTGGTGACATGACCGCGAGCACCAGCGTCCACATGAAGATCCTAGATCCAATCCTGATTTAAAAGCAATACTCACTCTACATTTCCCCCCCCCCCTCCCTGGAGTGTATTATTAAAATTTCGTCGCCTCCGCTCATACCTTAACATGGACTTTTGTTTATGTAGCATAATGCAAACTTAAATCACTTTTCCTATTGATTCCATCACAGTCCCACAATCAAATACTTTTACGCTAACAATCGGCTATATAGAAAGGTTTAGCGGGAAAACAACAAGTAGTACAGTAAATTCAGAACGGGAAATGTAAATACACTGTATATTAAAAAGCTATGTACGTAAGTTTATTCTAAGCTAACATCAGCCTGCAGTGGTAGTTTCCTTACGTTGAGATAGTATGTTGAGTGAGTAGGATCTACTGATTGCTTTGTTAATATCATGTCACGGATCATGTGGATTCGATTAATTTATGTAAAGATCACGTTGCTTCATGCTCCGTGTGGATTCGATTAATTTATGTAAAGATCACGTTGCTTTATGCTCCATGTGGATTCGATTAATTTATGTAAAGATCACGTTGCTTCAGGCTCCATGTGGATTAGATTAATGTATGTAAAGATCACGTTGCTTCATGCTCCATGTGGATTAGATTAATTTATGTAATGATCACGTTGCTTCATGCTCCATGCATCGTTAAAGTTTATCACCAACCGCAAATTATTTTACCTCATTGAACAATAGTGCTTTAAGGTAAGGACCAATGAGGGATGCACAGGTAAAGTAAAGTACCCTTCGGACCTAACGGATCATAGGGCTGGTGACGCAGCATTCACCAGTTTCTGTGGCCACGGCGCACTAGGGAATGTGTGTCCAGCACGATGCCGAGCCGCTTTTACATTACCCAACTAGTGTCAAGAAGGCTACCCATCAGAGCTGGGTAGACTCAGGGACACCTTCAAGTCCAGGGAAAACAAATCCTAGCGTGTACCAGGATTCGAACCCAGAACCTTAGGATCGCCATTCGAACGCGCTGCCGCTCGGCCAACGTGCCCCACGAGGAATGCACAGGGGAGGTAGAGAAAGATTGGGGGGAAGGGAGCTTGGATAAAAAAAATAGGGGACAGGCCCAAGAGAGTAATAATGAATGTAACAAAATTAAATGATGAAGGCGATGCCCCTTAAAAATGCACCCTCTCGTAACAAAATACTCCCCTGCTGAAGTCTGCAAACCTCTAGATCTAAGTCTAAGTCTAAGTCTAAAGTGGTAAAACCAACACTGACTTACCCCGACGTGTCATAAAAACAAAATCAATAGACTTCTTAGTTGCCTACTGTTTTAGCTTGCGTGTATTTACGTTTTCTCTTTAACTTGCGTGTATTTACGTTTTCTTGGGCTGACGATATTGGGGGATTTTGCTTTGTACTGTATGTGTGTGTGCGTGTTTTATGTTAGTGTAGGTGTACTAGATCTATACACCGTACTACTTACTAGATACGTTGACACGGTCAAGGTCAAAGGAAATTTTTTTTTCGGGGGTAAATACAAGATGGGAAAAAACAACTAACACCTTCCTTTGTCATCACGTGACACGGTACGTGCGCACCCTCTTGTATGTAATAACAAAATATGACCACAACAACAGAAAAATCCAGAACTCCCCCCCATCACTTTTTCTGTAATTGTCGCTTTTTGTTGTTAGTTTAATGTAATGGTTCCAATAAGTCATCTAGATTTTAGACCCGTATCTTTTGTTGTATATTATTTGTTTAATAATACAAGGATTCAATGTGACTCGATTAATTAACTCTCAATTAAATTAGTTAAATGCAAAAATCTGGGAAACCGCTATTCCCTCCACGCGTTGTTGACCAGTAGGCATGAACAATAACAATAATCTATAGTCTAAATACCGAAAGATGTGAGGCCCGAAATCTAATTATCGAATAATTACAATTTCACTACACCTTTTTTTTTTTTTTTGCTTTGTCATAAACAGAACTGCATAATGTATGTTTATTTATCACATGTCTTAAAGTTATCTTATCATCTTATCATTTTAGAATACTTGAAATCTAAATGGTTTACTTTAAATATCTTATAGATCTAATGTTTTTAAAAGTATTCAATTGGATCAAATTCATCCATGGTTATATAATAACCACTAGACTCCAATTAGTTTTTTTACTTTAGCTGTGGTATTCGTTCTTTGACCAAATTGATTATAGAGCCGGTGAAGCAGCGTTCACCAGTTTCTGTTGCCACTGCATACTAGGGGATTGCGTGGCCAGCACACTGCCCAGCCGCCTTTACTTATCCCAACTAAAGTCGGGTACTTATCAGAACTTGGTAGACTCACGGACACCAACCAGACCCGAGAAAAAATCCTAGCCCTCACCAGAATTCGAACCCAGGCCCTTTGAACGCGCTGCCGCACCCGTGACGCCATCTAATGTTTGTAATTTAAAAAAAAGTTTTCCTTTTCTATGATTATATATCTATTGCATTAATTAATCTTAAAGTATCCATGTCAGATAATCTCTGACCGTGGGGGTAAATGTAGCGTTCGTCATATTTTTTACCTGGCACGTCATACAAAGGGCGTATTTTTTTCCCAAACGAAATCCCCTAAAATACTTGTAAATCCAGTGATGGTTCATTGACTTATTTCTTCAAGTCATCACTCGGCTTAGTAATTTCTTTACAGCCCATACCTGAGATCAGCTGCTAAATTAAGATCTTTCATAATGAGGACTTCTTTTCCTTTTTTTCTTTGATATGTTTTGCACCTTTGATTTTATACAGTTTCTTTTTCTTCTTTTTTTTGTTTGCAGGTTAGTGACATAAGCTAAAAACCCCAGTATATTTTTATTTGCACTGATAACGTAAAGTATATATTGACATTTATAAACTGGCAAACACATAGAATAATTGACATGTAACAAAAATAGAAAGATAAATAGACATGCATATACATACAGAGTAGACCTAATGAATGTATAGATATAGAGATTAATAGAGATAGAAATGGATTAATAGGCTTAGTAGTCAGATCATGAATGAACAACACACGATGAACCATCTATCATGGTACAGCCTATCTCTCATACTTAGTTTTTTTTAGTTATAAATACCCAATGTATTTGTACTGCAACAATGTTTATAAAAGTACAACAAAAGAATCCAATTTTTGTATGTTTTGCTTGTTCGCTTCTTTCTATTTAAAAATGAAGATGACAATCTCCTCCCATTGAAAAAACAGTGTTGTCTTCTGACCTAAATTTCCCCCATAGACGCATTCGAAAAGTGCTGTTTACTTTCAGAATTGGGGAGTTTCCCGGTCGGCTATTTTTAGACAGGTCAAGATCAGTAACTTTCCATCAACACACTGGAGAAGTGTTGTATGCGTGTTGTGGTTTTTATTCACAGGGGTATAACTCTTGGTTAGAAAATATAATCTAGGCTGTAGAGATGTTTAATGTATTTTGATTTAAAGTAAAATATCAGCTCACCTCAAATTATATTAAAAATGATGCCGTGACAATGAGGAGCGAACACATAGGAATCAGCTGTGTGTATGGTCGGTAGCTATAGTAGCTAAGTGTGATGGGTGTGTGTTACGCTTGTGTGTGTGTGTTTTGCTTGTAGGCTATATGCTGTGCTTGTGCGTATTGTGTCTGGTGTATATGTGTTGTGATTATAAGTTTCGTGCTTATGCCTGTTGTGCTTATGTGTGTTGTGCTTGTGTGTGTTTTGCTTGTATGTTGTGTTTTATGTGTTATGATTGTGTGTGTTGTGCTTTTGTGTGTTGTGCTTGTATGTATTGGGATTGTATGTGTTGTGCTTGTGTGTTGTGCTTGTTTGTTGTGCTTGTGTTTTGTGCTTGTATGTGTTGTGCTTGTGTGTGTTGTGCTTGTGTGTTGTGCTTGTGTGTGTTGTGCTTGTGTGTGTTGTGCTTGTCGGTTGTGCTTGTCGGTTGTGCTTGTATGTGTTGTGCGTGTGTGTGTTGTGCTTGTGTGTTGTGCTTGTGTGTTGTGCTTGTATGTGTTGTGCTTGTTTGTTGTGCTTGTGTGTTGTGCTTGTTTGTTGTGCTTGTGTATTGTGTTTGTGTGTTGTGCTTGTTTGTTGTGTTTGTGTGTTGTCTTTGTGTGTGTTATGCTTGTTGCTCTTGTATGTATTGTGATTGTATGTGTTGTGCTTGTGTGTTGTGCTTGTGTGTGTTGTGTTTGTCGGTTATGCTTGTTTGTGTTGTGCTTGTGTGTTGTGCTTGTGTTGTGCTTGTATGAGTTGTGCTTGTGCTTGTATGTGCTGTACTTGTGCTTGTATGTGCTGTGCCTGTATGTGTTGTGCGTGTGTGTTGTGCTTGTCTATGCTGTGCTTGTATATGCTGTGCTTGTGCTTGTATGTGCTGTGCTTGTTCTTGTATGTGCTGTGCTTGTGCTTGCATGTGTTGTGCTTGTGTGTTTTACTTGTGTGTTGTACTTATATGTTTTGTGCTTGTGTGTGTTGTGCTTTTATGTGTTGCGCTAGTGCTTGTGAGTGGTGTGTGTGTACTTCAATGTGTACGTTTTCTATGTCCGGTGAGTATTTGGTGCTTTTATATTTAGTGCTTGTGATGTGCTTTGTCGCTTGTACTATCATAGTCAACGTCAACTTCAATCTTCCGTCAATTATATCAAAGGACGTTACAATATTTTATTATAAGTGCTCCTGGTCTAAACTCTAAACCACAGATTTGCGTTAAATGGAATGTTTTGTTGCTGTTTCTATGAGGGGGAGTGGGAATGGGAGTAGGAATCTAGTTTGCAACGGAAACTAAAAAGAATTTTGATTGACATTTATGACAGAAAAATACAAATAATATTGGTTATTTATATAGCGCTTCTAGCCATGCTATTTTAGCATACTCAGTGCGCTCTACAAGATTATTACGTCTTCTAGTCCCAAAACTTCTGTTTAAATATTCACATAGAAAAGGGAATCAAATGTAGGGGCCTATGCTGTGGAAGATTTGTATTTTCTCAGAAAAAGAAAGTAATAAAACAGAAAACAAACTGCAAAATAAAATAGCTTGCATTTATCGATTTCAGTGTTGATAAAACGTTTTTTTTCCCTTCTCTTTTCTAGCTGTCGAACAAATAATATATTCAAGAAAGAATAACAGACATCCGTGAATTCCCCCTTTTCCCCTTCTCCTACCCTAAATTTAGCTACAGCCTTTGAATCTTCAAACTAAGGGAAACTACTGCAGCATCTTCGTCCATTTCAAAATGAAACAGCTGAGAAAAACAGCACATGATTTTATTTGGTTTTGATGTTTTGTTTTGATGTTTTGTTTTGATGTTTTGTTTAGATGTTGTTGTTTTTGTAGACTACAGTCGTTGTTGTTGTCTCGAGCCTTGAGTTTAATGGTTGACAGATGAAAGTGAACCGTCTTATTGTGTCAACAAAACAGGACAGACAATTTGGTTTGATCTAGGTTGGCAGTTGTTGACAGAGAACTATATTAAAGTACAACTTCAACAAATCTATAAAGTAGACTGTGTGTGTGTTCAACCAATCATATTAGTTAATTTAAAGACAAGTGACGTTCTTTTTCACTCGCAACATGCGTCTTCGCTAGCTAAGTGGTAAACGTATTGGACTGCCATGCGGGCGGCCCGGGTTCGATTTTCGAGTTAGTTTATACCTTTCCATTTGTATTTTTTGTTAAATTTCAATTAAATTTGAAAAAAAAAAATGTAAATCTACGAGCAACAGCGGCCAATTTAGATTTTTGTTAAATAAAAAGATGTGCCTCTTTTTTTTTTACCCGATTACAATATTTATGTTAAAATACATTCCTAAAAGTCTTCAGTCAAAATTTTTTTTTTTTTATTATTAGACTTAGACTATAGTTTTATGTTCATTGTGGTTTATTTTATTTTTTTCGCTAGCATATACAGGCCTGTTTTATTTTCCCCGGGCTACGCCGGGCAATTTATTTTGTTAACTTTAAAAAAAAGTACATGATAAAACTATATTATATTAATTAGTAAAACACAAAAGTAGGTCCCAAGGATCATAAATTAAAAATATTAAACCACCTTTTATTTTTAAGTGAAATAATTTATAAAATTACTCAGGAGAAATTTTTGTCAAATTAGGCTCAATTGAGCCTGTAATTAAAACGTTCTTAGAGTCGGGATGTTGACATAATTAACAAACGACTACCGGTACTATGTCGATTTTATTATTTGGGCGTAAATGTATAACAGGTGACGTTTTACTAATAATATAGACCTACTGTGTTTAATGAGGTCTATGCACAATTCCTTAGAGACAGAAAATCGATCACGTGATGTTTTGTTATCTAAAAAGAAGGCTGATTTTACATTGATCTTAATGGCACCTATGCTTATTAAAAAAATTAATTTTGCACATATCCTTGAATATTGTGATATTATAGATGATGCTCACGGAAGCAACAATGATTATGGACATACAATTATTAATGGACAACACCTATGTGTTGATCTTTCAAATGAAATCGATGAAAAGATTTTAGATTCTTTACATGATAATTTAGCGGTAGAATTAGCGCACCCAAGAACAACATAGTAACCATTGTTAATGTTTACAAGTTTATTTACTCAACATCTCGTGACAGGGAAATCATTCGTTTTTTTTGCATAAAATGAACAATATATAAGACTTATATATAATTATTACATTACATTAAATACCGGTAAGTCGTTTTTACAATATAAAAAACCTATTGGTCTATAGATATATATAATTGAATGTGTTTTGGCATTTGTGATTCCCATTGGTTAATTTGGTAGGGGTCTAATTGCTTTCAATTAAAAGAAAAGAAAACATAAAATTATATTTTACATTTACATTAATTTGCCTAAATCTATTTTTGTACTAAATTACTAAAATTTTCACCCTAATCCTGCCCAAAGTTATTTAGTTGAAAATTGAGGATGACAAAGTTATAACGGTTACATAAATTGATATATATATATATATATAAAGCTGAAAGTAGGCCTATGTAACTATGTACCATTAGCTCTTCAATGTAATTATCACACCTGCCAATTTAGCTTTTTTTTTATCATACACCATTATCTGACATACAGCTGTTGATGGAACTATCATATTGATAGTCATTTATCATTTAACCCATCTATCACTTCTGTACTCATGTACCTTAAAGCCGGCAAAGTGGGAAAACCACAGATACACTCCCATTAAGAATTATCCGGTGGGCGAACTCACACCAATCATACACACACACACACACACACACACACACATACTCCGTTGCGCCTCCGGACATGATTGTACGGGTCTTGAGCTCACCGAACTTTTGTTGGGCGGAAGGAAGGGTGCAACGAAACCCGCCTTGCCAAGCCCGAAGTCTGTCCAGCCAAGCCTATAGTCTGGTATTTAACTTGTTCAACCAGTCAATGAACAATGTTTATTTGCCACATAGTACCTAGGTACAATAAAGGCATAGTCAACATATAATAAGACAGTTATAGCATTGGTAAATAATTTATTGATCAATAATAGTAATACATATATTCATAATAATAATGAAACTAATAATAGATTTATTAAAGGGATCCTAAAAGAAAAGTCAAGGGGAATAATTAAATTTACAATACAATTTATAAGAAAAAAAAAACAACTTTATTTACTAGCTAGCAGAAATACAGTTACATCACTTTCATTAGATCTGCTTTGCATTAACGCGATCGTGCCCATTGAACAGTCTTAAATCTTATGCATACATAAGTTTTGGATGCAACTTCACTTCCGATCCTATTCGCTAAATTTGATTTTTAAAAAATGGCTGCCTTCTGCTATAAATTCTGGCATACTCACTTTTAATATTGAAGACATAATCCTCACAATAATACTTATAGCCTTTGTTTATTTGTATTCGGCCTGAACTTGCAGTTGAAAGTGCAGTGAATTTCTCAACACCCATGGATGTCAAGTCAGCAACAAGGCGTAAATCTCTGCTTGCAATCATAATGGTTGCCATTGTAAGCAATACTAAATGAAACCGGAAGTTCCACAATGCACTTGAAACATGCCAAAAAGATAATTATACGATTGCGTACGGAAATAGAGCGGAAATGAATTTGCATCCAAATTGTCTGTTTAAGACTCGTCAATACACGAAGTAATGCCGCCACCAAGGGAAATGCACACGGGTGTAAAATAGGAGTGTTGGCTACGGTGTCTAAAACATGCGACATGCCCCATCGGCATACGGCATGGTGGAATGTCGGAAACACGATTACGAAGGCAAGATAACTTCTCCATCCCTAATATGGACACGGACTCAAGCTCTTAAAGTTCTAAAGGTTCGCTCGGTACAAGAAATGTGTTCATTTGGTGTACACGTTTTGGCTGTGCAACTGTTGATAAAAAAAACAATATTTGGCATACAACTGTTGAAGAAAAAATTATTTGGCATACAACTGTTGAAGAAACTCTTGAATTAACGCTAAAATGATGAGAATCCTGTGTGGAGCATTGAACTCGTTATAATTTAATACAAGCAGTATTATTATGTACATAATGTTGTGTATTTTTTTATTCAAAGCTGGCTGAACATTAAATATCAGGAGAAGTCAGGGGGCGGAAGGGTGCACGCAATAAACGTGAAGTTGTTACGTCCATTGGACCAAGTGTGCCATCAAGTGACATGTAGAGACCAAACACTCAAAAGTACCTTCTCTTATCATAGCTGAATCATTTAACTCCAGGTTACAAGTTGTGACATATTAACTCAAAGCGTCAAGGGCTTACGTCATGTTGTAAAAGGGCTAACGTCATGTGAAATTTCTTGCGTCATGTATCAAATAGACTTACACCTTGTAATACGAATTACATCTAGTTGTAAGTGTTTTAGGTGATGAGCCTAGTTATAATGTACATCGCTTACGTCAGGATAATGATGGTGCAGTAAATTGCTTATGTTTTATTTTCCTTCTGGCATATCGGAGTAACCATGCTGTCTTACCAATCAACGACGATTTTGGGCCAGTTATCCTAAATGCATTGCAACAATACCCTCCAGTTTCTTCCAACTCCCCGAACCTCTCTATTGTCCCTAGTCACGAAATCCAACCCCCAGGGAGCAAACACACAAACAAGATTTTGTATTTCTTTTTTTTTTTCTGAAATCTCCGTATAGGCGGGGAATGCTGCTGACCAGTAGCTGCACTGCGACCTTGAACCCATGGGCCGGTCCAACGCTGGGGTATTCCCCACCCTCATGCCCATTCCAACCGACCAAGCCCAGACGTGCGCGAGCCCTCCCTGGAGAAATTCAATAGTTTCATTGTTCGACCCATGAAACAGCAATTTGAAGACTAACATCCTTGTTGTCGTTTTCTTTCTTTTTTTTTTTTTTACATTTAATTCTCGTTGGGGTTTGGGATGGGATGAGAAGGGGTTGGCTGTAACGACTTTGGCCATAATACATAATACAATGGCGTAGCTAGGGGAGGGGGGGTTCCGAATTTGAAAGTCCCCCCGAATTGTTTTTTTCTCATGTCATATTGTCGAATTATAAAATGCAAGGGCCCCTAAAGAGGCCAAGCCCCCCGGGCCCCCAAAACCCTAGCAACGGCACTGCCATAATAGTTATCAGTGTGTGTGCGAGCGTGAGTGTGTGTGAGTGTTAGTCATGTTGATCTCAGTTACAATGTTCTCACGTTTATTTTTATGCTGATTAAAGACGAGCGAGGGCTAAACACGAGCCTGTGAATAATTTTGTTGCCAGCTATGACAGATTGTGAATTATCTTTGCATTATCGTATAGTAAGAGTTTGATACATGTGTTGTGTTGTTTGCCGTTGTGAAAAACAACAACAAGAATATTTGATGTTTTACAATTTTATAAGTAGCTGAATTGTGGACTTTTCCCTCGCTACTAACGGGGTCTCCACAATAATATGAAGAAGATAATACAAAAATGTACAAGCACAAATGAAAGTAATTTATCCTAATAGTATTCTTACAGAATCCCGTGCCATATGGTAAACCATTGCATCTTACGCTTCTCCTTGCTTCGCACTTTATGTAATTCATGGGCCTCAAAGACTGGCGAAGTGTGTAAACCGCCGATACGTTCACATTAAGAATACACCGGCGGGCGAACGCATATGGCACAGGCCCTGCTGCGCGACCGCTGTTCATTGCACCACCGAGCGGCCCCGGGCCTCGGTGGAGAGGAAGCAATGAGCTCAGCAGTCCCTTCACAAAACCCGCCCAGATGCCTGGACGCCCATACCTATAGTATGGGATTAGTGCTACCGGTCGACAATGCACTGTCAATGCAGGTATACGTGCGAGCCACCGCGATAAATGATACGATGGGAATTCCTCAGTTTATGCATGGGCTGCGCAGACAGTACCCAATGTTTCACGGACAGTACCTTGGTGTGCCCCACCCCCCCACCCCACCCCCTTGATTGTAGCTCTGAACATCGTTACGACCAGGAGTCAAGAGTCGGAACGCTCATCCGGTTTTCATTGAGACATTTTAAATTCTCTTTGGTTAGAGTCTTGTCTTGCATTTTGAGAAGGTCTGTAAATGTTTTCAGCTGTTGATGTTTTGTTCTGACTAGTTCATACCGACACATTTTATTCACACATATCAATCGGGAAGAGTATTAGCGATTTATTAAGTCTTAACAACAACATGGAGGACAATCTGTGAACTAAATGATCCTGCAATTCGGTGTCCATTCCAAATTACTGTCACTGATTACTCTTCACATAAAGTGAATATGTCACAAGGCTTGAACTAAATGACATATGTGACAGCTCGATAATTAAACGGTCTTGTCAGTGTGACATTCGTGTCCGTCTTATTTTATCTTGTGTCCTGCCTACGTTAAGTCCCTTAGATTTAGTGTTTTCGCTTCGCGAAGTTCGATAAAGCAGTGGTGATTGTGTTATTTTCTTTTTTTTTTTTTCTGAAACAAAAGTAACACAACTATAGACTGACGATTACTGAACAACTAGAACAAAAATATAAATACTTTTGGTTCTTCAAAAATGAAATACAGAATTCCGACTTTTCAAGTACTATAGCACACGATGGCATTGTGCAACTAGCACCTGTCCAACCACAAAAAGCAAAAAAAGAAATCATTAAACATGACCAGCAATGATTCTATTAGGTGCAATCCAAACAGGTGCATCAATTAGTCTATTATTCAAACCTGACCATCAATTAGTCTCTTAGGTCTTATCCAAACCCGATCAGCAATTAGTCTATTAGGTCTAATGGTGTATTTTTAGCTATAGTGTTTTAAGATGTTCAAATTAGATGTTTTTTTAAGTTTAATTGAAAGACAAATGTTCAAATTAAAACTATTATTTTTTTTTATTGACGTGTGTTTATGTCCTGGTGTGTGTGTGTATCTCTCTCTCTCACTGTGTTTGTGTGTGTGTATGTATGTGTGTGTGTGTGTGTGTGTGTGAGTTAATGAATGCAGGGTGTTTACTTCAACCAGCTGATAGTGATAAGAAGAAAAGGAAAAGAAAATAGGGAAATATGGGATTTCCCAGGGCAAATTTCTTTTTATTGAAAAAAAATTCTGGACCGCACGTGCACTGACACACGTGCGCATACAGACTCATTCACATACACAGACATTCTCACACACGCACACACATGCACTCACACATACACAAGCACACACAGTGTGTCGAAGGCGCCTTTTTGGCGCCCCAGTTTGTCACCATCCTTTTCCCCCCTTTTTTTCCCCATCGGTCTGATGTATAATGTGATCAGGGGCGGAATAGACTATATGTGTTTGTGGAGGGACATTGCTTCACCTTGAAACAACATTTATAAGGAACCATACGACAAAGATATTCATTCTCTTGTGTGCTGTTCAACACCATCAGATGGTAATATTCATATAGACACAAGAGAAATAATAGCAATAAATTGTCTGAGAGAGACTGAAAGCTCACAAGCGCGGTGTGCTGCTCTCTATTCAACGAACCCATTTTTTGTTAGTAGGCCTACCTTGCATATGAAGATGGAATTGCACAAGTAGGAAAGAAATAACAAAGACATCACAAATTCGTATATAGAACTGGAAGATGAATTCCTGACATAGCGATTGATATTCAATAAATATAAATCATGATCATATCACAACAGAGAGATACCGAAGATACAAACATTTACCTGTATTTCGTATTTCATTTACAAAAATGTTGCGAAAAAAAAATAAAGTCAACCTAAATACGACGACGGTAGCGCGTCGCTTGTCTCTCTGAGGACGCCCGGTTCGAGTCTAGGTAAAAGTACATACGTGACACTGCTTGGGGAAAGTAAATGTGACTGGGCATTGTGCTGGCTACACGGTCCCACAGTATACCCTAATCACGGAAACTGGCTCTGAACGGGATACTTTACTTTAAAATAAAACTACTTAAAAGTGTCAATCAACGAGAGGAAGGCGGATACAGGGAACATTTATTCAAGATATATCGATGTTCATTACAATTGATTATTGAGGAAAAAATGTTATAGTTTTTTAATAGACGTGGGTAGGCGTGGCCTATCGTAACATGGCCGTATAAAGGCATCGACAAAGTTTACAAAATGGCGACAGGAGATTTAAAAAAAATCCGGTGACTTGAAAAAAAGGGTTCTCCCACATTTCCCTGGGTTAAACCAACATTTCCTTGTGTGACTCATATAGTGGGGAAGAATGAAAAAAATCATTAACAACAAATGTCGGTATTAACAAATGTTGGTATTAACAACAAAAGGAACTCACCGACCTAGATTGTATAAAGTGATCGCATGAATAATACATTGTTTTCATTTGTTTAATGTAACCGACCCCATTCCCTCTCCAAGACGTTCATTTGTTTAATGTAACCGACCCCATTCCCTCTCCAAGACGTTCATTTGTTTAATGTAACCGACCCCATTCCCTCTCCAAGACGTTCATTTGTTTAATGTAACCGACCCCATTCCCTCTCCAAGACGTTCATTTGTTTAATGTAACCGACCCCATTCCCTCTCCAAGACGTTCATTTGTTTAATGTAACCGACCCCATTCCCTCTCCAAGACGTTCATTTGTTTAATGTAACCGACCCCATTCCCTCTCCAAGACGTTCATTTGTTTAATGTAACCGACCCCATTCCCTCTCCAAGACGTTCATTTGTTTAATGTAACCGACCCCATTCCCTCTCCAAGACGTTCATTTGTTTAATGTAACCGACCCCATTCCCTCTCCAAGACGTTCATTTGTTTAATGTAACCGACCCCATTCCCTCTCCAAGACGTTCATTTGTTTAATGTAACCGACCCCATTCCCTCTCCAAGACGTTCATTTGTTTAATGTAACCGACCCCATTCCCTCTCCAAGACGTTCATTTGTTTAATGTAACCGACCCCATTCCCTCTCCAAGACGTTCATTTGTTTAATGTAACCGACCCCATTCCCTCTCCAAGACGTTCATTTGTTTAATGTAACCGACCCCATTCCCTCTCCAAGACGTTCATTTGTTTAATGTAACCGACCCCATTCCCTCTCCAAGACGTTCATATTTCTTCTAATTTATCGATTGTCTAAATTGTTGAAACAATATTTTTATAATTTTTGTAAATAGAACAGGTTGTAAATTATGGTGGTAGCCTGAGTGCAACACTCAGTTTAAGCGACTTTGAGGATTGCAACTCTGAGTTTAAGTGACTTTGATGATTGCAACTCTGAGTTTAAGCGACTTTGATGATTGCAACTCTGAGTTTAAGCGACTTTGAGGATTGCAACTCTCAGTTTAAGCGACTTTGAGGATTGCAACTCTGAGTTTAAGCGACTTTGATGATTGCAACTCTGAGTTTAAGCTACTTTGATGATTGCAACTCTGAGTTTAAGCGACTTTGAGGATTGCAACTCTCAGTTTAAGCGACTTTGAGGATTGCAACTCTGAGTTTAAGCGACTTTGAGGATTGCAACTCTCAGTTTAAGCGACTTTGAGGATTGCAACTCTCAGCTTAAATATTATGACTTTGAAAATTGCAACTCTCAGTTTAAATGACTTTGAGGATTGCATCGTCATCTATGACTATCTCTCCTGGCTGGGAATACCTACGGGGAGAATCGATAATCTTGAATGTGTGTGTGTGTGGGGGGGGGATAGGGATATAAAAATGATTGAATTCTAACTTAGAAATAAAATATAACAACAATCGATTACAATTTTCAGACATAAGGACAAATACACTTTGCTTAATCCGTCGTATGCACATGAGTTCTCTTTCTTCCCGACTGGCATCTGGGCATGGAATGGGTTGCCTATACATACCTGAAAAAAAAAAAAAAAACTTAAAAAACATTAAATAGATTTTATATTTTTAATCAAAATGCATGACTATACGGAAACCACCATAAGCGTAGGACGGAGTAATATTTTTTTCTTAATGAGCGTCAGTAAATTAAAAGATAACAATATATGAATAGCAACGTTTTGCAGGATTAATTTTTATTTGTTTTAGTTATCGGTTGTCCAGTACTGTAAATAATATTGCGTTAGCAGGACTAATAAGAGGCGGAATTCATAGCTTCAACCAATGAAATTTGAATGCTTTACGAGTCGAAACTCCCAAATGTAATGTGTAGCAGGGGTCGGCAACCTGCGGCACGCGTGCCAGATTAGCACGCGGAGCCATTTTCAATGACACGCCGCGAAGGACCCCGGTAAAAAATAAATTTGTATGCCCTATCCTTTTCTTCTTTTTTTTTTTTTTTTTTTTTTTTTTCTTTTTTTTTTTTGGCCTTAGCCAAACGTTAGATTTATTTTTTGCTGGCCAGTGACTGGCTGTATTCAAAGATCTTAGACTCTGAACGTAATTTAATATTTAAAAGAAACAAAACATTATCTTTCACTTAAAACAAAGTACCGCCATGACTTTCCGTTGTTTGCCTGTCTGTTCGTAAACGTTCTGTTTCAGCGGGGAAAACCCGCTGCAAAGGATGCTTACTTCAAACTTCAAACGAATGCGACGACTAGATCTTCTCTACGTTTGGTTGCTGTTGATTTTATTATAGACTATCGCAAGCTAAAGCAATATCAAATAAAAATAATTAAGTATTTGGGAATAAATTATTCTGTGTTATTACAACAAGTAGTGCTTCTGCAATGGTTGGCAAAAAAAAAAAGGATTTATCAAACTTCTTAAAAACCACATTGGACGTCGACTATTAAGCTTCCATTGCATTAAACACCATGAAAGTTTGTGTGCAAAGATTTCATTATTAGACTTGCTCTCCATAATAAAAACTGTGGTTAAAATAGTAAAATGTATAGTTTCCCACTCTTCGTTGATTCACCGGCATTTCTAATCTTTACTACAAGAAATTGAAAGTGAATATGAAGATCTTCTGTTAGACAGCAGTGTTCACTGGTTTAGTCGATGTAAAGTGTTCAATAGATTTGTTTCGTGTATTGAAGCAGTTACGATGTTTCTAGATAAAAAAAAAACAACATTTTGCAGAATTGAATGATGAAGAATTGAATGATGAAGAATTGAATGATGAAGAATTGAATGATGAAGAATTGAATGATGATGAATTGAATGATGAAGAATTGAATGATGAAGAATTGAATGATGAAGAATTGAATGATGAAGAATTGCATGATGAAGAATTGAATGATGAAGAATTGAATGATGAAGAATTGAATGATGAAGAATTGAATGATGAAGAATTGAATGATGAAGAATTGAATGATGAAGAATGGCTGATGTAACTGATATTTTCTGACAGACATTACGACTAATTTAAATGAGTTGAACTTGAGTTTAAAATGACAGAATCAAACAGTTCTTGAACTTTTTGGTTACTGGAAAACATTTGCATTGAAACTACTGTACATATTTGCCGTGACACGCCCCGACCCCCCCCCCCCCGACCCCCACACACACCTACATATTCATGTACGCACTACCACAGTCCGAATTACGTAATTAAAACTTTGGTATTTATATAAATATTGCTTTTTTTTGTGTGTATTCCTAAATTGTAACTTTGTTTGCGGATTGTTTGTTGAGGCCGAATTTTCAAGAATCGGGCAATCTTATGGTAGATTTTCTTGTAAATACATTCAACTCTCCAATTGTATTTAAGCTAAGTTATCAGTGAAATAATAAGTTCTGAACAACAGCAAATCTACCAAATATTGTTATTCTTGACTTTAATGGAGGAAGGGGGTATTGAAACCGCGGATCAATTGACAAATATTATAAAGTAGACATACTATATACGCATTCGTTAAATGCCATATATAGTCTATGGCCGACATTTATGAAATAGTTTTAATTAGTAGTCTTACTTTCGAACCAAGTCGAGATGTCAAATAGCCCTAATCTTGAGTTGAAACTACAAGTCTTTTGTTGAGCTTATCATTCTTTTATAGATGAATTGGATCACGATTGCATAGTTGTTAGCGATATATTTTTTTTTAATATGTAGGCTCTATAGACTTTTTTTTATTTGTACGATTTTTCTTCTTGTATTATTATTTCATCAAATTATGCATAATTGTTTGGCTAAATTGAGTAACTTGATGTCTCTTTTATGGGTCGCCCAATCCAAGGGACGCTCATTCATGTCTCCAACGTTAGGGCCAGGAGGGGGGGGGGGGGCAAAGCAACATGGGTGGGGGTGGGGGCCTGGGGGGGGGGGGCTTAGCGCCTGGATATATATTTTCTTCACGTTTTCTTTTAATATGTACTAATTTCGCTAAAAAAAAGCGTAAATGTTTGTCACGTGAAAGTTCACCCCCCCCCCCCTTCCCTGGAAAAATGTCTTGCTTCGCCCTTGGTTAAGACTACCATTTTTTTTTTTTTTTTTTTTTTTTTTTTAAATTAAATGTTGGTAAAAAAAAACAAAAAAACAGTTAAAGCTAATTGTAAAATAAAAAAAAAATATGTAACAACAAAAATATCACATTACTGAAGAAATTAAACGATTGATTTTTGTGAAAACTAAAAACTTTCCAGTTGTTGTTTTTATGTATCTATGCGGCGTCTATTCTTTTTTTAAAATAATGACTGATATTTCAAACCCGCCCATTTTCCCGTCTAATTGTTTCTACTACTGTATTAATGTAAATAAACCCACACATCGTTTAAAAAACAAAAACAACAAAAGTTCAGATTGACATCAGCTGTGAGCTGGGAAAAACCCAAGTCAAGTACATGTATCTGAAGTCCAAAATAAAAACCATCTCATACATTTGTCATGGGACACTTATGCTCCACCCATTAAAAAAAAAAACAACTGAATTTTCTTTCCTTAGTCCAAACTACTCCAAACTATCAAACCAGTGAACGGTTTCTAAATTACAAACCCAAACACACACACACACAAACATGATAAATAAAACTCATGTTACAGTTAGTGCACTTCGGTAGGAGTGCATACCAATCACAATGAGTAATCTACAGGTGAGGCCAACGACTGTAGTCCTACCATAAGTTTTCTTATCTTATCTTATAAGTCTTCAGTAGCTCATTCTAGATAGAAGATTTTTACGTCCACTAGGCCCAAAACTACTGCAGGGCGGCAGGGATCGGTCGGCGGCAGGGATAGAACCCGCGACGTGTTGGTGGACAATCCGGTGAACTAACCGCAGGGCTATTACTGATTTTAAAATTCTGAGAAATTAGAGAGAGGGTGGAGGGGGGGATAAGTAGACGAGGAATGTTGATGGAAGGGAGGAAGGATTGCTGATTGAGGAATAAAGAGGGAAGGGGAGGCGGGTAGAGAAAGTGCCTGGACGAGAGAGAAAGATAGAGAGAAAGAGAGAGAGAGAGAGAGAGAGAGAGAGAGAGAATGAAGAGTTAGCCAACACTGCATAGGAATATTTAGTCAAGTGACATTTAGCAAAGAAGCATTTAGCTAAGATACATTTAGCCAAGAGACATTTAGACAAGAGACATTTAGAGAACACATATTTAACACAAAAAGGTCTTGCTTAGTGTCATAGTGTGACACACATCTTTATTTTGTGCCTAATTATAGCATTAAACGTCTCCGTGCATGGTAGTTATATAGACATAACACCAATTATAGATATGGTAGTTATATAGACATAACACTAATTATAGATGTGGAAGTTGATACAACTGTATTTTGTTCCTACGCCCTTTTATAATTGCACTAACGGTGTAGTATTTTGATAAGTGTTTTAAATGATGTGAAGTGTGTGCTTTTCTGAGAGTACAGGCTACCAATTCCCTGCCAGAATGATAGTCGGGAATACAATTGAATTTTTTTATGAGTATTATTACTGACTCCAAAAATTACTCGACAAAGTAGAAAACTTTCTGAAAAGTTTAGAAGTGTAGTAAATTTACTACAGTTGTCACACGTTTTATAAAAACTTCTAAGTAATTTTGTTACTTTTTATTTAAAATATTCCCAATAATATTTCAGGAATTTACTATAGAAAAAGAACTAAAAAAACAACATCAAATGTCTTTTTTTTATGTGTGATGCAATTAATTAAAATTTAAATGGATATTTAAAAAAAAGAAGTGAAAAAGTCTATAGAATTAAAAATATATTTGAACACTGTAGGCCCTATAATGATAAAATAGGAATCTAACCACAAAGCGTCTGACGGAAAAACCGTCCACATTTTTATGGTAATGTATGATATTTTGACTTGAGTTTTTTTTTTACATTATTATAATATTATTTATTTATACACAGGTGATTAAAATATTTTTAGCGCCATAAAGATTATTATGCATTCTATAAATATTTCTATTTCCATCACTCTCCCTTTCCCCCAAGCCTCCATGTGGGAAGTTTGACAAACAACGTGCTGAATCGACTCTCCCCATCCCTCCCTCCCCTTTCCAACCCTACTTATTACCTTTCACACGCTACGCTCTTGTCTTTTATTTATTCGCGCCCATAGGAATCCGCAGCAGCGCATTTACTGGGTAGGTCATGGCCAGTCATTTGTTGGAAAAACTGAAAAAAAACCCTATAGGATTACTATCCATAGTAAAGTAAAAGTACTAAAGCAGGGGTCGGCAACCTACGGCACGCGTGCTAGACTTGGCACTCCAATGGATTTTCAATGGCACGCGGAAGAGGCCTTAAAAGTCTATTCGAATCTCTTCTACAAGACATTTAGTTCTACAGCAGGATGGCTTTTAGGCTTTTGGCACGCTGGATGAATTAGAAATCCTACTTTGGCACACTGTTAGTAAAAGGTTGCCGACCTCTGCACTAAAAAATCCTTGTGTTGGTCCATGGGGCTAGCGAATCAGCGCCACCTACTTGCCCGTGTCCACGTTATACATGGGGATTGAGCGATCAACATAGTACTCAGTACCCAGCCCCCTTATTTTTTTTCCTATAATGTCATATGCCCATCTGAGTTGGATTGACTCAGGAACACCCATTAGTCCCTAAAAAAAAACTAATTATGGCTTCAAACCTAACCCTGAGACCTATGAGAGGTTAATCCGAGAGCGCTACTGCCAGACCAATGTGTCAAGCAAAAAGTACGCATGTCCAACTTCTGAATGAACCAGTTCCCAAGTATTCGTGGTCAGTCTAGGGTGGATGATCATACATTTTAAGTCTCCGTGTCTTAGAACTAAGTTACAAATTACAAATTGCATATTTATATAGTACTATTCATAACAAAGTCTTTGAATGCGCTTTACATTTACCATATGTTATTTAAATAAATCGAAAAAGTGCGTTTTTAATTTAAGTTCATTCCACCACAGAGGTGCTACGCGCTGTAGTAGCGAGCTGCAAATGTTTCTCTTTTTTCGCTTGGTACCTTGTGCTGTAGACGGATTTTGTTTGAGCGCAGTCCTCTTTTCTCTGATGTGTGTAGCTCGACCATGGATCTGATGTACTGGGGAGAGTGACCATGAAGGCTTCTATAGAGCATAGTCAAAACTTTGAATTTTATCCTAAGTGTTATAGGTAGCCAGTGCAGTTTTTTTAGACAGATTGTTGAGTTGTCTTCATTGTTCAGAACTATTTTCGGAGCCACGTTAACTAAAGTTAAGGCAGTATTTGTTACCGGCTGAGCTAAAATCACTTGGAAAGACAATCCAGTACTTCCACATTTCCGCTGGCTTAATTTCCGAAGGTTTATTTTACTTTGGCTGGATGTCTGTTGGCTAACTGTCCGTTGCGCTATCCGACCTTTGGTTTCATGTCTAAATTCAGTTTTGTCAATTATGTAACAGTTTATCGCCAGTCGTGCTAAGAACAACCTTTTATTTCATAGTGAATCGTGAAGTTGTTCTAATATGCACATTGCAAAATAATGTTAAAATTCTCTCTTTCTCTCCCACACCCCCCACACACCACCCACACACCCACACACAGACATTCAATAGCTTTGATCTGATCGTCTTGTCATATTTTTAATACAGTACTACGGTTATATTTTCAAACAAAAAAAAAGCTCATGGTTGCGAACATTCAATGTGGAATAGAGTTCCCACGAACCCTCGTTAGTATTTCGCAATCGACCTTTCCACCCACTCAACCACCTACCCACCATAACCAGTGGGAAATTCCCCTCCACAGGATGGTGGTGAGTACATAAAGGTGCAAAACGTGCGTGCGTGAGACCTATGAGTGAGTTAAATATCCAGGGGGTTCTCAAGGAGGAAAGTTGCCACAGTTCTCAGTTCAGTTCTAGACCAGACAATAGTTGTTGTTAATGGAATGATGCAAACGTATTTGTTATTTGTTGGTGGGGAAACTGTGTGGATTTATATTAGTTTACAGATTGTAATGCTCGTCATATTCTGGTTCAAATCTAAGTCCAAAACTTCCCTGCAACGCTGGAACACGAGAGAATAAAGCTTTTATTTTAAAAAAAGCACATAAATAAAGGGAAAAAGGCTATTTTTAAGACTTAAAGAATTGACTATTCATTAGACTTAAGATGAACAGAACTTGTACTAACGTAAACTGACGTTCCATAAGTAACGTACAATTAATGGTCCATGTGGGTCAAATTTAACCAATTTAACAATTGGCAACTACAGAGAAAAATATTAAAAAAATGGAATTTGTACAAAATCACTATGCCCATTTACATTGACCAACTAATAAAGGGACTTACGAATCTAGGGGCTGCCCCCATCGCCACTACAAATACTGCTTAAAAAGTTAACATACAAGTTAAAAAGGTAAAAAAACCTTTTTTAAAATCCGGATTGAGCCTATAATTCTAACCAGTAAATGCTCCCTGACCGCCCCGTTGGAAAGAATAGTATGTAGATTTAATAAAATGATGTTCATTTTTATTTGTTCAATGAACGTTTGATTTCATTCTAATGCTAGAACTTTAGCCACAGAGATAATAATCAAAAATTCCGTCCGTGCTTCTAGAAAATTTGATTCTTTTTGGCACCTAGAACCATCTTCCTGTCTGGCGCCAACAACAGGTGTATTCACCAGTCGAACCTAAAAAATCCTACTCTCTAGCCATCTTTTTATTTACTGACCTTTTACCTTTACTAAGTCACTACATCGTAATCCCTTCCCCTTCCCCCCTCCCCCCTACCTCTCTTTGAAATTTTGGGGGAAATCCCGATGACGCACGGGTTTAATATAGGCGCAACTAGCTGCACCGTTCTCTACCCCCATCTCAACATTCGGTTTGGTATGGGGTAAAGGTCAACGAGTCTAATGAATGATCAAAGGCAACCACGTGACAGATTAAATGCACAAAACCACATACACACACAAACGCACACACTAACACATGCGCGTTCTCATTTGTTTAGTGTTTCTAAATTTCCAAAGAATAATAAATAGAGGCCGACCGAAAGCAAATTTTTTGTTTCGGCCGATAAAGAAACCATACCGAAAGTTATAAATGGACTCTCAGTGGAACCGAAGCAGAAACCGAAAGTTTAACTTCACCTTGAGCCGAAAACAATAGATAAACCGAAATTGCCAAAGAAAAAATTTATAAAAGACTGCACAGTAATCCCACACTCCATTTTTCTACATTCTTTGGGGTGATTAAATAATGCGTTTATTATTATCTTCACTTTTCTACTTCACACATATTAATTCGCAACAGTTTAACTAAATGAAATTATCAATAAGCAGCGTCATAGATTCAGCACTGCAGTCTGAAATTGAACGATAAAATAGATATTCGATTGATGACTGAAAATCAATATCGGTTTGGCCGAAACCGAAAGCGAAGCTAAAGCTAACATTTTGGCTAAGGTTGAAACCGAAACTACGCCGAAAGAGGCTATTTGCCTACTTTCGGCGCCGAAACCGATACCTAAACCGAATTTCGGTCGGCCTCTAATAATAAATAGATAAGATCTCAACGCGCTTTCTTTCTGCGTAATATTTTTCTATGACATTTCGCTAAGAGAAGTCTTTAAATGTTTTGTTAATAGCCTTAGTAACACAATCCAAACATTCGTAGCTCACACTTGGGGAGGGTGGCGGGCGGTTTTGATCCTTTGCTAAGACCTGCAAAGACTTTGGTCTAACCATCAGCATTAAAAAAACAACAACAACGTGATGGCTCATCATGCAGATCCGCCTATTATCACCATCAACGGAACCTAATTAGATGTCATTGAGCAATGTATCTACCTTAGCTCCACCATCTTAAATTTATCTATCTACCTTAGCTCCACCATCTCCAATATAAATATAAATATATATATATGTATACATATGTATGTGTGTGTGTGTGTGTGTGTGAGGATTAATAAATAAGTGTAACACTTCACACCTACAGTACATGTACGTACAAGCTGCGACCAATCTATCATCAAGTGTTTTATTACAAATGTACAAGGAACTGGCTAGCACAAGAGTGTGAGCTGTGGTCTCCGCCTGTGTGAGCTGCGGTCTCCACCTGTGTGAGCTGTGGTCTCCGCCTGTGTGAGCTGTGGTCTCCGCCTGTGTGAGCTGTGGTCTCCGCCTGTGTGAGCTGTGGTCTCCGCCTGTGTGAGCTGTGGTCTCCGCCTGTGTGAGCTGTGGTCTCCGCCTCTGTGAGCTGTGGTCTCCGCCTGTGTGAGCTGTGGTCTCCGCCTGTGTGAGCTGTGGTCTAAGCCTGTCTGAGCTGGGTTCTCAGCCTGTATGACCTGTGGTCTTCGCCTTGTGACCTGGTCTCGCCCTGTGTGAGCTGTGGTCTCCGCCCTGTATGAGCTGAGGTCGCCACCTGTGCGAGCTGTGGTATCCACCTTGTCAATGAAAGATGTGAAAGAGTAAAAGGTGTTCGGTTAACTTTAAGCAATACATAATGTGACAGATTTCTGATATTTCATTAAGTCCTTTAGTTATTTGTGTTTCCTGAATTAAACAGACTAGAGCAGGACACTTAGTTACTATTTTTAGTCTGGCTGTAATTTCCCAAAAGTGTGGCTATAATTTATTTTTTTGTTTATTATGGACATGGTTGAAGTATATGTGATACTCGGACTTTTCAGAAATATGCCCATACTTGGTTATGAGGTCAAGATATGTTCAACTTGTAAATAGCCGAACCTTATTTGGAAAGTGTCGTCCTGGACTAACTGGACAGTTTCATCATTATCATAAATCCCATGACCGCTGTGATCGTTGGGGGGAGCGAATGGACACCTCAGCAGTCATCTTTCTCCACTTTTGCCCTTCTTGGGCGGTTGTCAATAGTTGAGCCAGCTGCAGCCCTGACCAATACTTTACATTGTTGAACCAGCATCTCCACTGATGATCTCTCCTACGCCCACCTTCCACTGTGCCCTGGAGGATTGTTTTTGTCAGGCTATTGTGCCTCAACACATGACCGAACCATGTCAGTTTGCGCCGTTTGATTGTTGCCATAAGGTTTTCTTGGGGGCCTGCAATTAAGGATATTCTGTCCCACACATACGCATTAGTCCTGTGATCTACGTAGGAGATTCGAAGTATTTTTCTCAAGCATTTATTTTTTTTAAAGCCTGCAAATTGTTTTCAGTTGCTGATAGCGGCGTCCAGGTCTCACATCCATTCAGATCAATAGTTCTGACAAGGGCTCTCTCTCTAAAGTTTACAGTTATAGTAAATTATGAAAATACTATACATGTAGGCTATGTAAAGAGTGCGAATTTGTGATTGCTAATTCCTTAAATGTAAAAGTAACCTATCACTTCGGACTAATTTGTTCCATAAAGCCGGTAAAGAAGCGTTCACGAGTTTCTATAGCCACAGTATACTAGGATACTGAGTGGCCAGCTCAATGCCCCAGCCGCCTTTACTTTTGCCTCAAATAACTTCAGGCACCCACCAGAGCTAGATATTATCAGAAACACTTTCTAAAACCAGGAACAAATCCTAGCCTTCACTAGGATGAGAATCCAGAACCTTCGGTACGCCAGCCGAAACTCTTAAAATGTAGAATGGGCTTATACATATAGATTTTATGTATTGATTACAATGCCCATCATAGATGCCCCTTATAGACCCATGTATCAAATGATTGGTTATATTTAATACATCACTTGAAGAATCCTGCCCACCCACTATTCTTCAGAGCCATCAATGGACATTTATAGACATTTGGCTATTTGTAAATTTTTTTGTCATTTAGAACATTTATTATTTTAGAAAAATTGAAATGGATATAATTGTTAGGTATTAATTACAAAGGCTATTTATAAATATTTCGATTTGGCTTTTTATAATAAAGGACATTTTAAGCAGTCTGTTATTGAATTATAGACATGAACAATTTTTTTAAATGCTATAAACGTATAAACTATAAGGAAAAAAAGGAATAGATGAAGCCGAAATGACCGACTGGCGACCTCCAACACAATAATAATTCAAAGTAAAGATATGACTAGGGAAGTGCTGATCTCTACATTTTCAAAGTGGTGTCCACGGTCAACCAAGGCCTGTGGCGGACATACGCCTAGGTCGCAGTGACTCTCGGTGCAGCAAGCACGATTTCCCCCGCACCCAATATCCCGTACGGCGGACGAGAAGAACCGCGCGTGTTATTTCTCGTCCTGCATCAGAGATTGTGTGACACATGACAGGAAATCCCAAATCTTGTTTAGGTCACGGCCATGGTGACAGGGTCATTAATTTGGCATCCAGCATTTAGAAAAGAAAAATGAACAAACATTTAAGGATCCTATTGTGAAGCTTATAATATGAACTAAAATGTTTGACAACAAAACTTGTCTTCTCTTTTTTTACCTTAAATAACATACAGTAGTTCCTTCTATATAAAATATTATTACATCATATGATTATATGAGGTCAGAGTCTTTGTCATTTTGATTTTGGTTTAAAAGATGCCGTGTTGTTCGTTTTCCCTACTAGTTCGGCTAACCCAGTCCATGTTCCGTTGCTAATTGGAAAAAAAAAAGATAAGAATTTATATGATCTGTTCTTGAATAATGTAACAAGTAAAGTTTTTTATATATAAATGTTTTGTTTTTTTTGTGTGTGGTAAATTAAAAAAGTAAATTGATGTGTTGTATTAAAAAGGTAGAATTGTATTATCTGAGCTGGATAATTATATTCTTTATCAAGAGATGAGAAAAAGGTTGCGACCAGAGAAGCTTTTTGCTCGATGGTATGAAAGATTAGGACAAGGATGGATTCACAACAAAATGGTTTTGCAGGAGATGGATATTTGTAATTCCAGTCTGTCATTTCTGGTGTAATTAATTTATGTGTGCCATTTGTGTGTGTATAGTAGTATAAATAGTGTATATTGAACTTGAGTACATTCTTTTTCTTCCGATGGTGGTGGTTTGGGGGGGGGGGGGCGGGAGCTAGATGAGACATAGTAGTGTTCAAACCGACTAGAGCGTCTAGAGCGTCAGACCTGCATCAGACTCAAGGACCCTCAGAGTAGGGCCAAAAAGCCTAGATTTGAATTCGAACCCAAGTCCTTCGGAATCGGAGAGCTTCACATCTGAAATAACTGTGACATTCAAAATGCAATACTCAAGTATGATCAGCGTGACAGACTAGACATTCAAAATTCAATATTCAAGCATGATCAGCGTGACAGACAATGACATTCAAAATTCAATACTTAAGCATGATCAGCGTGACAGACAATGACAATTCTATACTCGAGCATGATCAGCGTGACAGACAATGACATTCAAAATTCAATCCTCGAGCATTATCAGCGTGACAGACTATGACATTCAAAATTCAATACTCGAGCATGATCAGCGTGACAGACAATGACATTCAAAATTCAATACTCAAGCATGATCAGCGTGACTGACAATGACATTCAAAATTCAATACTCAATCATGATCAGCGTGACTGACAATGACATTCAAAATTCAATACTCAAGCATGATCAGCGTGACTGACAATGACATTCAAAATTCAATACTCAAGCATGATCAGCGTGACTGACAATGACATTCAAAATTCAATACTCAAGCATGATCAGCGTGACTGACAATGACATTCAAAATTCAATACTCAATCATGATCAGCGTGACAGACAATGACATTCGAAATTCAATACTCAAGCATGATCAGCGTGACTGACAATGACATTCAAAATTCAATACGCAAGCATGATCGGCATGACAGACAATGACATTCAAAAATTAATACTCAAGCATGATCAGCGTGACTGACAATGACATTAAAAATTCAATACTCAAGCATGATCAGCGTGACAGACAATGACATTCAAAATTCAATACTCAAGCATGATCAGCGTGACAGACAATGACATTCAAAATTCAATACTCGATTATGATCAGCGTGACTGACAATGACATTCAAAATTCAATACTCAAGCATGATCAGCGTGACTGACAATGACATTCAAAATTCAATACTTAAGCATGATCAGCGTGACAGACAATGACAAATTCTATACTCGAGCATGATCAGCGTGACAGACAATGACATTCAAAATTCAATACTTAAGCATGATCAGCGTGACAGACAATGACAAATTCTATACTCGAGCATGATCAGCGTGACAGACAATGACATTCAAAATTCAATCCTCGAGCATTATCAGCGTGACAGACTATGACATTCAAAATTCAATACTCGAGCATGATCAGCGTGACAGACAATGACATTCAAAATTCAATACTCGAGCATGATCAGCATGACAGACAATGACATTCAAAATTTAATACTCGAGCATGATCAGCATGACAGACAATGACATTCAAATTTCAATCCTCAAGCATGATCAGCGTGACAGACAATGACATTCAAAATTCATTCCTCAAGCATGATCAGCGTGACAGACAATGACATTCACAATTCAATCCTCAAGCATGATCAGCGTGACAGACAATGACATTCAAAGTTCAATACTTAAGCATGATCAGCGTGACAGACAATGACATTCAAAATTCAATCCTCAAGCATGATCAGCGTGACAGACAACGACATTTAAAGAAAATGTGTCATGTTTCTAAGAGTTTCGTGCTATAATTATATTTGTGAATATATTATACTATATAAATAAAATATTGTATAATTCCTATATATAAAAAATGCTTTACAATCACCGATCCCAATCCATGGCCTTTATGCACCATTCACCATGACACCATTCACCATGACACCATTCACCATGACATAAATCCGTTATCAATTTATCCAAGCATTCTTTCCTAAAATTGGCAGTTCAGTCATGCGCAGACGAACCCACGATGTATTCATTCATTAGAAGACAACGAACGTCCCCCGGAAGTAAATGAACAAACTCCACCCTACATGAATGGTACTCGTGACGTATATTTGTTCAGTGAATCACCCCACTGGATATTTATGGCAAGTGAATCAGGTCCACACAGCCTGCGTAGCTGCTGCAATAGTGTTGTACGCATACGCTTGAACATGACACAATCTTTTATTACCAGGAATGGCCCACTTGTTCTGTGTGACTTATTTTCAATACCAACTTTTGACTTTTGAAAACTGTCTATTTTTAATATCTGCTTGTGGTGATGACTACAACATATCTAATTTTAATACCTGCGTCGTGTGACATTGATTAAATTGTCTATTTTTAGAACTCGTTTAAAAAGGGTATAATCTATTTTTGTTTATGAGTTTTATTATTGATTTGTTGAGCTTCAAAACGTTTTGCTCGTTTCTTATAGGTTTTCCTAAAAATAACATTTGAAAATAGCGAAATAGATCTAGATAAAGGTCTAACAACAATAGATAAATATTTACACTTTTTATTTTTGGAAAGTTATTTTAGATTTAAAATTTTAACTTTAAGGTCAACTTGTATAAAATTTCATTTAACTAACATTGAAGTATATTTTAATCAATCATTTTTTTTTAAATAAGTTGATTAGGCCTACTATTTTTAAATAAGTCGATTAGGCCTACTATTTTTAAATAAGTTGATTAGGTCTACTATTTTTAAATAGCCTAAGTTGATTAGGCCTACTATTTTTAAATAAGTTGATTAGGCCTACTATTTTTAAATAAGTTGATTAGGCCTACTATTTTTAAATAAGTTGATTAGGCCTACTATTTTTAAATAAGTTGATTAGGCCTACTATTTTTAAATAAGTTGATTAGGCCTACTATTTTTAAATAAGTTGATTAGGCCTACTATTTTTAAATAAGTCGATTAGGACTACTATTTTTAAATAAGTCGATTAGGCCTAATATTTTTAAATAAGTCGATTAGGCCTAGGCCTACTATTTTACCGTGAATGAAGAAAGTGGGTAACTTGGGAATGGTGATAAAGATAAACGGAAATTGAAGTTTTTTTGTTTAACAGTTAAAAATCAAAATATTTTGAAGTTTTTAATATTGATTTTTTTTTTAAATTATCGATTTACTAATTTTGGCTTTTCGCTAAATTCTTTTTCTTAAAGTAGCAGTGGATAGGTTAAAATACACAAATGCATTTTTTTGAAGTGGGACTGATTGTGTACACAAACATCAATTTATTATGTAATAGTGTAGGCAGGGCCGGATTTTCCTATAGGCGGCTTCAACCTAGGGCCTCAAGATCAAGAGGGGCATCAAGAACAAGAGGGGCCTACATTTAAATTGTTAGCGAAATTAAAATTACAATGTTCTAAAAACAGTGAACACTAAAAGCTGGACCGAAAATAAATAAAGTTCAATAAAGTTCAAAATTCATATTTGAAACCTCATTCTAAAGTGCCTGAATATTTATCAGACACTATGTGGGAGGCACACTCAAAAGCTACAGAAAATTACAATGATATCACCCATGCACTCAATTATTTACATTCAGATAATAATACAAAGGGTGATACTAGATTGAGGGCCAACAATCTTTTAGATAAAATGGAAGAATTTGAATTTGTGTTTATGCTCCGTTTCTGGAATCGAATACTGAAACATTTTTCAAGAGTAAATAAAATTCTTTAAAGCCCTAATATTTTACTTAGTAGTTGTGCAGATTGATACAGGTCACTTTTTGATATTTTACGTGAGATTGGGGAAGATTTTGATGCACTTGAGCAACAAGCAAAAACACGTTGCCAAATACTGAATATAGAACTGCCAGAAGGATAATAAGAAGTAAAAGGCAAGGGAATTACGAAAATTCATCTGACCCTGGTGATGCCTTACGAACTCTCTTCAATGGATACATTTAGAATTGAATTAAATCATTTATTCCTATATTATATAAACTCAAATCAAATTTAGGAAGAAGAGCTTCTGTTTATGATGATGTAGTGAAAATATTTTCCTTTCTTGCCGATCTTACATTATCAACGGCAGAACTTCAAAGAGGTGTTGATCAGTTAATGCAAGAATACCCAGAATATGTCAACCGAAATCTTACTGAAGAACTATTTCTTTTCCACACATATGTGAGACAAACGCATAAGCCTTAAAAAAATTCCACATTGTCGCATACAGACTTGTATCAAATAATATTCAAAGAAAATATTCAAGTTGCCTTCCCCAATGTGGAATCAATCTTACGACTCTTTCTCGGTTTAATAGTCACTAATTGTAAGATTACTGGAGAAGACTTAAGCCGCATAGGCTGCAGTGGCCTAGAAACGGCCCTGTATCACAGTTATGGTGTATTTTTGTATCTCTCATGTAATTTACAAAGTTAAAAATCGGAGGTGAAAGGGCCTCAAAAGTGAAATAGCCTCATCTAAATCCGGCCCTGAGTAAAGGCTGCTTGATATGGTATCTATGATATCTATGTGACTGCACTGCTTGACAAACTAGATCTCATGCAATCGTTTTTTTAGGAGTTGTGGGTTTGGCCGAAACAAAAAACCTAAGTAAAGTAAATTATAGAATATACTTCCTGCAACTTGAACCAATATACGTAGTATACAATAGTATACTTACACTTACACATATGTAGACAGACGAAATGTACAGTTGGTGTATTTTTTTGTCTACATTTTCTCGATAACAAATAATTGTAACTGTTACATAACTTTAGTAAGGTCTATTATAAAGTATGCATTTTCTGTTTTGAACGTATGTACTATAGAAAAACAAGAAAAAGTAGAACACATTCATATGTAAGTAAAGTATCCCGTCGGATCAAATCGATCCACAGTCATAGGTTTAATGTATTGATCTATTACAAGTGACTATTCACAATTCTTTAAGTAAAATTTCTAATGAGTTTACTATTGTATATATTATTTTTGACAGCATGTATTGTATTTATGTACTATTTGGCAAATAAGATAATGTCCACAATTAATTAGCCTAACCCTATTTAAAAACTCATTAAATTTAAAAACATTACAAGAAGAAATAATAATAATGGTTATTTATATAGCGCTTCTATCCATGATATTTTAGCATGCTCAGTGCGCTCAAGAAGATTGTTACGTCCACTAGGCCCGAAACTCTTGCAGGGCGGCAGGGATTGGTCGTCGGCAGGGTTTTGTTGGACCGTTGTGTTGATAGTCCGGTGAACTAACCGCAGGACCAGCCGGCCACACATATTTATAATGCGCAATCCTAAAAGACGACATTTCCAACCTGAAGAAAAAATCGAAGCCGCATGGAATGGGAACTAACGCCATAAAAGAAGACGATCATAGAAAATAAATAAAGAATTCATAACGGAGATAAATGTGAACGGTCAAAAGCTCGAAGTGGTCTCCTTGAAATATTTAGGGGCCATAAAAAAAATGGTTACTTATATAGCGCTTCTATCCATGCTATTTTAGCATGCTCAGTGTGCTCTGTAAACAGGTACAGGCCCAAAACTCCTGCAGGGCGACAGGGATCCGCCGATGGCCGGGCTAGAACCCGCGACGTGTCAGTTGGTTTTTGGTTGACAGTCCGCTAACTAACCGCTGGACCAGCCGGCTTCAAATATTAGTCGAAGACTCATAATATGCGTAAATTCTTGTCAGAATGGCACTGATAAGCGTGGCGCTAGGAAAGCTAAAGAACATTTGGCGAAGCAAGAAAATTTTACTTCGTTCTAGGATTCGACTATTTCGCTCTATAGTGACCTCGGTTTTCATGTATGAATGCAACGCCTATACGCTCACAACAGATTTCTATTCAAGGATCAGGGCCTTGTCATAATCGGTGACGTGGGTGGGGGAGGTTATTGTGGCTTGTTGTCGTGGAGTATGTTGTGTCGACACTGTAATCGACCTGGAATATTGATTAGTACTCTCCTGGCTCGTTAGATGACATAAGATACACACACAAACATTTCTAAGGTGTACACAAGCAAATCTCTGGTGATGGTTATAATGTTTATTGTCATTTAGTAATCCAATGAGAAAATATATATGAATCGATACAGTAACAGCTAGCATTAGCGTATGGTACTGTTATGTAATCTATCATTAAGTTACACAACTACACTGTGAAAACTCTATTACTGGGCGAAATCTAGAATCTAAACATGCGAGTCGAAAATGTACAGATAGGTCGAGCGCCAAACTAAGACTTAAGTTTTTAGGGCGAAAGCCAAGCCAAGACTGCTTCCAAGTTTTTGCGCTAGCCCTTGCGAGACTAAATCACGTGGTCTATCTCAATTTGGTTGGCTAACTTCCTTAACCTAGATTTAGATATGATTCCGATTGGCTAATTCGAAGATATTTCTGTATAAAGGGATGACTCACTAGAGGGAGAAGGGGGGAGAGGGTAGGCGGGGTGGGGGGTCTAGATGAAAGCAATTAATACAGCCAACAAGCGGGGTGGTAGGGGAACAGAGGAGAGGGGAATGGATTTATCTTCCCTACAGGGGACTAAACATCTATATGTCAAGTGGTCAGCGGTCAATTTCCCCGAGAAGTGTTATATACGTGTGAAACGGCTCGCTGGTCAGTTTCTCAGCAGCCAGCGGGACAAAGGTATTACCTAACGTGCCGCTGCCCCGTGAATTGGGTAGGTGAAGGGGAGGTAAGGGGACGGCAGGGAAGCACGAAAGGGGGGTGGTGGGTGTTAAGCGGGGCGTCGAGTTTGGGGTCAATGACGTAATGCCTATATACATCTATGTTGAATTAGCAATATGAATTAATAGTTACTAAAGTGATATCCGTATAAACATATTAAAATAACAACATGAATTAATAATCGAAGACATGATAAAGTATATACATGGTAGGATTCACATAACTGACGCATTCACTCTCATTCATCCAGGATTGAATACCATTTCGGCAGCATTAGTTAGTAATCTCTGAATTGGGAAATAATAGAATGTAGTGAAGGTTGGGGAAAGGTGTTGAAGAGTGGCTGGAGAGTTACAGTTGCGTGAGAGAGAGAGAGATGTGTTACGTCAGACTACTCTCCTCCTTTCTATCCTAAATTTACGCTAATCTATGATCTTACGTTCTACACTATATCTATCTACATTAGTGCTAAAAAGTCATGGTTGCGTCCAGAATCGTGACAGGCCCTAGAAAAATTATATGCTTCCGCAAGTTTTTCACTATATCCCATACACGGAGCTAATCCCAAACAACTATCAACGTCATTGGCTCATACGGTGATCTACTGATCTACCCACGTCTAATCAATAAACAAGAAACTGTGGTGATATGGGCACAACAGCAAGATCTGAAGGCATTGCAAAGACTATCCTACATAGGACAGTGAAAAAAAAGGAAGAACCAGAGGCAGAGCCGGAGAAAGGGTGGGAGGACGATATAATAGAGTGGTCCAGGCTGTCTTTCCTTAAAGTAAAGTATCCCGTCAGCCAAATTGATCCATAGGGCCGGTGAAGCAGCGTTCACCAGTTTCCGTGGCCACGGCATATCAGGCGATTGTGTGGCCAGCACTATGCACAGCCGCCTTTACTTTACCCCAACTAAGGTCAGGTACCCATCAGAGCTCATGGACACCCTCCAGACCCGGGAAAAAATCATAGTCTGCACCAGGATTCGAACCCGTACCTTCCGTACGCCAGCCGAACGCGCTGCCGCACAGCAACCGTGCTGTCCTTCCTTAGTTCCCTCAAAAAGGGCGTTAGGGCGGCACAAGGCCATAACAAGTGGTTAGAGATAACACAGCCGTCAACAATGGTGCCCCAACGACCCACTCACGGGTTAAAGGATAGATTAAGTTGACATATTTTCCCCCTGACAAAGTAATGGGAACATTTTCTTTTCCCCCATGCTGTATAGAAACGATTTGTTCATGTATATAATTAGCGTGAGTCACAAAATACTATCTAGAAGAGAGACAGCTTCCTTTTTTATACCAGTTACAGTTTTTCTATATATACATATCTGTCTATGGCTTCAATTTTGTTTTTAAACAGTTAGTACTGACTGTAATAATTGTAATAATATATGTTACTTCTGCAGTTAGTACTGACTATGACAACATTTGTTACTTCTGCAGTTAGTACTAACTGTGACAACATGTGTTACTTCTGCAGTTAGTACTAACTGTGACAACATTTGTTACTTCTGCAGTTAGTAGCCTACTAACTGTGACAACATTTGTTACTTCTGCAGTTAGTACTAACTGTGACAACATTTGTTATTTCTGCAGTTAGTACTAACTGTGACAACATTTGTTACTTCTGCAGTTAGTACTAACTGTGACAACTTTTGTTACTTCTTCGGTTAGTAGGCTACTAAGTAGGTTTACAATGTGATATTCTTATGATATTAAGTGGTCCAGCGGTTAGTTCACCGGACTGTCAACCAAAAACCAACTGATAGGTCGCGGGTTTTATCCCTGCCACTGACGGATCCATGTCGCCCTGCAGGAGTTTTGGGCCTAGTGGATGTAATAATCTTCTATCTAGAAGGAACGTCTGTAAACTTATAAGATAAGATCTAATACCTTTGACACAAGTAGGTTTATAATATATTCATTTGATATTAGGCCTAATAACATTGAGTCTAGTGGGATTACAATATGATCTTCTTACGACAGTAGGTCTAATAACAGTGAGTCAAAGACATGTACGATATCTCTGTGATATTATTTACATTGTCAGATATCACTAATCTAATACGACCGCGTGGCTATAAAAAATATCATGAGATGTTTAAAACACAACTTATAAACTAACTCAAGTTTTGTACTTTACATGCGGAAAACAAATTATGCGGAGAAACCCTGGTGGAGTCTCGAAATTTTGTGCAGTGTCATATTATTATAACCTAACAGAATCAACTTCTTGCTGTGACATATTATTATAACCTGACAGAATCAACTTCTCTGGGTTATTCAATGGGACAGAAATGCTTGTAGTCTAAACACTGCTTCCTGTTCTTGGAAGTTTCCTGTGTGTATGTGTATATTCCAGAATAAAGAAATTTTTTTATACCGCGACCAATCATTATATTTCAGGATCTTGGAAACTTCATGACCTGATTCGACTTTTACTTACCTATAAGTTTACAGACGTTCCTTCTAGATAGAAGATTATTACGTCCAGTAGGCCCAAAACTCATGCAGGGCGGCAGGGATTGGTCGGCGACAGGGATAGAACCCGCAACGTGTCGGTTGATAGCCCGGTGAACTAACCGGAGGACCAGCCGACCTCTCGCCTTGTACTATTGGCGTTTCTTTATTGGTTCTTTCTTTATGTCTACAATGCTTGTCTATGCCTACATACTCGGACAATGTTTGCCTATGCCTACATACTCGGACAATGGGTGTCTATTCCTATATACTCGGACAATGGTTGTATATGCCTACATACTCGGACAATGGTTGTCTATTCCTATTTCCTATATACTCGGACAATGGTTGTCTATTCCTACATACTCGGGCAATGCTTGCCAATGCCTACATACTCGGACAATGTTTGCCTATGCCTACATACTCGGACAATGTTTGCCTATGCCTACATACTCGGACAATGCTTGCCTATGCCTACATACTCGGACAATGCTTGCCTATGCCTACATACTCGGACAATGTTTGCCTATGCCTACATACTCGGACAATGCTTGCCTATGCCTACATACTCGGACAATGCTTGCCTATGCCTACATACTCAGACAATGTTTGCCTATGCCTACATACTCGGACAATGTTTGCCTATGCCTACATACTCGGACAATGCTTGCCTATGCCTACATACTCAGACAATGTTTGCCTATGCCTACATACTCGGACAATGTTTGCCTATGCCTACATACTCGGACAATGCTTGCCTATGCCTACATACTCGGACAATGTTTGCCTATGCCTACATACTCGGACAATGCTTGCCTATGCCTACATACTCGGACAATGTTTGCCTATGCCTACATACTCGGACAATGCTTGCCTATGCCTACATACTCGGACAATGTTTGCCTATGCCTACATACTCGGACAATGCCTGCCTATGCCTACATACTCGGACTATGCTTGCCTATGCCTACACACTCGGACATTTCTTGTTTAGTTATTTCACTCCGCTCGCTCATGTTCCCCATTACCATAGGGCTCTTGTGTATTGCTGAACCAGCACAAGCTATTGCTACGCTACGACACAGAGCCAGACAGGCAGACAGACCATCCCGATGTCTATATAGACATATAGATAGCTAGATAGACATGCAAACAGATAGACATGTTATGACGCCTTTAGTCTACTATATTCTCTTGTGTAAATCAAACATGTGGGTAGCTTCCCAAATTATTTAAACAAACTCATAAATATAGTCTGTTCAAATATACTTTAATATATCAAGTTCCTTTTATTATACTGTATTACATATACGACCAACCCACAGGTGAAACAGTATAACGACAGGACTAAACCAAAGTGAAAGAAACAGCTGTTCGGGTTATACAGATCCTTCTTCCTGTTTGGGGAGAAATGGACCTTGGCATCCATAAGACACAACAAATATGACACAGCAGAAAGTATGAAACCAATGCTTCTCACGCCATGAGACTTTGTGCGTACAAATTTGCAGGCTTGTTACCTACAGTGGTAAATAAAGCCACAATCATGGGCGCCTACACAACACACTCTTGCCACATGTAGTGGTCAATAAAGCCACAGTCATGGGCGTCTATACAACGCAATACATTGGGAAAAGGCGGAATTAAATTCCTTATAATGTTGTACAGTGTTCTTACAAAAAAATCATAGTAAAATTCTTTAACTTTTCCCAAACGTTACAAAAGAATTCACAAATCAAATTTCAACCGCATGTGTGAAATTTCTTAACGTTATTTGAAAGGTATTCCAAATGAAAGAAAAGGTTATGTGAATGTTTTAAAGTACGTCTTTAAAAAAAAGCATAAAGAAAGAGATTTTATATTAAGGATTTTTTTTATGAACTACATAGATATTAACTTTTTTTTAAATGTATCTTTTAACGCCGTTTTGTTCATTTTCGTGAAATTCACAAATTTTTCCAAACCTTGGTCAGTTTTTTCACACCTGCACAAGCTTTCCCAAACTTGATAAATCAAGTAGCCTAAGTTTTCCTTAAACTTTCCCAAACCATAATATGTAGTCTGTTTTATATCAATTTAGCTTCCGTTCTGGCTTGGCTGCTTTACAATGTAACGCTACGATACTACAATATATTACACACATTTGATAGTGTACAATAAAAAAAAAAACATAATTGTCTGTTTGTATACGTGTTTGTTTCTGCATGTTTGTAAGCTTATGTATATATTTGAACCGTGTGTGTAACACAATAATATTTATAGCATTCAAGAAGTGCAATTAAACGTATACACATATACATTATTAAAAATCTATAAACACCAACATATACCCGATACTGAGTTTTTATTAAATCATATTATGTCCATCAAACCAAATAAAAGCTCTTTAAGAAGATTTGTATTTAAAAAATCTGCATGATGAGAAGACCTTTTTAAGAACTCTAAGATCACTTGGTATGTTCATTGATAAAAATAATTTTTCTTAGAAAACATAGCAAATGTGATCTAGAACAGGGGGTCGGCAACATATGGCATGCGTGCAATAATTGGCACACATAGTGATTTTCAATGGCACGCGAACGATTCCCAAAAAGACAATTCAAGTCTCTTCTACAAGAATTTGAATGCTAAAACAGGATGACTTTGTTGGCACGAAGAATTTAATAGAAATCCCACTTTCACACTATCATCAAAAGGTTGCCGACACCTGCTCTAGAACAATGCCACCTACAGGCCTACAGGTAATCTAGAGACACTACAGAACCGAACATAAATCCCTAGCGATTTCTAGTGACTTCCTATCCGTGTCTTTATCTAGGCCGCACCTCGAGATTTCATTGGTCTTTGCTCTTTTGCCCACGTGAGTTCAAAGTTCAAACCTCCCAGGTTGCTTATCGGTGCATATAACTCATTCATATCCATCATGTCTAGCTAGGCCGTGCGGTAGAGTTGTTGTTTTTTTTGGTATGACACAAGTCCTTGAAATTCCACCCTTCAAATGTTCAACTTATAAGCTTTTTTAGATTACACTGCTGTGACGCTCCAGTGTCCATTAGCTCCCCCCAACGACCGTCATGGTTAAGGGACGAAGAAGAAGAAGAAGACGCTCCAAAAGGGTGCCGCCTGATGCTTTCTACGTCTCTGCTTCACGGCACGGCACCGGTTCTTGTCTATTTGTTGAATAATGTCCACAAAATAAAATGTTAATTTATTTTATCTGTTGACTATTTTCATCTACCAAGAGTTAATATATTCTATCATCGACTTTCTCCAAATTTTTGCAGCGAATAGCGAAGCAGTTTAACTAGGCTGCTGACTAGCCTTACTTGTAGTTAAAGAAATCGATTTTAACAAAGACTGAACTTGAAGTTACACAGAAACTAAACTATGAATTCGCTGCCCCCCCCCCACTCCTTTTCTCCTCTGTATGAACTCCAGATAATGCTAACAATTCTCAGATTTTCCGAAACGAACTATAAAACATTATTCAGGTATTTAGCTATAGTTTCTAGTCTAACGACAGATAAGATTAGCAAGAAATATGTTTAGATTATTAGGCTAAAGTACGGCGTAGGGCAACAATAGTCTTCAATATAGCCAAAGTCTAAAACTGAAATTTCTTGGAACACAAACAGCCAGAGTTCTATAATCTAAAAACTGTTCATTGCACTAAGATAGCTATGCCATATATATAGTGTGTGTGGTGGGGGGGGGGGGGGGGGGGGCGGGCGGTATAGAAGTATTAGAAGTAGGCTACTTTCTAATTTGAAGTAAGTAAGTTAGGATACGTGCTTTGTTCCATTATACATTTTAGGCATGATAAACAGTATTATTTAAAGACAAATACGTATGTCTCATATAAAAACGTACAAAAATTGTTATCAACTCCGTTGGTTCTTTAAGTTCTTTTTGTCTTTAAGAAGATCAAGTTTTTTCACAAATGTTTGTCTTTGTATAGTGTATTTGAGTATTCACCTGAAATGTCCTAAATCAAAACGTTGATATTTTACAAACAAAATTGTCACAGACTCTCTACCTATTTGCTTTCCCAGCTCAGCTTGAGACGGAGACGCTTACCCATTCTGAGGGAATTCCCATTTAGAAAATTCTCAGAATTAGATCTTGTGGTTATTTAAAAAATGAATCCCCAGAATTTGGGGACATTTAGGGCAGTATTTAGGATTTTTGGGGACCCTGTTACCAAATTTATGTGGGGGGCCCTCGTGGCCTCGCTCTGCCTTCCACATACCTCAGAAAAGTGCCGTTAATTAATGTTACAGTCTATAAATCATAAATCGTATGGTTGGACTGGAGCGCTTAAAATTGTAGGGAAATAAATGAATTTTTATTTTACATTTTCAACGAAACAATGGGCAGGTCACTGAAAAAAAAATATTTCGTGATGTGTGGGGGTCCCTTTTGTGTGGAGGCCTCTGTTCCAATGGAACATGAGGAACATGCCTAAATACGCCACTGTGGTCATTGTGTAGGCCTACAGTTTGAATAATGAACAGACCTTGAAGTTGGTCAATGAGCTCAAATGGGTCCACGGGGTTGTATGAAATAATTTTTTTTTTTTTTTGAAATATCAGTAACTGCTCTCAAAATACTCTTCTCCCCTCTTTCATTTTCACTCTCTCTCTCTCTCTCTCTGTCTTTCTCTCTCTCTCTCTTTTCTCTATCTAGCATACACTTACACCAACGCGCGCACACCCCCTATTGTAATTTGAATGTAAACATTTCTTTAATTAATGTGTAGGCCTACCAAAATAATACCTAATATAATAGATACAACTTGATTCTACATATATTTGTATAGCCCACGACCAACAAAAACAACCAACAAAAAACAAGGGCCATTGATGTGGCCCTCCTGTCTCGGACTCATGTTATAGAGTCACTCCTTCTCTTAATATTTTGTTTATCCATAGCATTCCCTTGCACGAAAATAGAATACTGAAATCTCTGTTACAACTCTACTCTATATTTTAAGACACTGCGTCGTTTCGATCAGCTTTGTTGCTACCTTCTTTTGATAATAATGTAAGACTTATATATCGATGGCAGGCCTACACTGTAGAGACTGCCGTGTTATATACCGGTACATTGATCCAGGTTATTATACAAAGACTTACATGTTCTAAATCCATCTTCTCTTGAAGCTGCCTTGTGTTTCAAGAATATCTCTTTGGAAACATCAACAGATTAAAGGTGAAACTTAAGTAACAGAAGTTTCTGGTTTAGTTTGGGGAAGGGTTTCGGGATGGGGGGGGGGAGGGCAAAAACATAGAAGGCAATTTATTCAACCCAGACAAATAGTTTAGTCCAGCTGTTTTCAAGTAAAAACAAAACGAATGCTGAAAAACAAGTTTTGGAAAATATTTCGAAAATTTCGTCTCTCCTTCGGCCAGAAAGTAAAATAATACTATTTATTTAAATATTATATTGCATAGGTAAAAGTGTGGACCTGATTTCGTTGTATTTCTTTTATCCTACAAGTAGTTTAGACAATAAAAAAAGGTAGGCCTACTTCAAGATAAAAATTTACATTTTTTTTCAACCCCAGCACCCTCCCTCCCCTTGTGTACTTTAGTAGCTGGGAAACCCCAAACTGTTTGTGCAGGTTCAAACTAAGCGCGTCACCTGCGAATAGGTAGTCAGGTAGTCAGGTAGTCAGGTAGTCTAGGTAAGCTGTAAGAGAGTAAATATATAGTGTGCGTTGGACGTGAGGTATGCTGAATACAATAGTGCGCGCGCTCGAAGTACAAGTTCGAACATAGGATTGTAATTTGATGATGCATTGCCTTATTGGCTGTAACAAAACTTATTTTTTGTTGTCAATAACATCGGCTTGACATTTAGAGTTCATCTCTGCAGTATAGTGCTGGCCACACAATCCCTCTATTATGCCGTGAAACTGGCGAACTCCGCTTCATCTGCCCTGTGGATCAATGACGTCATCAGTATTGTGTGGATCTCCTTTGTGATGTTTTGGTTTATAGATATTTTAAAAATTAGTATTAAAGATTGATTCTTTGGTTGTTTTAGAGAGCGACAGACATCTGTAATACGTAGGCTATTGCGGTCTTGTGACAATGAGCACACATCTACTACGGTAACCCCTAAGGTCCCTGGGTTTAAAAGTTACACTACTCACCAGTAAAGTTGTTTCTACAAGCCAGATTGAAAAATTAATTCAGCAATACATTATTGGCCACAAATGTATTGGAAATGTATTTGGGATAATTGACGACCTCAAGTGGCTACCTCATATATTGCTAACCGATAATGCGTACCTGATTATATGCTACCTAATTATTGGTCACATGGCTTTTAGCTCACGGATGATTGGCTACCTGATCTTTTGGCTCTCTGATTATGGGCCAACTGATTTTAGGTCTATGAGTAAAGTCCATCTGATTTTTTAGCTATCGGGTGTGTGTTTATTGGCTTAATTATTACAGCTGTCTGATTACATTAATTATGACTAATGTCGATACAATGTCTGAAAAGGAATTACAACTGCAGAAAAATGTGACAAGAAAAGATTTGTTTGAAATAGTTTTATTTGAAGATTATTTGTTCAGATCAAGGGGACGCTATTCATTCCCGTGATATTGTTGTTTGTTGTTTACACGCTATAAGGGCGTTACTCAGATCACGTCAATCATTTTAACACCCTCCCATTTTATGTCACTATTTATCACACAAGCACACACACAAAGCAGACGCACACACATACTCACAGACACACAAAGACACAGACACACTGTGAAACACAAAATGAATTCGTATCGTTTTTATCTAATAGTTTTCAGAACCGTTAACCGGAGACTAGATTATGGACTGTGTCTTTGGAATGGAGGCCAGGCTCCTGTCCGAGACATGCTTATTTATAGGGGGCAAGAACATTCATAAATGAATCGTCACAATGGCAAGCACGGAGGCTTGGTGAACCCAACACTAAAGTCCACAAGTTTTTTATACTGGCAATATTTTTTTAAATAGCTTTGTGGTTTCTACATTGCACTTAGAGATTTAGAGCCTTACTATACTGTTAGGGTAGCTTATATATTTGGGGTCTGTCTGGATTTGAACCCTAGCTTTGTTACAACTGGTTTAGCTATGAAACCCCCTCGGAGTCAGATAATGAACAATGTGCACACACACACCCGACCGCCCCCCCCCCACACACACATACAAACACATAACAAATCAAAACTCTTATTGAAGTGCGAACTGGGATTAATCATTCGTTTTCAAGCCCCGAAGATCAATGGAATGTGGGTAACCCATGACTCATCATGTGTATAATCAAGTCGGATGTTTAACTAGTTGAACTAGGCCTACAACTGACTATTATAGCTCTTTGAGAACCTCTGTTATTTTCCTTGGAAATTTCAACATCAAATGTCAATGACATATCATTAAACGATGTTTTATATCTACTTTGTCAAAACATCCCTGGCCGGCATGTCTCACTACTAGATAAACAACAACACAAACTTTGGGCAATACCATAGTTGAAATGTTTAAATGATGAGGTCGGGATGTATATGTGTATTACATTCTCGTGTTAATCCATTAATCCATTTCTACCACAAGCCACCAGCTCTGATTTGGATACTAAAGCTGGTCTGTGGCTGACTGCATTAGAATTCGCGAATCGTTCGCTTTTCGAATCGGTGCAGACTTTGACAAGTCTTCGTTTTATACTTCTACAGCTTAGCGACTAAATACTATAAATACTAGCTAGTATGGAATCACCGAGATCTTATTCACATAACACTCATTCATATATTATATAGTTCTGAAAGATCAGAATTTAATTAATGCCTTAAAATATAAATTTTAATCGTTATGCGGTCTTGGTCATCCTTAGTCATGGACATTTTTGTCGTAGTTTTTAGAAAAACTTTTGATGAAATTTCAAGTGGCTATTTTTACCTAGCAATATTTTGTCTGCTCAGTTTTACTGTTGCCTTTCTTTACATACTTATAATATTTACAATATAAAATTTTTACTCTTAACATTTGTATAAAAAGACATTTTTACAAAATGCCATTTTTACTGTTATCATTTTGCAAAATGACTTTTTTTGTGTACAAAAAGACGTTTTTACAAAATTACATTTTTACTGTTACCATGTTGCATAATGCCATTTTTACTGATCATGTAGCAAAATGTCATTTTTACTGTAGGCCTACCAAGTTGCAAAATGCAATTTTACTGTTACCATGTTGCAAAACGCCATTTTACAGTTACCAAGTTGCAAAATGCCATTTTTACTGTTAGGCCCTACTTTACCATGTTGCGAAACGCCATTTTTTTACTGTTACCATGTTGCAAAATGCAATTTTTACTGTTACCATGTTGCGAAACGCCATTTTTACTGTTACCATGTTGCAAAATGAAATTTTTACTGTTACCATGTTGCAAAATGCAATTTTTACTGTTACCATGTTGCGAAACGCCATTTTTACTGTTACCATGTTGCAAAATGCAATTTTTACTGTTACCATGTTGCAAAATGCAATTTTTACTGTTACCATGTTGCGAAACGCCATTTTTACTGTTACCATGTTGCGAAATGCCATTTTTACTGTTACCATGTTGCAAAATGCAATTTTTACTGTTACCATGTTGCAAAATGCAATTTTTAATGTTACCATGTTGCAAAATGCCAATGTTACTGACCACTTTACTTTGAAAGTAGGGTCCCCCTTTTTCCCATAAAAAAAAAAGACTTTCATTTCTACCCAAGGGCCCTTGAAGCTAATGGCTAAAGCGCCCCTCCCCACCCAGCCCCGCTACATTTCCGCTACTTCGGTGTCAGGTACGGGGAAATCCCAGGCGGTTTGTGATGATTTGCGCGCCCTGACATGTGACGAAAGGGCGCGTGTTCATATAAAAACGGGGTGGGGCGAATCCCGCCATTATTCTACAAGCTATCGAGCGGGGTTTTATAATTTAACACACCACAATGGCACCCACCCTTACCCTTCCCACCCTTTTCTACCAAACTCTTTATCTGGAACACATGGGTGGGAGAATGGGAAAATCCCAATAACTGGCTTTCGAGCTTGACTTTCAAATGAGGATAATAAGGGCAGTTAATTCTTCCATATTTCTTTATACCTTCTCCTTCCTTCTTAGTTTATTCTTATGTTCTTTCTATTATACATGTATAGATCTATAATATATATCTTTGTGTGATTGTTTGTGTGTTTGTTTAAAAAAATATACTTTTACCTATCTATATGAGTCTGTCTGCATGTCTTTCTATATGTCCGTATGTTCTGCTTCACTTTCTGTCTATAAGCCAATCTCGCAGTCACTGTACATGTGTCTGCCTTTATGTTTCAATGTCTGTAATTCCGTACGTTTGTACTTATGTATGTTTATTAACGTTCGTTGCCTATAAACAAAACAGATAGCTGTTCATATGTGTATTTGTGCACAGTCAAGCGTCTGCACACTAGTTTATAAGCAAATGTATACAGAAGGTCCAATTGGAATTTGTGTACAAGTAAGAGTGTACGTTGTACAGGCATGTGTGTAGGCTTAATGTATACAAGGCATATGTGTAAATTATACCGACATGTGTGTAAGGCACTGTAAGGTATATATGCATATGTGCAGTGGCGTATTTAGGCATGTTCCACCACTGGAACAGGGACCCCCACACAAAAAGGGCTTCACACATCACAAAAAGAATTCTTTTAGTGACATCCTTATTCTTTAGTTGATAATTTAAAATAACATTAATTTAATCCCCTGCAATTTTAAGCGCTCCAGTCCAACCAAGCTAAGCGCAACATACAATTTATGATTTTACAGAATGTAATATTAATTAACGGCACTTTTCTGAAGTATGTGGAAGGCAGGGCGAGGCCACGAGGGACCCCCACATAAATTTGGGAACAGGGCCTCCACAATCCTAAATACGGCCCTGCATATGTGTAAGGTAGGCTATACAGACATGTCTGTAACGTATGCAAGCATGTGTGTAAGTTGTACAGATATGTAAGTTGTACAGGCATGTAAGTTGTACAGACGTGTGTGTAAGTTGGACAGTCATGTGTGTAAGGTATACAGTCATGTGTGTAAGGTATAGGCCTACAGACATGTGTGTAAGTTGTACATGCATGTGTGTAAGTTGTACAGACATGTGTGTAAGTTGTACAGACTTGTGTAAGTTGTACAGGCATGTGTGTAATGTATATACTGTCATGTTTGTAAGGTATGCAGGTATGTGTGTAAGGTATACAAGCATGTGTGTAATTTGTAGAAGCATGTGTGTAAGTTGTACAGGCATGTGTGTAAGGTATAGGCCTACAATCATGTGTGTAAGTTGTACAGGCTTGTGTGTAATGTATACAGGCATGTGTGTATGCACATCTTCATGTTTGTAAGATGTACAGAGATACGTAGGTATGCACAGCTACACATATAATATAAGTACATTTATTGACCACACACATCTACTGTTCTGTCGAATGTATCTTAATTCACACCTATCACCTATCATCTGACGTTTTAATAGTGCAACGGGATTTCTGAGCATTTCTATACTATGCAATGTCCTTCCTCAACACGTAACACTCATACATTATGATAGAAAAAAAAGATATTAATGTTAATGATAGCCTATAGTCAGTTTTGCTGAATCACAGGACATTCGCGTCTGCCAACAATAATACATTTTTTTTTGGTGGGGAAAACCCTAGTTAAGAAAAACAAGTTTGGATAGAATAACACACCAGAGATTGTCTTCAGATAGTTCAAATGTTCAATTCCACGCTAATTAGATGAAAGGTTCTACTTAACTGCGAATACAAAATGGCCAAGTAATTTTTTTTTGCAATAGACTACATGATTTGAAAAAAGGAGAGAAAAACAATTAGATCTAGGCTTTTTTATATAATTTTATCATGGCGAAGCACCCGTGGATAATGAGGGTATTGTGTGGCAAAACAAATGCTCACTTGTTTGTTCTTCGTAAAAATTGACACATGTGCAGGCAACATTATCGAAGATGAATAAACTTATGGTTTTCTTTTTACTCATGATTATGGGTTTAAAACAGTAGGCCTAGCTTCTGAAGGGCGATCCAAATTTTTTTCTTTAATTAGAGCATGTTTACTAGTTAGTAATAGGTTATAATCTTATAATCACCTTTGCGGCTAATAGAGAGAGATAGAGTGAGGGGGGATAGGGCGAGTGAAGGAGAGGGAGAGTGAGAGAAAGGAGCAGAGAGAGAGATGAGAAGAGAGAGATAACGAAAGAGAGGATGAGTAAGAAAGACAGAAAGAGAGAGAAAGAGAGAGGCGGGAGAGAGAGAGCAAGAGAAAAAAAAGAGAAATGGAGATAGAGATATGGGTAAGGAAAGAAAGAGAGAAAGAGTGAGTGCGAGAGAGAAAGGAATAAAGTAAGAAAGAGAGAAAAGTAGAGAGAGAGAGAGAGAGAGAGAGAGAGAGGGGGGCGAAGTAAGTGGTAGTGAGGTAAAAAGAGAGAAAGCGAAAGAGGAATAGAGAGAGAGATAGAGAGAGAGAGTGTGAGAAATCGTGGTGTTGAGAGAGACACTATTATTCAAACACACACATGTCAAAGTGAAATAGTCAGATATTCGCAAATAAAATGTTGATGTTGTCTTTCAGTTTCTCCATATTTCTTTATATTTGACTACTTTTGTTACAGTTGAACTTCTCTAATGATGTGTCATGGGGAATACATTCATTGATTGACACTTTAGATGCGGACAAAAAGTTTGAACAAACATAATGTTCAATTTGATGGCCTTGACCTTCATGGCAAGTTGAAGTAGATAGGTTTTGTGTCTTTAACTTTAAAAAACAATTTAAGACGGAATAACAAAAGAAGATTTGAACTCTTTGCCTCCTCCAGTGGCCTCGTCAGGATTAAATCATTTCTTACACCATGACTCGTGGCTTCCCAGAGAGGGAGGGGGGATTTGTAAAAAAAAAAAAACACATTTAAATTTCATCAAAATACTATTAAAAACATGTTCAATCATTACTTACCTACATCTTGGCAGATTAAAAAAAAAAAAGTATATATTAATTATGTTCCTGGATAGCTCTATTTGCAAAAGTGAAATTTTAACTTTAATCGTACAAAATTAAAATTCTTTTACTTTTTAATTTCTATGAAGAATTAGACTTGTAATGATAATCGAAACAATACAAATCTTACATTTATTTGTTAGGCTTTGCAGGCTGTATGAATTTTGTTCAATTAGTCAATTAGTTTTGTTTTTGTAATAAATGTTCATATGTAGCTAAAACGTTATTCAAAGCAGATGCAAGACTCACCAGGGCAACGATATTGAAAACTGTTTCATTCAAATCAGATACAAGACTCACCAGGGCAACGATATTGAAAACTGTTTCATTTAAATCAGATACAAGACTCACCAGGGCAACGATATTGAAAACTGTTTCATTTAAATCAGATACAAGACTCACCAGGGCAACGATATTGAAAACTGTTTCATTCAAATCAGATACAAGACTCACCAGGGCAACGATATTGAAAACTGTTTCATTCAAATCAGATACAAGACTCACCAGGGCAACGATATTGAAAACTGTTTCATTTAAATCAGATACAAGACTCACCAGGGCAACGATATTGAAAACTGTTTCATTTAAATCAGATACAAGACTCACCAGGGCAACGATATTGAAAACTGTTTCATTCAAATCAGATGCAAGACTCACCAGGGCAACGATATTGAAAACTGTTTCATTTAAATCAGATACAAGACTCACCAGGGCAACGATATTGAAAACTGTTTCATTTAAATCAGATGCAAGACTCACCAGGTCAACGATATTGAAAACTGTTTCATTCAAATCAGATGCAAGACTCACCAGGGCAACGATATTGAAAACTGTTTCATTCAAATCAGATGCAAGACTCACCAGGGCAACGATATTGAAAACTGTTTCATTTAAATCAGATACAAGACTCACCAGGGCAACGATATTGAAAACTGTTTCATTTAAATCAGATGCAAGACTCACCAGGGCAACGATATTGAAAACTGTTTCATTCAAATCAGATGCAAGACTCACCAGGGCAACGATATTGAAAACTGTTTCATTCAAATCAGATACAAGACTCACCAGGGCAACGATATTGAAAACTGTTTCATTCAAAGCATTGGTTCTCAACCTTATTCCGCTCACCGCCCCCTTTTACAATTTTTTTCCGCTCACCGCCCCCCAACTAATTTTAATTAAACATAAATATAAGTAATTCTAACACAAATTTATTTGTATTATTATTTAGAAATATAAGAGACTTATTTAATAGCACTATATTAAGTAATTTCTGTAATTATTAATATATAAACTCCTTAAATGGACAAAACAATTAATGCAGGAAATGTTTATTTACAAATGTTTAACGTAAATTATTTAATCCTCTAATGATTAAATCTTGTTATGAATATCATAATGTTGAATGTTGAATGTATATAAAGAAATAATAATAATTAGTAATATTTGTTATATTACAAAACAGAAGTTGTTCGGCATCACTATTGAATCAGATGTGGAAACATTTGTTAATTAAAGGGAGATAATTAACCCATTTCATTGGAGCTAATATTTCTGTATTTTTTTTTCTTTTATGAAAAATAATGGCTAACATTTATAACTTTGAAATGATCAAACTGTAAAAAGTATTTGAAAATTAAATAAATATTATATGACTAAATAATTTATATGTAGGCTATATTTTCAAGCATTACAATAACTACCCAGTTATTATGATTACTACGTATCTATACCGCTTAATGGTAATTTCAAAAGTATTTAATAACGGATTAAAGGACATCTCGGTAAAACTGAGATTAAAATATCATTAATATTAGCATATGTTAGGGCGACAGTCCTGTGAACCAACAATAGGACCAGCCGGCCGCACACCATCTTTGCCAAACACTGACCCCTACTTCAGCGAAAAGTTATTGCGATTCCTATTTCTTATTAGTTTGATAATATGTATTGTTGGGGGATATCAGATATATAGCTGTACTTGCGTTTACATCACATTTCATCCAAAAACTAATCGATTCATATAGCTGAGGTGTTCAAATTATATCAGGTACGTTTGTACCGCCCACTTCCCCTTCACCACCCCCCAATCGCCCCCGGAAATGTCAGCGCCCCCCTAAAGCTTCTCACCGCCACCCGGGGGGCGATAACGCCCCCGTTGAGAACCTATTATTTAAAGCAAGTAAATCTTACAATAACAAGTTTTTAAGTTCTTTTTAAAAGTGACGATAGAACCTGTCTGCCTGAGCTGGATGGGGAGCAGATTATAGACTTTCGGGCCAGATGTAGAGAATGCTGTCAGGCCGACGGTCGTCAGGGAGAAACGGGGCACAAGCGCTTTCAGCCAAAACTAGACCAATGATTTACTGCGAGAGTGAGCGCCCAAGGCGCCGAGGTGCTCGCGGCCTTTGGTACTCACGGATACCAAGGTAGTCAAGGTACTAAGTTTATTATAATACCCCCCCCCCTCCCCTTTACAAAATCATCTCCGGCCGCCCATGTCATGACTGAACTTTTAGTTATCTGTATCCAGATTTTAAATCTTTTGGTTTTTAGTGTTATTGTGGACCACATTCTGGTTGTTCATATATTTTAACAGCCGAACAATAGATCTAGTTACTTAGTATTAAATACACAGATTCAATTTTAATAGAGTTACTTATTCTACATAAATCTTAAGTAGGCCTACTTACTATGTAAGACGCACATAGTCTATAAGTAACTTTAATTAAGAGAAAGGAAATTTCAAACAATTCTTTGAATATTTTAGTAGAGAACCGAATTAACAAAAGGCCGCATGCTTCTCAAGCCAATCTATGCAAACACTACGACAGCTGCTAATTAAATGTTAAATGACTGCAAGAAGTGGGTAAAGGGACATTACCAAGGTAAATTAGAAAATTCAATACTGCTTATTCATGTTTAGTTCCCTTGTTTATATAGGACTAACTGGAATAATTGTAGACGGTTAAGCGTTTGAAAATATAAAATATTTTTTCAAGTATTATTTTGTTGTTACTGTTTAGTTGCTGTTGTGTTATTTAGTTTGATTTTACTGTTCTTCTTGATATTGGAATGAATTTTAATGACATTACAAGACGACACAATTACAATAAAATCAGATTTTGTTTTCATTTTAAATATATCCATGTTAACTGTTGTATTTATCTTTCTTACTTTGATTTTAAGCTATTTGTTTCCTAACTGTTGCTCTATGTGAATAGATGACATTTTATATAAAACTGTTACTTTATGTGAATAGATGACATTTTATATAAAACTGTTACTCTATGTGAATAGATGACATTTTATATACTGTTACTCTATGTGAATAGATGACATTTTATATACTGTTACTCTATGTGAATAGATGACATTTTATATAAAACTGTTACTCTATGTGAATAGATGACATTTTATATACTGTTACTCTATGTGAGTAGATAACATTTTATATAAAACTGTTACTCTATGTGAATAGATGACATTTTATATACTGTTACTCTATGTGAATAGATGACATTTTATATACTGTTACTCTATGTGAATAGATGACATTTTATATAAAACTGTTACTCTATGTGAATAGATGACATTTTATATAAAACTGTTACTCTATGTGAGTAGATGACATTTTATATAAAACTGTTACTCTATGTGAATAGATGACATTTTATATACTGTTACTCTATGTGAATAGATGACATTTTATATAAAACTGTTACTCTATGTGAATAGATGACATTTTATATAAAACTGTTACTCTATGTGAATAGATGACATTTTATATAAAACTGTTACTCTATGTGAATAGATGACATTTTATATAAAACTGTTACTCTATGTGAGTAGATGACATTTTATATAAAACTGTTACTCTATGTGAATAGATGACATTTTATATAAAACTGTTACTCTATGTGAATAGATGACATTTTATATAAAACTGTTACTCTATGTGAATAGATGACATTTTATATACTGTTACTCTATGTGAGTAGATAACATTTTATATAAAACTGTTACTCTATGTGAATAGATGACATTTTATATACTGTTACTCTATGTGAATAGATGACATTTTATATACTGTTACTCTATGTGAATAGATGACATTTTATATAAAACTGTTACTCTATGTGAATAGATGACATTTTATATAAAACTGTTACTCTATGTGAGTAGATGATATTTTATATAAAACTGTTACTCTATGTGAATAGATGACATTTTATATACTGTTACTCTATGTGAATAGATGACATTTTATATAACACTGTTACTCTATGTGAATAGATGACATTTTATATAAAACTGTTACTCTATGTGAATAGATGACATTTTATATAAAACTGTTACTCTATGTGAGTAGATGACATTTTATATAAAACTGTTACTCTATGTGAATAGATGACATTTTATATAAAACTGTTACTCTATGTGAATAGATGACATTTTATATAAAACTGTTACTCTATGTGAATAGATGACATTTTATATACTGTTACTCTATGTGAGTAGATAACATTTTATATAAAACTGTTACTCTATGTGAATAGATGACATTTTATATACTGTTACTCTATGTGAATAGATGACATTTTATATACTGTTACTCTATGTGAGTAGATAACATTTTATATAAAACTGTTACTCTATGTGAATAGATGACATTTTATATACTGTTACTCTATGTGAATAGATGACATTTTATATACTGTTACTCTATGTGAATAGATGACATTTTATATAAAACTGTTACTCTATGTGAATAGATGACATTTTATATAAAACTGTTACTCTATGTGAGTAGATGACATTTTATATAAAACTGTTACTCTATGTGAATAGATGACATTTTATATACTGTTACTCTATGTGAATAGATGACATTTTATATAACACTGTTACTCTATGTGAATAGATGACATTTTATATAAAACTGTTACTCTATGTGAATAGATGACATTTTATATAAAACTGTTACTCTATGTGAGTAGATGACATTTTATATAAAACTGTTACTCTATGTGAATAGATGACATTTTATATAAAACTGTTACTCTATGTGAATAGATGACATTTTATATAAAACTGTTACTCTATGTGAATAGATGACATTTTATATACTGTTACTCTATGTGAGTAGATAACATTTTATATAAAACTGTTACTCTATGTGAATAGATGACATTTTATATACTGTTACTCTATGTGAATAGATGACATTTTATATACTGTTACTCTATGTGAATAGATGACATTTTATATAAAACTGTTACTCTATGTGAATAGATGACATTTTATATAAAACTGTTACTCTATGTGAATAGATGATATTTTATATAAAACTGTTACTCTATGTGAATAGATGATATTTTATATAAAACTGTTACTCTATGTGAATAGATGACATTTTATATAGTTCTCTAGTTTAATGGGCACGATAGAAGAGTGTCAGCGTGTTCGGCTGGCATACAGACGGTCCTGGGTTCAATCCTGGTGATGAATAGGATTTGTTCTCGGGTCTGGAAGGTGCCCCTGAGTCTACCCAGCTCGAATGGGTATCTAACCTAGTTGGGTTAAGGTAAAAGCGGCTGGCCATTGTGCTGGCAACACAATCTCCTAGCATGCAGTGGCCATAGAAACTGAAGAACACTGCTTCACCGGCCCTATTTGATCAGACGGGAATAGTTACTATTACTAGTTGTACTTAGGTCTTTTAACAAAATTACACAGACTTCTAGAGTCTAATAAATTGTCAGACCAAAAAGGGTTGTCTGCCCATCTTAAATAGATTCTTACTATGTTATAATTATAATTGAATTATAATTCACACGTTTTTTAATTAATGAGAAATACATTCACTTTCTGGAAGTGTCTCTATGAGCAGACTATAAAAAGATGTTTAAGTATTTGTCAACTAAATATAAATAACATTTATAAACTCATTCACACAAATGCTATTAGACACCGAGCTAATATAATAATATATTAGTTGGCAGTTCATTTTCAGCTTTTATCTAAATCTAAGGTAAGTAAATCCATTCTCTTCAATAACATTATCAATCTGATATATAAAAATAAAACCAACACATTTCATTGGATAACAACATTTGTTTATTGTTTGTGTTCAACATTTTGTTTTTACTTTCATTGTGGAAATATTTTCATGAATCATTTTGTTTGGGTGTCAATAACATAAATAGAATATGTAAATAAGTATATTTTAACGTCACAAGCGAAAATAGTAAAAACAGTGAAGTCACGCCAGACAGTCAGTTTTATTCATTAGCAGTTTTAAAATCAAGTTGAAAACCAAATAACATTTTACAGAATTTAGTATAGATTACACAAAATCATATAGATGTGTATAGATAAATTTCTATAAATAATATATATATTTTGTTTCAGGATATAAATACATTGTTTTGATTTAAAGCTAGTGTAACTTATTAACTGATGTAATAATTTAAGGAAAATAAAAATGTTTTTTCCTTTAATACATTAAAATAAAAATAAAAAACAGCTGAGAGCTAGTTCAAATACCCCAAGAATTTCCCAGAATGCCAGCAACTTAAAAAAGCAAAATTTAAATGAAAAGCAAATTTAGAAGCAGCTGCTATTATAAATGTAAGATTAAAGATGTAAGATTCCTTACTAATCAAAAGGTGCACATGTTCATTGTATAATTTAGTTTCCATTTATGACCAAAGCTAATTACATTTTCTTAAATACACATTTTATTAATTTAATTATAGTTGAATTTGATGTTTCATTATTATTTTAAAATTTAGTCAGCTATTGACAAATCAGATAAAAATTCTCCAGCTAATCAAGTAGTTGGCTTTCTTGGAAATCTCAATAGTTTATATAAATAAATATCAACTTTGAATTATATATCAATAATTATTAATATACCAAACATATAATTATTCCCCTTTAACATTGTGCTAAATAAAATAAAAATGAAATAATTTTAATATCACATATTCAGCTAGTCCTAAAAATGGACTGGGAGTTTAAAAAGAAAAAAAACTATACATATACTTGTATGACATTTGTACACACTGTGTACAGAAGAAACTTTTCAAACAGCTTTACACACATATCTAACCAAGGTTGGATATAGATTCAATCTCCCCTATGTAATACACACCCCCCCCCCCCTTCTCCCTACAGAATCCAGAAAGCCACTGGCAGAAACATGCAAAAAACAAAGAAAACTGAAAGAATGACAACATTAGGAGAGATAGAGATTGCATTACAGTGTTTTGTCTTTGTAAGCCACACAATCTCTTTGTATCTTTTGGTTTATTTTATTTACAGGACAATGTGTGTTACCTATCATTCTCTTCCACTAAGCCTGAGATGCAATGATCATGGATCACCATGGGATTGGGTTTTTAGAACAAAACCTCATGTAGGGGGGACCATGGTAATGTGCGAACTGGACCTATCACTCTACACAGCTTCTCAATCATATTATACTACTGAACCAGCTGATCAATCATATTATACTACTGAACCAGCTGATCATACATATTATACTACTGAACCAGCTGATCAATCATATTATACTACTGAACCAGCTGATCAATCATATTATACTACTGAACCAGCTGATCAATCATATTATACTACTGAACCAGCTGATCAATCATATTATACTACTGAACCAGCTGATCAATCATATTATACTACTGAACCAGCTGATCAATCATATTATACTACTGAACCAGCTGATCAATCATATTATACTACTGAACCAGCTGATCAATCATATTATACTACTGAACCAGCTGATCAATCATATTATACTACTGAACCAGCTGATCAATCATATTATACTACTGAACCAGCTGATCAATCATATTATACTACTGAACCAGCTGATCAATCATATTATACTACTGAACCAGCTGATCAATCATATTATACTACTGAACCAGCTGATCAATCATATTATACTACTGAACCAGCTGATCAATCATATTATACTACTGAACCAGCTGATCAATCATATTATACTACTGAACCAGCTGATCAATCATATTATACTACTGAACCAGCTGATCAATCATATTATACTACTGAACCAGCTGATCAATCATATTATACTACTGAACCAGCTGATCAATCATATTATACTACTGAACCAGCTGATCAATCATATTATACTACTGAACCAGCTGATCAATCATATTATACTACTGAACCAGCTGATCAATCATATTATACTACTGAACCAGCTGATCAATCATATTATACTACTGAACCAGCTGATCAATCATATTATACTACTGAACCAGCTGATCAATCATATTATACTACTGAACCAGCTGATCAATCATATTATACTACTGAACCAGCTGATCAATCATATTATACTACTGAACCAGCTGATCATACATACTGTCTCCTCAGCTATTTTGTTGCTTAAAATGTGATGACTGGCATAATTTCAATCTGAGGTGGCAACAAGTGCAGAAAATTGAAGCAGCCACAACTTCTTTGTATAGAGATTCTAGCCACTTGATGGAGATAATACCAAATACATTCAGGCTAGCATAAAACTAAAGAATCTGGGTGTAAAAGATTTATTAAGTTTATTCTTGTAGCTAACCTATAATGTAAATCTGAAGGTGACAGGATCAATACAGCATAGAAGTTAATACAATATTTTGATTTTTAAAAAAAGCTTTAGAACTTGCTTCCTAATACTTTTGGTAAATAACAATAACAAAACAATCAACATTTGAAATTGTTATTACACATGAATAATGCCTATTGAAGAAGATTTGCAAATATTATGTGGACTTAAAAAAAAAAAGATAGTAGCACAAAATATTGAGCGGACAGAACTGTCAACCTCTATTTGAAATTAATCCAGAAAACAAATATGTAAATATTGATCAATACTTTTCTTATGCATTGTGACTAATCATAAAGTTTAAAACACTCGTGGAGTTTCACTTGATTAGTCTACTCAATAAAGACTTTAAAGAATGCATTGCAAATGTATCTACAACCTAAAGCAAACATTTGACTCAACATTCACAAGATATATCTGCTGATCCATAATGTAGCATATTCTTCAGCATGAGCCACATATTCAGTTGAACCAAAGCATATAAATAATGAATGAGTAGATAAAGCAATCACACAAACATATGCAAGGAAACATTTAAGATATAGAACATAGAACAAAGAAATGGAACATAGAAAAGGAACATATAAATAAAACATATAAATAAAACACACAAAATTAAATGGATACAAAAATTGCAATAAATACAACACTAAATATAGTGGTGGGAACTATAAGCCTCACTATGGACTGGTGCTCAGTAACTATTGGCTAGGAAAAAATTGTATACACAAGTGAAAAGGACAATTTTCATTGGTTGCATCAAATAAATGAAAAGTTCAGCCCAGAATGAAGCATGCAACTGTAGATTGAAGCTAAACCATTAAGATATTAAAATAAAAAGTGTAAAAACAAACTTAAGCAAAGTTATTATTTGGGCCCTTTTCAATCCACACTGGCACACTTTGAGTAATTGTTCTAATTCATGCAAACCAATGACAAGGTGTGAATTTAAAAAAATCAAACTGAATGAACACCTTTCATTTCTAGAACAAATGAAAAACATGAATTGATAGATGATACATTCAACAATAAAATAAATATTTTTAAAGAATACCTGAATAACCTTGAGAACTACATGGAAATGCCCTCTAATCAGTGGAGCATATACCAGAGCCAGATTTTCGTTGCGAGTGGCCAAAGAACACAGAAATTGTATATCAAACTACAAAACTTCACTGGAATACAAAATAACAACACAAAACTTACATAGTTTTCAAGAAAATAAAACAACTATAAAACCCAGAAGTCTTAATAATATATATGGTATATAAAATCACAGTACTATATATATATCAGTGACTATATGAACAATAAAAATAAATGTGGACGATGAAGAGAAAAAATTTCCTCAGATCTTCTGATTTTCTTTGTTTTTTAAAAAGTGCAAGAGAGTGTGCCCATAAAAAATTGTTACAAAACCAAACGATGCCATTGATAAAAACATCACCATCGACAAGTCAAGAGCAAAAAAAAATTGCAGACGTCAACGTTGACTCGATGTATGAGCAAATAATGCTGCACAAACTTGGTGCTTTTTGCTTTGTGTGTGTGTGCACGAAGTAAGCGATGTTTCATGCTTGTACATTGTTACATTAACATAAACCTGATTCAAATGACAACAAAGGTAAATTCGCAAGACCAAAACAACATAAACACTTGTAAGTAAATCAACTTACAAAATGGGCAATTGAAAATTGTAATTGTCAATAAGGCACAAGTAGTATTCTGTTGTCGTTCATTCTTCTTTGTTTTTTTTAGGGAACAGGATTGATGAAACCATTCGATTAACTCTTTAACTACCATGAGCCGCATTTTGCGGCTCAAGCCAGCCGTCTCGCAAGACCACGAGCCGCATTTTGCGGTTCAGAAACCCTTATACATTTATTTTGTCCAAATCCAATCCAAGATTTAGAAATAATAAACTAACGTCCTTGTTTTTAATCGTCTACTTCCGTATTCGTTCTTTTCAGATGTAAATATTAACTGGAACACATGTTTTTTGTGTTTAAAAGTGATTTTTTGGCGATGTCTGGTTTAATTTTCCATTTTTTTCCCTTAGTATTCTTACTGTACTTGTATTTAGTTTTTTGTGTGTATCTTTGTTATTTGTGAACAAAAATTAATGAAATTTGAAGCGAGTGTTTTCAATAGAATTCTTATTAGGATCGCAAAGTTTCTTTGTTATTCGAATTATTATTTTCGGAGTTATTAGACTGTAACTTGAATATTTCTTATTTGTTTGTCTTTGTTTCTAAAACAACATTCTTATTTTCACCTTAACTTTCACACTTATTCTAGAATTTAAAAATGTTCTATTAGCATATTGTAGATACGCTTTTATTTCTGCTTATTTTGATATGTAACACTTAGGGTTTCATTCATAATAAAAGCTGTAAAAAAGCTTTGATTGCGTTGGGCCTATGTAAAAAAATAAGGTCATGAAAACGGGCTGGCCATACGGGCAAAACCGGGGGAAATGCCATGGTAGCTATTGAGTTAAAGTATCTCATTAATGTTCCTTGATGGTAGTCAAGATTTTTCATTGGCCAGTTAGCTCAAAGAGAAAGCACCAATCAAATTGTGTCTCACATATATAACTCTTTGGAACAGCCATGGCAGTTGAGTAAGGGGGGGGGGGGAAGGGGGATAAATCAGCTGATCAAATCATAGATGAGGGACAGAACAATGACTAAATTTAATAAAATCACTCTAAGCGTCCAGTCCTGTCAGCTGACCACTGGAATTTTAGCTCCAATGTACCTACTGTCAGATTTCAGATCAGGGGACCTTGAGCTCCACGACACATTCCTGCATGGACTCAGGAGTGGACACGCGCCTGAGACCTCCACGAGGCAGGTGTTCTGGACAACCCAGAAAAAGCCAGCCAGTGTGTCCACCCACTGCTCCAGCTCCACCCCAGTTTTCTGGCTGTTGGCCCTGGCTTCCAGGACAAGCCTGGGGTCGTTGCTCAAGTTCAGGTTGGATTTGAACTCTGAGAAGTCGGTGCTGGTGTAGAGGCCGTTGGGTCCCTCGTGGGACCTGAGCGCCTGCGGCGCGGAGATGGGCTTGTTGTTGTAAAAGTTCAGCGGGGTAACCAGGAACTCTGTGCAGGCCACCAGCTTCAGGTCGATCATCACACAGGCCTTCCACACGCCAGGCCTGAGGGGCTTGTTGAGAAATGGTTTCTGATTGCCGACATGGTAGGCCAAGGGGATGTGGACGTCGTAGGAGGCAGCTATCTCATTGGTCGGGTCCACCCAGGCAATGGAGACAGAAAACTCTGTGCCAGGAAGCCATGCATGCTTCAAAGTGATTTCATCAAAGGGCCCCATCAAATTGCCATCATTCCTGAAGATCAATTCCTTAACATCAAAGTCTGTACCAACCTTAAAAGACAAAACCAGGACATTAAATATAGGGCTTTCGAAAGAAAAAGTACTAATTGTAAAAATTTATGTTATATAATCTAATAATAATAATAATAATGGTTTTTTATATAGCGCTACTATCCAAGCTATTTTAGCATGCTCTGTGCGCTCTAGAAGATTATTAGGTCCACTAGGCCCAAAACTCCTTCAGGGCAACAGGGATCGGTTGGCGATAGAACGTGTCGGTTGACAGTCTGGTTAACTAACCGCAGAACCAGCCGACCTCACATAAGTCTACATAAAACCACAGACACATTTTTCTTTCTATCTACTAGAACAAGTATGTACATTATGCACACACACACATATACACTGGTAGATATTAACACTACAAATAAAAAATACATTCAAAAGAAGCACAATTTTTAGAAGCTCAAACAAGTTGTACTTTATTTCATCTCCATAATTTTGACATGTATGAGAGCTATCTTCATAATATAAATGGACAAGAACTCCTAATGCCTAACTCTAACTTTCTCTCTCCACTATTCTGTTCTCTTTACTTTTCCCTGGTATAAAAACTATATTAATTTAATAATAAATGTGTTCCAACAGTTCTGCTCACAACCTTAAATTTTATCTGAGTTATGGCTCCCCAGTGCAATAGAGTTTGACAACCTTGCTCTATGTCAATGTAAAGAGATATGTGAGGATCAGTGAATCAATTATTTTATTTGGTTATAAAAAGTAATCTAGAGTTACCTCCAAAGACTGCAGTCTCGCTGCTTTCCCTTTGCCATCTACAAGAGAGTAATAGTGTTTAGGCTCTGCGTGGACCTCCAGGGTAACCATGTGCCCAGTGTCCTGCACCTCTGCAGAGAACAGCACAAGCAGCCCGTGGAAGTGGTCCGCCTCATTGAACACAGTGGTC